>JAVRXN010000008.1:47256108-47753608 GCA_033556935.1 Timema podura | reverse complement strand
TGGCTCTAATGGAGCCACGACCTGAAACGGGTACTGTACAGTACATGTTTTCAGGGATTAACATGTTAGTTGGGAGATACATGCTTCTAGGTATGTAAATGCAATTTAACCTTATAGGTTGCAATTTAACCTCTTATATAAGCCTCTCCATAGTGTAACCCTTAAGGGTAAGCTTGTTACCTTCAAGGGTATATGAAGTGTAAGTACGTGCTAGTTGAGATGCACGTAAGCCCTAGTAGGGATTATCATTATTCTAGGGATCTACATAATTCTAAGAAAGATTATTAAATTAAAAATATACAATCCGTTTACCTTCGAAACTAAAGGATTACACTATATCACCATTTTATAATTATAAACTATGCCGTAATGGAAACGTATAAAGCTAGTTAGTCGCCCTTCATAATAAATGATGTGTTCATGTGGGTCCGGGTACCTGGCGAAATGCGCCCCCACCCCTTATTGCTATTAAGTTTGTACCCTTCGCTAATCTTTATCATAGTCTGGCCCGCTTTCCCCAACTAAGTTTAAACTCGGCAAAAGTTTAACCCATGATTTAAACCACATATTTTTTTCCCTCCCAAAATATGTATGCCGCTTGAACCAGGATTAAATTAAACTATCATGTGAGATGGTTTAAACTTCATACATGGTTTAACCTACAAACTTTGTTATAGTATGGTGTTTAAAAATACCAGCCTAGGGCGGTAAGTTTAAGGGGGTGGCAAAAATTTGGTGGATCGTAAATGTTTTGTTGCGCTTCCGCACAGTTTGAATATTATTCAGAAACAATATCATGCTAACGTAGAGAGGCTTTGAGCAACATGTTGGTCCGTGTGATTGGAAGCGTGCGTGTGAGTCTTGGGAACAGATCCTGGGTTCTCTACTTGCCATTGAACGAGACCGACCATCAACCGGAGCCAAGCGTTAGATACGAAGAACGAGAGGAATACAATCTGAGTGAAGCTTTGAACGGTTGTAAACGTCACTTATGACTGTGTTTATGTGGACATATTCATTATTGTTGAGCTATATGACTCATTGATTAATTTAATTTGGAAAATGTGTAAGAAATTCAACTATTATGAATATAAAGCAATGAATTTATCCCAGATAACCTAGTAGTATAAATATAAAAAATTGAAAAAAAAATCAAAAATACTTTGTCTGGGCGAGCTTCCAGGGCTAGTTGATATGGATGGTCGATATCATCGGTAAGTCGCCATTTTTCTATTCCCTATCGATAGTCTTCTTTGCCAACTTCAGAAGAGACGTGATGCATATAACCGAGTCCATGATAAATCTTCATATTTCACTAGGCTGACATGACCTCGGACAACGTCAAGCAAAAAGCAACGGTGCTGCAGAGTATCTATTCAACTGATCTTAAATCAAGTTTTGTTGATGTATGCCTCCACTTTCGTGCACATTTCTCTTCAACTTCTATGTATGTATAGTGCTCAATCCAAGGGTGGGTTCAGAAACATGGAAAATAAGTCTGAAATTGTTGTAGAGGCTTAGAGAACACGATATACAAACGAGCACTCCAATGTTGATATTAAACTTCGTATAGGTGTTTGTATTACGGTCATAACATTCTCTGAAGAGCGGAGATTTATTGGTTACATTGAGTCAAAAATTATTTACGATCAAATGAATGAGTACTCCCTTGCTCTATTAAGGATTGAGTCAGACTTGTTAAAATATTTAAACTATGATGATATTGCTCATGAATTCACTAGTCTAAAATCTAGATATGTGATTTTATAAGTATTTGTACATTTATAACTCCGTAATAAGTATTATTCTTTAACTAAAATTGTAAGAAATACTTTCAATACAATAAATAAATTGTCGAATTACTCAATAAATTTTAGTGAAAAAGTCCTGTTCCATTTGTTTGTTACTAAGATAAGTCAAAACTGGGCGGCAAATTATATAGAGCCTAGGGCAGCCGAAGGAATCAGACCGCCCCTGATTATGACTTTGAAATAATGTCTGCCACACGGAGGCCAACAAAACTACGTAGTCGCATTTACCATTAAAAAAAATAGGATGAGACAAATTTATTTAATAGCATTAGAACGCATAAGAGAACGATAAACGTAGTTTTAGACATAATTTAATCTAAGTCTACCAAGAATAGGGCTATTTCTCCTGACATTTAAGTTTTTATCAGCATTACACTTTTATGCATCGAGAATTTTTGTGATCAACACAAGTGACCATAGTGGTGTACACTATTCAACAGCTAGTAAGATTGTGAGAAAAGTGTCTGTAGTATATTTAGCGTTAGCACATTTATGTCCTCAATCAGGGACGTAGTCAGGAACTTTTCACGCGGTGGGGGTGGTGGGGGTGGAGAGGTGAGGCGCAGTTTTAAAATAAAATTTTGACAAAGATATACGTGTAAACATCTAGGTTTTGATTGTAAATAAGAATTAGAAGATAGTTTAGAGCCCACCCCAGACGACTGCTGTCATCAGTGTAATTTGAGGGGGTTTATCAATAATTATTTAGATTATTGACAATCTAATATTTAATTCAACATTTATGGAAGGGGATAATTTTAGCGGATAATATTTGTGATATCCCCCTCGGCTACTCTCCTACCTTCAATTAATTCATATGCTTACTGATCTGGAAGACATTCGTAAGGTGAAGCTGTATTTTTATAGAAAAGCTTGTTTTCCAAACTGTGTATAGGTGCTTTGGATTGCAGACACGTAAAGCTACAGCAATTTGGTGGAGATGCTGCGGAATTGTACCGCAATCTTAAGGGATTTTTTTTTTGTTTAAATTGAGCTCGATCACACCCCATTTCTCTAAAATATTCAATAGACAATCAACTTCTGATTCATTAACATTTCTACTTCTCTTACAGGATAAAAGGAAAAAAACTCCAAACAAAAATAGATCACTAGATTAATACATTTATAAACAACCGTCTAATATAACCTACTAGCTGATTTTGAAAACAACCTGTGTTAAAACACGAACAGTTGATGATCTGTTAAGCAAAAGTACACAAATAGGGCAGTCAAAGTCATGTTTCACAGTTTAAACTAAACCGCGTTCAAAATTTTGTTCTGAAAACGAATTGAAGTTCAACCCACTAATCAAAGTTAAACGAGATCAACTTAAACCCAACAGTTGCTATTGGGAGAAATCTACCCTCTGTATAACAAGCTTACCTTGCTTTATTACACTATGGTATAGCTTATAAGATAGGGTCGTAATGTAATCCATAAAGGTAAGATTGCTGTATTTGAAGGTAAACGGAGATTACCTTTTTACAAACTGTTTTTCCCTTTCAAAAAACAAAAAAATGCGCGCAAATGAATGCATAGCTTAGGACTAAAATTGGACGCTCATGATGACATGCTTAAATATAGCTTGATCTTGAATATAGCTTGATCTTGAATCACTGCCTGACTATCTTCACGAGGCAAATTAAATTACTCCAAAATTTAATAGAATGTAAACATTCCCATAGACTTTGAAACGGGGAAAAAGACGACCTTACACATTATCTGGTGTCTGTTACTTTTGACGCAAATATCAACACACTGATTGTGATTACATTTCGCATGGACATAAGGACATAGTTCGGACATCCGGTTGACATACACGCTAACTAAAAAATAACGTAGTTTCAGAATGGTGGCTGCAAAACACTACTACTTGGCCTTTATCTCAGTTTATACTTGTTATATTTTCATTGGACCAAATTTTAGAGTTTACTAGATATATATTAAACATGACGGCCATGTTGAAAATAATTGAGGATTTAGAACACCACTTCTCAGCCTGTCTAGAGCTCTAGCTCCCAAACTATGGGAACCTGATTTTAAAATACAGCTTTAAGTGACCAAGCATCGGTCTATAATTATAATATATCACATTGTCTGTCTCTATACCTGTTGAATAAACCATTTAATACATTTCTATTTGTTTATAATTCGTTTAGCAGTTTATATTAACATCTATTTTCAACATTGGATACATATTATAACACATATTCCCTGTGAATAACGGGAAATTAACTAGTAAATTAATAAAACTTTTTGTCGAAAGAAAGTCGAGGTTGTGAGAAGAGCTTTTTTTTCGAGAGTAATATTATCAGAGCTGTGATTACGATCACGGCAAGTTCCTTCTTAGGTACCTCAATGTCTGGACTGAATATGCATTAATACTTTGTATGAACAGTAATATTACTGTATTGCTGAGTAGTCATATTTTATATTGAGTTTTCTTTCATCGACAAACTTTTTTACTTTTTCTTAACAACTCAAAGAAAGTATTGTAATCGTAAAAAAAATATATATATATTGATAAATGTTGACATTTCATGAGCCCCTGAAATTAAAAAGTGGTTTTCGTGATGCCATCTATGTGTCTGTATCTTGGACGAGAGCCGAAACTATTTTACCGATTGGGCTGAAACTTTGTATTAAGAGCTTTCACAACGTCCCCCCAATGGAGTTTTTGGACTGAGATATCCAACCCTAAAATTACAAGTAGTTTACTGAAGAACACAAAATAATAAAATTAATTTACTCTAAATTTGTTCTAACGATTTTTATTGAATAATTTTGTATATTGGTATTGTTTAGCATTAAAAATAAAATTAAAATTTTAATTTTCCCATGAAAATGGCTTCAAGGACACTTTGTAGAAGCGTAAATTTCCTATTTTAATCATCTTTCCGCAACTAATTGAGATAAGAAATAACTTACCATAATGAAGCCATATTACTATTAAAAATAAAAACATTTTAAATTTGGAATGCGTTTTTACAAACCCAATAGTTTTTATTTTATAAACAAATATTTAAACTCTTTATGGAGTATTTTAAAATATGAAATTGATTGTTATGTTCTTTCGTGGAAAGAGATGCTACTCTTTTCTTAATGTTCCTGATACATTGTATCGTATTACATTTATGCTCTTTGGTGGAATGTTATTGTAACAATGTATATTATTTCGTTTCACAAATCTTATGAGTTCCAAGCAAATGTTTCTATTCAAAGGTTAAAACAGAAATAAAATTTGAGCAGTGCATCTTATCATTTATTTGAACTTGTGCCTGCCCCAATACCATGTTAACATGTATATGTATATGTGTCAAATTATATGGTTTTTATAGTTACTTAACCTATAATATGGACTTCGTTCACCCTGGATGGTAGCAGCCTCTCCTTGACGGGTTGTTCTATGACCCTATCATATAAGCCACGCCATAAAAGAAGCGCGCGAGGTAAGCTTGAAACCATTCAAGGTAAATAGTGTGTACATATATTTAAATAATTATGCAGGCCTATTTATCTGACATTATGTATTATAATATTTATTTATAATTATAAATATAGTTTCAGGTTTCTAGAGATAAAATTCAATGTATGTGGATATAGATCTACGTGCGTCTAAAGATCCACAATGCACACACTTCAGCAGATCATAAAGACAGTCTTATTTTTTACACAATTTGTCGTATACATTCGCGTACTAAGAGTCAGCTCTAGAGCTTATAGTGATGATGGCTTATACGAGTTAAAGTAGTGAATATAAGAATTATAGGGCCATTAGTGTGTTTAGTATGGCAGGCAAAGTTTTTGGAAGAGCTTTAATGAATGAACGGGGGAGTAGAAAAAAAAGGATAACATTCCAAAAATACGGGAAATTAAACTGAGATAGCAATTTTTTTTTTTCAAATAATAAGACCTATATCAATTTTATGTTTTGCTATACCACTTTATAGTAATCTAAGCTTTGTATTACTTGAAGTTATAAAATATTTTATATCTGTCATTACCAATAACTTTTCATGGTGATTTTTATTAGTTCTTATACGATTCACCCATACGAATTAATAACACAATTTTATATATAGCTTTTTTATTTTATATCATATTTTATAAGCCATACCTTTATATTTAATTATTTTGTCATGTAAACTCTCACAATGTGTCTGTACAATTTAATTTTTCTATGTCATTTTAAATGTGTCATCACTTTTTTCTGTAATCAAATTAACCATCTGTTTTTGAATTTTTTATCAATATTGATTCACGAATTATATCAAATTAATAATTAATAAACATCACTTTTTCCAATCCAAGTCTTAGCTTATGTCAAATAAGATTTTTTTAAATTTATGTATAACTAAACTACAGAGTTCTTATAGTTATCTTTATCTTTTAATGTACAGGTATTTAATTTTATTTGACCTATATTAAGTTGTTTGGATTTTCTGTGTTTATGTATATTTATCGTATAATGGTCTAAACAGGAAATAACAATTAATAATAAAATGACATTTAAAAATTTGAGAACTCTTTATTGTTTTCTGATATGTTTTCGGAACTCGTTTGGAGGGTTCAGTTAAAAAGATATAGGTGCCACATAAAATCGTAAAGTTTCATACTTTCGAGAATTAAAAGTGAAGTTTAAGTCTTCGTTCGTATCTCGAGATAGTTTCTGGTAAATTATTAACCATTAATGCCAAAGATAAAATATTTTATCTGAGCAATTATTTTTCATTGTAATCCATTAGAGATTGTAAAGCGGTTAGATGATTCTATCTATATATTGGAACATCCATTGGAATGTTCTTTTGTACAAACTGAGTTGGATCAAATTGAAAAAAAATATTATTTTAACCCAGATTTAGATAACTAATAATTAATTTTATCAAACATTTTAGCTACGATGAGAGTTTAAAATATGGCGATATTTTTCAATCACTTCATGTCAATAATCTGGATCATCTGCCCTCCTCTAAAAGTTTGAGTCATATTTGCTAACAAAATGTATATATTTCTTAGTTGAAGAATTATTACTTTTAAAGAGATATAAACAGATTTTACACTAAATTTACGATTATTTAGGTCAACTAAAACAGCTTTAAACTGTGTGTTGTTAAATTAAGATAAAAAAGAATAATTAGAGTAATTTAATTAAAGTGAATTAAATAATAGATACTAAAATCTGATATTTTGTTTCATACAGTTCATATAAAATGTAATATAGTATATAATTCACAATCATGCTGCAGGTAGGATTGGGTAATTTATATGGTTTAATTACAGTTTACTTTGGTTTTTATACTGTTTCACATATTTTATTTGATTGTTGTATTTTGGTCCTTTCATGTTATCCTATTTTTTAATTAGAACCAAGTTGTTGTGTAGGTCCTAGGTTCGCAGCCGGACTATAGCAAGGCTACCTAGAAGCTGTTTGTGGTGATGAGCGTAGTTAAGAAGGGATGGATTTTAGGTACCCTAGAGGTCTTGATTTAGGGCAGAGGCTCCCAAACTGTGCGTCGCGACGCCCTGGGGCATTGCTGGTCTTGGTCCGGGGCGTCGTGGTTATGAGGAAACACTAAAACTTATAATGTATTGTGAAATGCAACGTGCAAATATGCGATACGTGTACTAGTACATTAAATAATGGAATAAATCATACAAGAAAACACATATATACTCTAGTTCCTTCTTATTCGGTCCTGTAATTTTGTATTTTTACATTTAAAAGAATATAAGCTTATTATGTAAATGACAATTTTCTTCTTCTTCTTTTTAAATGGCACCAAATCAAATTTGGGTGGTTAAAAAAAAACATTGGGTACAGGGGTGTCGCAAGGAAAATCTGACATGTGAAGGGTGATGCGGTCTCAAAATGTTTAGGGATCCCTGAATAATGGGGATTCTCGTGTAGCCGTTGAGCTACTGGTAGGATAGTTGTATTTATCATAAATAGTAAAAATTTACTGAAATACAGTAAACAAATTTAGGTGAAAAGTTGGCGCCCTATTAACTAAAAATAAATTTTCATTTAAGATGTCTTTATTCATAATTATATTATCACTGTCATTTACTATATATGGGCTAAAAATAAACAATATCTTCACAGTAGAGCTTCGAAGCTGTTATATTTACCAAGCAAATTAAATAGATCATCACGGTTTGAGTTATGGACGTAGATAAAATTATAAGTACAAACATACTATTTATATTTTACTATTTCTTTTTAATCAAATCTTCAATTTGAAGCTTAGGTGACTGTTATTAATTTAAAACGTCTACGAGTCAATTTAAATTATTTCTTAAATATTCACTCATATTCACTCTACTCTTTTCTGTCTTTTGATACCATCACTTTTACACTTTTAAGAAACAAACGTCGAACTGGTTGGACGAAAAAAAAATTAAAAATAGTATACGTATATTTTTCTATTCAACATGGTGAATCTTACTGTTTAGCTGCGTCTCATTCAAATGGGCGATAGCCCTGCCGATGGCATGCCCAAAGTCTTTGGAACAATTGATTTATAGACAATACAAGCATTAGTAGGCCTACAATGGGCTTTGTTTTGTGGGAATTGTAAGCCCTTAGAATATAATAGGGGGCTCATTCCCTGGAAATTCAACACATTCTCACACCTGTGGTCACGTGACCTAAACTGAACTACCATATAGTGGATTTCCAGTGGTAGGGGGTTCAAGGTTTGACTCTCGATATAATGGTTAGGGGATAGTTTCTCGTAAATTGCATGTTATATAATTTTTTTTATTTTCATTTACTTGAGGTATTTGACGTGCACTTTCTGAACCTACTGTGTAAATCAGCACATGTGAATTTCTATGAGCGAGAGTGAAAGGACCTACACATTTTGCCTGGAAGGATATTTTCACATACCATCCAGTGTTCTTTTACATGCCACATTTGACATTGGACCAACGGCCTTACTTCCACTCCTAAGAAAGTTGTGCTACATATTTTTATCACTCAAAAAAATATGTCGACCCCGGCTGAGTTCGAACCCACGTTCATCAGATCCTTAGGCAAGCACTTTACCCCAAGACAACCAAGGTCAACTGTATGGTATATCAATGTGGTTTTTCATTTCCCCTTCTTCCACGCTAATGTTGATGCACTTTTTATACAGTACCTTTCTTCTCCTTAAGGACATGTCCTTCCTGTGACGTCATGGCAAGTCAAGATATATCACATCATATCTAAGTTTTATTCGACAAGTTTTAAGGATATAACACTGAAAAAACCTCAATTAATTCTTAAATTATGCTAAAATAGTTTTAAATTGTCATAAAATTATTATTTTCATCTTGAAGTTTTTTTTTTTTGTAAATGTTATTTTATGTTAAATCGTCAAGCTTACAGCTTAGGCTATTTGGCTTATTCTTATGCATCTTCCCACCAGGATGTAGATTAAAAAAAAGTCCGTGGGAGCATATAGCCATCTAGAATAAGAAACCAAGAAAAGATAATTTTGAAATGTAAATCAATGTTGTACAAGCGTAATTAATAGTAGAGTGAATATTTTTAGTCTCGACAATGGAAGAGGTGAAATGTTATCAACAGATAATAAAGATACCCTGTATGGTAAACTGTTCATTTTCTTCTCTCGTACAATTGCTTAGAGCACTGCTTCTCAAAATAGCTTCAAATTTAGCAAATAGGAAACGTAGTTAAATCAAGCAGGTGAGAGCCACGATGTGATCGTATGGAGCGATGAATATCATAGCTCTCCTTCGGCTTACTCTCAATATTTAAATTATTGTAGTTAATTGTTCAAAAATATGGCTTAACGCAACAAAAAAAATTAAAAGAGACCAACAAGCCTATATTTTAAATTGAATACAAATTGAGAAAATATATAGGATTATTTTTAATTATCTGCTAATTTTTTAGTGACATTTTGTGTAAATTGCTGTATTTTTATGTAAATAGGAATCTTAGGGCACGAGTATAAAGTCGAGATTGAACCAGCTACTTGTTAAACGTATACTGGGAGACTGGGAGATTGGTTTATTATTATTATTATTATTATTATTATTATTATTATTAGCACCGCATCTTACTACCCGTTCGGGTTATACGCACTTACGCTAATGTGCAATGGTAGGGTGATTGTGAGATGAAATGGAGGACCTACAGTTTAACGTGGAATCCTAACCACGGTGGAGGCCTGTTATTGAGATTGGTTTACATCCAAGAGTCGACTATAAATATTGTTACCATATATATAAATATATATAATATTTATATGTAAATATATAGGCCTATATTACTTATATATATATATATTAATTAAATAAAAAATTGTGATATTTTTTTGCACAAAATCATACAAACTCTTTGGGCTATACTAGTACATACTAGCTACGTTAATGTGTTAAGGATGGGGTAGTTTACGTTAAGAGGAAATGTACCTATATTTGTGAGGAGGTAAAATGGAAAATTGTTTGGGGAAAAAAAATCCTTAGTACACTGGACTGGGATTTAAATCCGGATCTTCCCGTCATCGGCAATCCAATTTATTGTTAAAATGACGCCTTAGACCACGTGGCCACTGATGTGAGTTCATGAAATTAATATAACACCTTTGTGTTTCCATACACCAGGTAGCCTCTTAAACAGTTGCTATTTTTGATAGTTGGTGGATCTGTTTATAGCCTACATAATGTATGAATAGAGTATACCGAGTTACCTTACTTGGATCAGATTCATAGTGTATGAATAGAGTATAATATTATTATTATTAGCACCGCGTCTTACTACCCGTTCGGGTTATACGCATAGAGTATAATAGAACTACCTTGCGTGTATAAGATGCATACCATAGTGTATAAGTAGAGTATATAGAATTACCTTGTTTGTATCAGATACATAGTGTATAGTATATAGTATTACCTAGATTGTATCAGATACATAGTGTATAAATAGAATACATGAAATGATCTTGCTTGTGTAAAAGTGCGAAAGCCACTTTAGACACATATTTATGTTTTGCTGTTCTTCATGAAATGATAGGAATCCGGAGATATGAAACATTTTCAACCGAATGGGTGGGCACGCGTAATAAGTTATTACCCTCATCTTGCCTGTTTTATTGGTAATGGAGGGGTTGGGGGTTTGAATCTTGGCTGAATGTACTAAGGATGTATTTTTGATAGGCAGACGTGAGTGTATTTACTCTGATTTCTACCAGCCTATCACTACTTCATTATTATATATATATATGTGTGGATATCCCAGATGGGCTATAAGGTATTACAAACAAATATGTAGATATAATCGTTTAGTTTTCAAGACTATCCTTTTTTAACAGATATAAAATAATTTTTATTTTGCCCCAAAAGGTTACGAAAGAATATATTATTAAGAAATATTCTTAAAACTTTGGAGAGCTATACTGCCAATTATAATAAATAACTCCATAAAGGATAAGTTAAAAAAAAAATTAGCTTAAATTAAATTTATATTTCAACCTTGAGAATAATTTAGTACTGCGTCTTACCATCTGTTCGTGGTTATCCGCTTATTTACTAATTATGATGATGTGTTAGGGATGAGAAGGGTTCATTGTTGTATAGGAAGCTTACTCGCATTTTCAAAAAGATAGATTGAAAAGTAATTTATGAAAAACCACCCTCAGTACACTTGATTTGGATTCAAACCCTGACCTCCTCGTCAGCTGCTGTCCAGTATATTGCGAGAGTGATGCCTGAAACCATTCTACCACCAAAGCGGGTTTCTGAAATTTTCAAATTTCAATTTAATTTGGTTTGCTCTAAATATAATATATGCCTTAAATGATGAAATACCTATACATTTTATATTATTTAGAATTAATGAGCTAATAATACACTACGCTACAAGATGACTGTATTCCTGAGGAATTAATTATTTTTCTATAGAATATTTCTGGATCTAACTGTTTTCCCGGGGTTTTGGCCACCGCAGGCCACAATTGATAATAGACACAGGGCTCTTTCCACCCCCTTACGCTACCCTCCTCAACCCCCGTAAAGTGTGAGTAATTAATCCTCGGACAGTAGTCCTTGACTAACGAGTTTATTTACGGTAGAGATTTATAACTGAAGCTCAGTTCTGATGTGGTAGGGACATGCAATGAACGGGGTCACAGTTCAACTCAGGTCACTCTCTAAAAGTATAGTTTTTTGTCAATGAAATGAATATATCGGCATACAACTAACTAATATATACCAGAAAAGACACAGCACCCAGACTACAAGTTGTTAATACGTTACTATGAAAGTGGAAGCCCCAACTATAAAGGTATCTGTCATGTCAGTAGTTGAACCTGAGATCCCCAGTTTAGTAGATATAAGCGCCACCTACTGAGATAAGGAGTCCGCCAGAGAAATATATTATACATATGTTACCGTTAAAATAATAAATTAAATACAATATATCATAACCGATTATTTTCCTAAGTATCCGATATTATTGGTTAAAATGATTAAATACATGTAATTTATTATTCTAACTGGTTGTTTTATACAACAACAACAACAACAACAACAACAACAACAACACCTGTCTGGCTGAAGTGATAAAAAACATGTTTGGTTGAAGTGATCTTGAGCTAGTTCTGTCCAGTCCACCTCATTACACCCTATCCACTATCTTGAGCTAGTTCTATCCTGTCCACCACACTACATCCTATCATTATCTTGAGCTAGTTCTGTCCAGTCCACCTCACTACACCCTATCATCACTATTTTGAGCTAGTTCTATCCAGTCCACCTCACTACATCCTATGACTTTCAGGTTCATTCTAATGCCATCCTCCCATCTGCGTCTCACTGGTATCTTACCTTAATTTTGCCAAACAATTCCTTGAACGCCGTTATAGAGCCTTTCATCTGTACGCATATCCTTCCCTCCTTAATATAAATGGTTTAATTACCCTAACAATGCATGCTGGTATGTAACTTATAATTATGTAGCCTTCAAGATTAGTTGGTTTAGATAGCTAAACTATTTGTATGCATGTATTTGATTTATCAAAGGACAATTTTTTTTTTGCTATAAAGTATGCAAAATACTGGGCTCAGCTCAAGCTGTCTTTCCTCCCTCAATAAGATGAAAGTGTAAGGTATGCTAGAAAAGGTAAGTCTTTTTGCAGTTATTAGAAAACAGTTCTTTTTGGCAAAATAAATAAAACATTACTCAATTAAAAACATTATGTTTAATTCTCTTCACATGGTGATATCAATAGTTTTGAATATCTGTCACGAGCATGGCGCCATTAGATGGTGAATATTTTAAACGAAGAGAAGAAGCTGTCATTCAATTCCAGGACACTCTGGCAAATATTCAGGAGCTGTTGAGGTCATCGTGCGAAAAAAAATATATTTAACTCTAAGTTTCTACTTAAGAGGTATTACATTAATTTTAATCAAAATATTTTCATATAAAAACTGCAAAAAATATTGACCTTTTCTGATTCACCCTACAGTCCCACCTTAAATACATAACGCACACTAACGATCTCTCTTCTATCTTTATGGCTCATGTTTTACCCACAATTCCTTGATGAGAAGCAAACTCCCTCACCCCACCACCTTATCTTATTAGAGTCCTCGTGGCACACCGCGACGTCGCGCGTCTATTTAAAGTCGAGACGACGCGGGAGAAGTTATCACCTTACGTAGAAATGTTTGTGGCCTCCGGTGAAACAAGCTCTTCTCGGCTCATCTCGCACCTAACATTTTACACTCACACACATGTTCCAACCACATGTCTCTCTCGGGATTTAACTACACGGAGCGTCACTTGACAACAGTTAGATTGTACACGAGGAGAATGTGCCTGAAAGGGATTTTATCCTCACACACTTCCTTTTTTAAAACATTCTTATTACTCTGGCATATTAAAAGCACGAGGAAAATATGCAACCTGGTTCAAAACGTTCTTATAGCGCTGGCAAATTGTACACGAAGAGAATGCGCCTAGAACGGCACAATGGCGCCAATTTAAGATAATTTCAAACCCTTAAAATAAATTACTTGCCTGAAGTGATTGATAATGTCCTCTATGTTCTTAACAACTTTTTCTTTATTCTTCAACAACCTTTGAAGCATTCCTCTGTGAATCAAAATTTGATCAGGGTCAATATCATCTTTATAGAATTGTAAAATTTTTTCTTTGTTTGCATTACTTCCAATTAAAAACTGATCGACTTCCTTTAAGAATTTATAAGATGCTGCTTCAAATCAGGAAACCAAACTATTGACAATTTTAACTATAATTTCAAAGAATATACTCCTGTACTTTTGCTCCACTTAATCAAACAGCTCTTCTGAATTATCTTGAGAATCATCATAACTTTTTGGGAATATTTTTCCTCCTGGGCAGAATGTGTGAATTAATTTCAGCAGGTTTATTCTCGCTTGCTTCAAACCCTATTTCTTGGAAACTTTTTCTACAAAATTGAATGATTGCTTTCAGGGTCATAAGCAATGTATTAGCCTCTTCAAGATGAAGCGATTTATTTTGCAGAGCGAAATTTTTAGAGTCTACCTGACCAAATACTTTGACAAAAACAGTAATAGTAAAGAGAAAATCAAAGGTCTTGGATCCAGATTAGGACGGATCACTATCTGAAATGAAGTAACAATTTCATCCATGCAGTATTATTTGAAAGGACAGATGAAAGTTACTTATATATTACTGTCCATCTTGTAGGACGTAGGGGTTGGAGGTGAGGTCGCATTTCATAGACTGAAAAATTGATAATCTCTTAGGGGATTCTCGCACTTAGCCAATTATATCTTTAATCACATTAAGTGCATATCTACATTTAAGAATTAATGATATTGTGTCTTGTACCACCAAGTTTAATGAATGTGCTAAGCAATGCACATGTAAAGCTCATTTTTCCTCATTTAATATTTTTGCATGCACTCCATTATACACTTCAGACATATTGGCTGCTATATCAAAAAATTGACCTCTAAAATGTGTGATGAACAAACCAAATCAAGCGAATATGTCACAAATAAGGTTTAGGAAGATGTATTTTCTGTATTGTAAAAGCCACAAAACAGCTATTCAATTTCTAAACAATCTGTGATGAATTCTAAGCAAAATGAAACTTTTCTTTGCGACTGACATAAGCTGTTTCATCATATATTATAGAAAAAATATAAAGAGTTTTAAAATCTGCTATTAGCTTCCAAATAAGCGTATGTCTCATTATATCAAGCATTTCAATTCGTACATCATGACAGCACCAAGTGGATGACCCTCTTTGAAGCTACATCTATAATTCAGCTGAGACTTCTCATCGTACTCCAGGAAGATTATTGTAGTTAGTAAAGTAGTATTATTGTCAGTATGACCTTCAATAGCAAGACCTTTAGTAGATAACTACAGTAGCGATAAAAATAATTTTAACAAACAAGTACGATTTACCACCATCTGCCTCTGTTTATCGTCAGATAGCTTTTTTCAAGCAATTACACCACCTTTTAAAGATTTATATTTCAGAAATGCTTCCCTATGACCGGTTGAAAGTTCAGACACTTTCCGCCCTTTTTTCCATTTACAGAAGCCAGTAGAAAATTGGAAACTCTTCTCCTCAAATGATTTCTTACATCCAGAACAAAGATAGTATTATAAGGGTGGGCTCGCGGTTGACCGACGGTTCGTGGGCCGTTCACACGTTACCGTGTGAACCGTGATTTCTTGTGATGATATTGGGGTACGCTGCTGATTAAACAAGATTTAAAAAAAACAAATGGAATCACTCATATACTGATAAGATACAATTTAATGAACTACGTCTAAACAAATTACTCGTGTAGTCCAAATAAGTAATCACTGGTCCCCGTGCACGACACACTGTGCTGATGTTACGCAAACGCTAGATTCACTGATCCTCTCCCGGGAACACCGTCCCACACGCTGGACACGCTGGTCCACTCTCGGACTCCCTGACAGGGAACCAGGAACTGAGAGACCTCTGGCTAACACCGGCCAAGTAAATGTAGGGTAGCCGTCAAAGTCTAGAAATCTTCATTTCCAGAATACACTATCTGGTTTGAGGAAAGTGAATCCAAACCATTCTGTGCGTGCAACTTCTCTTCCTCGAAAGCTTCTTCCTGCCTCACTATAAGTCTCTTGACAGTCATGTTCGCCCAGCTTCCTGTTAGACAAGGATGGCGTGAGAGGGAGGGCAATAAAAGGTACAGATGTAGTGGCCCGCACAGTCTTGTTACAATATCTTTCATTTGGTCATACAAAATCCATGGAAACGTTTTATTCCAGTCTGGGTTGAAACACATCTTTGGTTTCTTTGCTGCATTTCCTGATTTCTCCTCCAGCTACGGAATGAGAAAGGCAAGCTTCGTTTAGCCTAGGTGAAGATGTACTTGGATACACATCTGATAATGTCCGGTAACCCTCCACCTCCTTGATCTTACTTATAATCACAAATGTGTCCATTGTTTTAGAAATCCAAGAGAAATAACAAAATAATTATAAATAAATGTACTAATAATCTATTTATGCTATTAATCGTGACACAACAACGACTGAACGTAAAACTGACTGACTCGGACACTGCACAACATAGACAATAGAAGGTGGAATAAATCGGAAACTCTCATAGTGGGGATTTGAACAGTGACGTCAGCGTTCGGGGTGGTTATTTAACTAACACTATCGAGTATCGACTACTGAGTGGATACCGCGATAGTTCTCGAGAGCATCTCTCGATTTCAGGCACTTAGAGATTGTGCAGCTCACGAACGTATACTACATATATCTATGTGCGAACCAGCCAACTTCCAAGTGTTAGGGTTTCTCATAAGGAAGATTTCATAAACTTTTCAAAATGAAAGTTATTATTAAAAACCAAGCAACACTTGTATCTTGTAACATATTTGTCAACAAATTGTTGTACACTTAAATTAAATACGGGTGCGGAGAATTTTTTTGGAAGGGGGGGGGGAGCGGTTAATGATACTATGTCCTTCCCAGGCAAAAATCCCCCCCCCCCTCAAATTCGGTGCCATTGTACCTTACATACTGCCTTCCTCAAAACATTATTATTATAATTCGGGTGGCAGGAATTTTATACGTACGTGGGAGAGCAGTTTTTAACTTAAATCAGGACCGTAGCTGGGAATTTATCAAGGGATAAGTTAGGGAGCAATACGATGGCAAGGGTTGCAAGTCTCCCAACAGGAGATTGAAAGGAATTTTTATGAATTTAATCTCTCTCTCGAAGTAATTTAAGGATTTTTTGTAAACATGATTGGGGATGTATTTTATTAGCTGCGTCTTAGTACCCGTTTGGGTTTTAAGTATAAATTAATTACGTCAATGAAATTAAGACAAGGAAGATAGCATTTTAAAGTATATGTACTTGAATTTTGGTGGAGAGAGAGTGGTAAATTTTTTATGTATTAAAAAACTCCTTGATTTGAGCTCGAATATTCTTTTTGCTGGCGATCAATTTTTGCGCGAGAAGTATGCGTTAAGCCATTTGACCACTGGTGCGGATTATTATCCTTCAAACACCCCTCGCCCAGATAAGCCCATCCGGGACTGACCGCAAGTAGGGCAATATTTTATTCAAATTTGTATTAATTAAGTGAAGTATACCTATAAGGTTCAAATATAAAATATAATGTTACTCTTATGAGTGAGCAGATGGATTCCATAACTCTTGTATAGCTATGTTGGTTAATGATGGCAAGGTCAGAGCTCGAATCCTGGTTTGGCGTACTTAATTTTTTTCCAAGATTATATCCCATTCTTTCTCTATGAAAATCCAGGTAAACTTCTTCAAAATTTTACCCTTCTCGGTCCCACCACATTAGTGTAAGCACGTGAATAGCCCGGAACAGTAGAAAGACTTGGAGAAAGAGCAAGAAATCTTTGTTTGAATCTGATATCTGTTTACAGGACGTGGACCTTAGCGAGACCTGTTGCTTGTATTGTGTGTATTGCTTAGCATAAAAAGGAACCTGTTTCAATGCCCGCATTGT
This sequence comes from Timema podura, assembly GCA_033556935.1. Lineage (NCBI taxonomy): Eukaryota > Metazoa > Arthropoda > Insecta > Phasmatodea > Timematidae > Timema > Timema podura. The sequence continues at coordinate 47,735,777 of JAVRXN010000008.1, read as the reverse complement.
CTAAGGTGATATTATTGCAATAGGCTTGACTGCTAAAGAAGGGGAGATTGGGGTTCGATCACAGTCGGTGCACTGTGGGTGATTTTCAAAATAGTTTTCCACTCTCCCTCCACGCAAATTCGTGTGCACTTCCTCTAAATTAAACCTTACTACTCTCTAACAAATTAATGTAACTAGCAGGTCTGCATAGGCGTAGCTCTAACGGGTATTAAGACACGGTGCTAAAAGAACCCAACATAGATAGGTAATTGCTTCAGTGTCGTAGCTGTCTAGATTTTAAACAGTTTAACACTTTTAGTAAAATTATTCTTCAAAATATCAAGTTAAACATTTCTTTATACTCACTAATTTTTTTAAGCACCGCATCTTACCACCCAATATTTGTATTATGACTTTCGTATATTAGCCGAACAATTTATAAATTTTAGAGATTTTTTTTAAATTTGCAATAAATAACTCATATTTATAATCTTTTTGATAATTGTTCAGTCCTATACTTGGCTCTCTCACTCTAAATGACTGAGACAGGATTCCATAGGTACTAATTAACGGTATTACCTCACGTCAAGGCTATACGCAACTAATTATACTAATGATACTAATGGTTTATAGATGAGGAAGGTTGAATTTAGAGTATGAGAACCAGCATTTATTTAGAGTGTGAACCCATTTATGATAAAACACCCTCAATACACCCCACTGGGATTCAAACCCCGCCATCTCTGTCACCAAAAATTCTGAATAGTTGAACCTGGAATTTAGTCTGCGGGGGCAATGAAGTGTGTCAAAATTAACTAACTTTATATTATGTTATCCAAGAGAGCTTACACAAAAAAAAAAGTGTCGATGGATTAAATAGCCAAGCTATTATATTTGTTAATTACGGTTATATCCGCATCTAATTATCACATTCTTTAAATTAAAAAATTACACCTGGACACAGGAATCGAGTTCGCAACCTATGGATTGGTACTTAACAACTAAAATAACATGTGTATTTAATCCTTGATACGCGCATTCGTACAGTTGTAATTGTGTTATTGGCAGCATAAAGCCTTCCCGAGTCGAAGGTGGCTGAGTTATCTGATAGCTCGCGACCATATTAATTAGTATTATTAATTATAGATAGCCCATATGTAGCTGACGATTTACGCACGTCCATCACAGACTCTGCCTTAAAACATGAGTGAAGAATGACCCTGGACACAGGAAGACTAATTGATAGCTCAGTGGGAAGAGTATTGGAATTCTAAGCTAAGGGTTTTGGGTTCGATTTCCGTGTTCAGTTGTCATTTTTAAACTTAAAGAATCAAATATAAAGTTTTAAAAAACTGAACCTAAACTACCTACGTTTATCCAATAATTTATATTATGGTTTTAAATCATCCACTTTAAGACAAAGTTCCATTGTTTTATGATAGGGTGTAGTTTATATTATAGTCACAGAGCAAGATTAAAGAAATATACATATTGAAAGAAATAATTCTTAGTATTTAAAAATAATATCTAATTAAATTATTTCATATTACTTTAAGAAACTCTATCTAAACAGAGAGACACAAACATAGACAAATGGTAATGGAAGAACCTCAGAGAGTCAGCTTCACCATCCATAAAAATCTCGAATTTCATTTAATTGAAAATCACAATACTGCCTAGCTCCTAAAAATCATAAGAAAGTAAAAATGTATGTTACATTTTTAGATTTAAAGGGAAAGAAGATATAGTTATAGCCTAAAATTCTTTTCAATCTAATAATGCTTTTTAAACATTACAAATATATTACTACACATCTCGAAAAAAGTTGTTGAATAGTAATAAAACTATATTTCAATAAATAAATTGAAGGTTTAATTATATATAAATTGTATTAGCTTGAATAAATATAAGACACACTCTAAATCCTGGAGACTGTAGTTCAATCACGAATGGATAGGCTCAGGATTTTTGTCAATATTAAATCTCTTAGCCAAGGCACGGATAAAATATATTTCCTCTAGCACTTTACGATCATTTTTTCTTCATTCTGTAAGTAAAGAATACTCAAGATCACACCATTCTTGCCAAATCGAACGTTGCTAAATGACTTTGACTCCTCAATGTCAAGATTCCTTCTTATTCGTGTAGGATGAGATAGCAGCTATGCGAGCTAGAATGCCATCCCCCCATCCCCCCTAACCGTCCCAGTAAAATAAATGTACATCCCATGATAGAAAACAAATCACATTCTCTAAAGTCTAAAGTGTGTTTGAAAGTTTTTCTAACGTAAAGGAAAAACAGTCAAAGAATCTTTGCATGCTCGCACGGTTGTAGTTAGCTAAACTATGTTCTGTGTTTATCTTTGGCATCGTGTTCAAAGGAATGGGATTCAATTCTCTTTTCATTTTAATAAAACTTGCTTTCATATCCTAGATAAATATTTTTTTTTTTATAATTTACCTTTCTTCCCTTGTGAAATTTCTATTTGTAGTTAAGATTTATTCCGAGATACAAGAAGCAATAAAAGTAAAGTATATCATAACATCAGATGAAGGACATCGCTGACATGCTTTGAAAAACCATCCGTGTAAAATATTACATATACACAATAACGTAAGTAAGCTCTCTAGTAATTAAACTTATTATTATTACTGTTATTATTATTACTAATCTGAATAAGTCCAACCTTGCTAATAAAAGCATATTCAAAGATGCAGTAATAATGAAGGATATTTTTAGGGAGTCCACTCACATTAGTGTGAATATCTCATTGGTGGTCGCACAGTACAGGATGTCACTATTGCAATAGATTGTATTGTCAGTTATGGGGGGTCAGGGTTCAAATCCTGGACAGATCTACTGAGGAGATTTTTTCTTAGATGGTTGGACACTTTCCCTCCACGCAGATGCGGGTAACTTTACTCTAGATTCTTCCTTCCTCATCTTCTCCCGGTTATTAAATTAGTTATTACTTTCCAAGCTTTGCATAACTTGTGGAGCAATTTCACTTTTTCTTGACCCCTCGGAGATCATAAAGAAACCGAAATCTAGTTTTTGATAAATGTCAACGTTTCCTGACCCCTGTAGCCGAAAAGTTGGGTTTCTCAATGCTTTCTCTTTGTATATTTTAATCTCGGCCTGGAGCCGAAATTATTTCAACAATTAGGCTTAAACTTGGTATATGGGGTTTTCATAAGCTCCCCTGGGGAGATTTTGGAACTAGGTAGACAACCGTATAATTAAGGGAAGTTTTCTTAAATGTGAAAGAGAAAACATCTCTTTTCTAGAAATCGGTTCTAACGACTTCGATTTAAATTTATATCTAGGCACTGTTTATTTAGCATTAGAAACAAAATGGTTCATCTCATTGAGCCGTAAAAATTACTTAGAGGTTATTTTACAAAAGCTGATTTCTCAAGGGTAATAATTTTAAATACAAAATAAATGACCATCGCCAAGTTGTTGGACAGGTAAAAATAAAAAAAATATTTGAAATTTAATTCTATCAAAACAATAGTTTCTGAACTATAACCAAATATATTATTTAAATCATATATATTATTAGCTAAATATATAATATTTTAACCAGAGCTCTGGGAAGTTGAAGGTTGATTGTTATACTCCTTAGAGGACAGAGGTGCTTCTCTTTTCTCAATGTTTCTGTAACAGTGTATATTATTATATTTATGTTCTTTTGTTAAAAGTGATGCCCTTGTTTTGACTATGTTTTTGCAAGAGAGTATATTATTTAGTTTCACATATCTTACGAGTTTTAAGTAAATATCACCTGCATAGGTGGCCGCATAGTCTCAGGCAGACAATTTCTCCAAAACACTTTTTTTGTTAATTTTTACTTCATGTTTTGTAATTTTAAGTCAAAATCGGTAATACTTACTCTTATATATTTTATTGCAGAAAAAAGTCTTACAACCCCCCCCCCCTTTTACATGATGGGGGTGGGTAACGGTAACAGCACATTTAATTTATTAATGATCAAGGTTTCAATAAGTAGTATACAAATATTCGTTGTAATACCCTAAGCAGTTTTCATAATATTTCACACAACAGTCGTTTTTAGCTCTATTTTTAGGGGTGTATACCGCCCTTATTTTTCAAGAAGGACCCTAAGTTGCTGATGTAAATTATTCTATTTTCACACAAGGAATAGCCTGCCAAAGTTTGATGCAATGTTTTAGATACACGTTGTACATGCCATACTATTAAAAAACAACTTCTAATATATTACCTCACAGAACAAACTAAACTGCAAGCATTTGCAATTTAGTCGGACAATAGTGGTCACGAGTTCAATCATGACTTCCCACATCGCCGTCAACTAATCTTCAAACAGTTCTCAACGAATGCGCACTTACAGTTTTGCCACTTTTTAAACCTAAAATTGCCATGTGCTATCTCACCAGCAATAAATGAAATGATTGGTAAAAATCAAATGCTTTGCCACATAAAATGTGTTCAGTATAATATAAAATAAATTTATTTACTGACCAACTGAAGTGATGGTGTTTTTTATTATTGTTTTTATTTTAATTTAGCTTATATCGATAACAAAATATTTGGCAATGTATGGATTTCATTAAGAGTATATGAAACTATTTTAAAAATATTTATTTTGTAAAACATAATTTTCAGAGGCAATTTTTTTTATTCTTGAAATTTGATAGCTTAGAACTGGTTACTTGATCAAACCTCGCTTTTTTTTTTGTCATTTGATCTACACATATTATACTAAATAGTTTTACAATCCAAAACTTTACAGCTCTATGCCCAGCTCAAAAGAAAAAAAAACCATTGAAGATCTATCAACTAGAAAGTTTTAAATTATAAAATATCAATTTTTTTATTTACAAGCTTTATTTGCTATTTTGTAAAATATTGTTAACCCTCCAATCTACCTGTAAACTAACTTAACATAATACACAGCTATAGTCTATTAGTTATATTAAATGTGTACAACAACAATTACGCCTCAATACGCCCGTCTGAAGATTAACCCAGGTCCCTTTTAGGCTGTTGTCTATTCTTACCTTATTACCAGGTCCTAGAATATGATGTCCTAAAAATGGTCAAAATCTTACTAAAATTATGACATTAAAATTGGTGAAGTAATACATAAATTTTACAAAAAATTATACAAAAATTAAAACGAAAACTTGCAACACACATGAATAAATCAAACATTAATTCACAATTTGAAACTAAAATATGTAATGAAAAACCATTCTATTAAACATGAATATTTATTTACTTCAGATTAAATACTTAACTTCAGGAACAATAGCTACCCTCTCCAACAAAAGTCTTTCCAACTTAATACCAGGAATATTAATTTTACAACCACAAGAATAAAAATAAATATTTATTATAAGCCTACATTATATTGTCATTTTGATGACCGTGTGGGAACAAAACTTAATTTGAGTATTCATGAATTACAAAACATTGATAATATTCAATATAAAATATGCCTAAAAAACTCAAAACACGAAAATATGAGATAAAAAAAAATGTCTATAAAATATAAATCTTTACAACCAGAGAATCATGAACAAAGTTTCTGTGCAAATGAACGTGGTCTGTGATGTAGTAAATAAAGATAATGTTTCGGGACTTGTTCATTATTCACAGATATGGATGATTTATATTATTTTATTGCAGATATATTTATTATTGGTTTTTTATTTTCTATGTATTTATGTTCTTTAATTATTAGCTTTGCTCAAAAACTCTGACGTTGATGAAAAACTTTCTTTACTTCTGTGTAATTCAATGTCATTTTAGTAATACTTAAATTTTAGAATCAGAAAACAAGTACAGAGATATAGCTGTATGTTCATTCATTTTGATTTTGTTTGATTGTGAATGGCACAGTTTATCCCACATCAATGGATTATTTTTACAAAGGCGTTAACTTTTGGAAAGCTGTACATTAATTTTGTAATTGAAGTTAAAGTGTTTATAGAAGCATCAAAGCAAATTCCCCCATCACTCATATAAAGAGAAGACCAACCGATGTGTTGCTCTTGAAGCTATGTTTAAATTCATATCTCAAGGAAAGTGGGCAGAACAGATAGTGTGGTGGACACTGAATTGGAAGATGAGGTTTGTCTGGATCTCTTATACTGGGAATAGTTTTTAAATATTGTGGTTTACTGCAACTTCTTCCTCCACAAGAAAATAGTGACCCTTTCTATTGGGAACTCTTAGTTCCTCAGTTGGTTTTCTTGGATTAGGTAGTAAGTAGCTGGATGTGCTAATATACCTGCCAAATTTATAATTCTAACTGTCCCATAATTGTGTCAGAAAATTAAAAAATATGTGGAAAATGTGCAAAATTTACCTAAAATAAAAAATCTAGCTCTATCTCGCAAAATGCTTAGCTGTTGGTGCCATCCGTTTTTACTTTCTCTCTATCTTATAGGTAGAGAAAGTATGGTGATCGTCAAAAAAATCGAACTCGAGATTTTGATGAATTTTGACGTTTCATGACTTCCTGAATCCGAAAAAGTGGTTTTTGAATTTTCGTCTGTCTGTCTGTCTGTCTGTCTGTACCTCCAACTAGAGCCTAAACTATTTTACCGATTGAGCTGAAACTTGATATCTAGGGTTTTAATAGGGTTGCCCCGAGGGGTTTTTGGAATTGGATATCTACCCCTAAAATTAAGGGTAGTTTACTGAAGGGAAAAAAGAGAAAAAGTCGATTTTATCAAAATTGGCTCTAACGATTTTGATTAAATTTCATTTATGAACATTAATAAATATTCCAAACAAAATGGCTACTCTCAATATTTCGGCAAAATCGCTTTAAGGGCTACGGTCTGATGCGTAAATTAACATTTTTTATAATAGCTCCGAAACTATTTGAGATATGAAATTACTTAGCATTACAAATATGTATATATATTTATAATACAAATATTTTATTCGAAACATATTTTTATAAAAGCAATAATTTTCAATCTATACGCAATTATATATATAATTTTAGCTTTTTGGACATTAAAGCTTAAGTATTGCGATCGTAAAAAAAACTAACCTGAAATTTTGATCGATTTCGACGTCTCATGACTCCCCGAACCCTAAAAAATAGTCTTTGCAATGCCGTCTGTCTGTGTGTCTATTAAAACTTAAAATTAAGGGTAGTTTACTGAAGGGAAAAAAGAGAAAAAGTCGATTTTCTCAAAATCGTCTCAAACGATTTTGATTAAATTTCATTTATAAACATTAATAAATATTCCAAACAAAATGGCTACCCTCAATATTTCGGTAAAATGGCTTTAAGGGCTCCGGTCTGATGCGTCAATTAACATTTTTTTAAATAGCTCCGAAACTATTTGAGATATGAAATTACTTAGCATTACAAATATGTATATATATTTATAATACAGATATTTTACCCGAAATATATTTTTATAAAATCAATAACTTTCAATCTATACGCAATTATATGAATTTTTTTAACTTTTTGGACATTAAAGTTTAAGTATTGCGACCGTAAAAAAAAACTAACCTGAAATGTTGATGGATGTCGACGTCTCATGACCCCCACAACCCTAGAAAATAGTCTTTGCAATGCCGTCTGTCTGTGTGTCTATAAAAACTTAAAATTAAGGGTAGTTTACTGAAGGGCGAAAAGAGAAAAATTTGGTTTTCTCAAAATCTGCTCAAACGATTTTGATTAAAATTCGTATCTAGGCGTTGATTAAGATTATAAATAAACTGGCTATTTTCATTTTCCTATGAAAATGATTCTTAGGGTACATTACAGAAGCTATAATTTCCGTATCTCCACAACTATTTGAGAAACTAAACAAATTATCATTGCAAAATTGTAGGACTATTAGAAATAAAAAACTTTTATTTGACATATATTTTTATAAAAGCAGCAGTTTCTGAGATATTTGCAAATATATTAATACAATTTTGTGAGCTTTAGTTGTAAACATATACTACTTAAGTCTTAACGCAATAATTCTCCAATGCCATAGAGTAATTAAATATAAGTATCTAAAAAAGTATGTTATTTTTCCTTAAAGCTCTTAGGAGAAATGTTTGCATAGCAATGATCTATTTCCATTTTAGACTCAATAGTCAATATTTACATTTTTTATTGGTCAAAATGTATAAATGAATAATTAAATATCAATACGATGACTTGAAGATCTGCAACACCTTATAAAATGTTAAAACTTTAACCAGAATCGAAATTTTAATACGAAGTGTTGACCCTTGTGGAAGACATTAAACTGTTTGAAATGATCTTAAGTGGACAAAGATGCGCCTCTTTTCTCATTGATTCTATATCATTGTATATTATTTTATGCGTGTTCTTATGTCGAGTGGTGAATATACAATGTACATTATTCCGTTCAGAAATCTTACGAGTTTATAGAAAGAGAGAGAAAGTCTGTGCGGTGCGCCGTACCATTTATTTGATAGGTCTTACCGTTTAGCCACAAGAGACCTCCAAAGAAAAGTCCGCACCGACTTTAAAGTGGTTCCGCCATTTTGAATTCTCTTCGTGGGTTTTTCCTGTGGGTGATCCAAAATATAAGATTATCTGTCACATGAAAAGTATTAATATTATGGCGAACATATATCTGAGTGAGAAATAATCACAAATCTACTTTTGTTAACGTACTGCTCCAGTTTGTGTCAACCTCTAAGCAAACTAATTGGTGGAATACGTGCGTTAAGTCGTTCACCTTTGACGACATGGCGCGACATTTTCAAATAATAACACACTGTGCTATTAGGGTATACGGTATATACCCATATGAGAGAATCACCCTTCGTTTCTTCGGGGGGCTCCTCAACAGAAACCCCTTGCTTTCGGCACTGGAAATTCTTAATTTTCCAAGCATTACATGAATCAACCTCATTGTAACTAAGCGTCTTCATTAAAGGATCTTCAGCGCACAGATTGACAAAGTTTGTAAACTGCGTGTTGCATGGATTGTTAGTGACGTCAGTGATATTACTTGTTGTGAAATATTCACATTGTCCGTTTTCGTTATGGACAACTTAATGAATAACACCTTGAGTAATTCTAAATGAAATTGTTCCCTCTCACTGGTCAAGCTAATTCTAAACGTCCCTATGCCACTGCCCTTGTAGATTTACTTACATACATACTTAATGGATTTGATTAAACTCCACAACTCCACATTAAGGTGGGATGAAAGAGGACGTGAGAAAAAGCCAGTGTTTTTGCAGTTTTTATGGTAAAACTTTTTTTTGCTAGAATAAATAAAAATATTGCTCCAGTACGAATATAAAGTTTAATTTTCTTTACATGTTGATATCAACAGCTGTTGCTGAATATCTGTATTGAGCATAGAAGCATTAGAGGAGAAACCTTTTAAATGAATAGAAAAAGTTGTCATTAAACTATAGGACACCCTTAACAGATATTCAACAACTGTTGATAACACCATGTGAAGGAAATTAATCTAAACGTTGCTACTGAAGCAATATTCTATTTATTTATACAAAACATTTTTTATACAAAAAACTGCAAGAAAACTTGACATTTTCTAGCGTCCTCTACATCTACACCTTAATACTTTCAAGTGCAAACGTAGTTCGGGATTCTTCATGCAATATCGGATTTATTCTATCGGGGAGAGAATTAGTTGTTACTTTGTCTTTGGACCACTGAGAAGAGATAGATTTGAAACCTCTTGGCAAGAATCCTAAACCTATCGTCCTATTGGGTTTTTAGTGAAGAAGAGCCTATGATATTTAGAGAACTTTCTATATAGGTTGCGTTTTTTATGCCAATTAAAAATTTTAAATAGTTTTTTATTAGAAAGAAATCGTATAAAAGTAAAAGAATATCCCACAAAAAAGTAGACGTAAAATTAAAGGATTCTAGAATTTTCAAAACCTGCAAGAAAGGTAATCATGTCCTAAACTTTTAAACCACTGAAAGTGCCAGATTTTATTATGAGCCTACACTTAAACAACTGTTGTCAAAACAATCTTTGTTACCCTATTTTTAACTCATATTTCGTGCTTACATTTCCACTATGTGAGAAAATAACGCTTAGCATTTTCATTGGATTAAAATGAGCCAATAAGTAGCTATTTTCTAAATATTGTTGAGTTTAAAAAAAAAGTTGCAAAAATATCCACCATATTGTTTCACACACCGGCCTCCATTGTTCAAAGGTGATGGATGGAATGCTTTGAACTGGTGCAATGTTTTATTATTGCTATTAAAAGGAATTCACCGATAATTATTTGGTAATCTTTATACTTTGTCGTAAATATAGGCACTTTTTGATTTTATTCTCTAAAATTTGAAATTTTAATATTACTGATGTCCAAATTTTGTTCATATTTTATAATTGTGGTTTCACTGTGTTAACGCCGTGATTCACTGTAAGAATTATGATTTTGTAATTTAAATTAATTTGATTTAATTAATTTTTAATTTTAAGTATTCATTTTATTTGTTGGTAGGGCATTGTTTCATTAGCGATTGTAATTTGATAAATATATTCAGGACTAGACACATGTATTACCAAAGTGGGTACCCAGCAGTAGGACTAAAGTCAGTTGTTCTAAATTCAGTTTCCCTAAATTATTTTGGTCTAAAAGTTAGTTGGTCTAATATCTATTGGCCTCAAGTCATTTGGCCTAAATGTCAGTTGGCCTAACATTTATTGTCCTTATGTCAATTGGCCTTATGTCAGTTGGCCTAAAAGACAGTTGGCCTGAAAATTCACTTGGCATACACTTTAGGCCAAATGTCTTTAGGCCCACAGACGGATACTTACCAAAGTAACATGATATCTACATATTTGTTTATGTTCAAAGTCATCAGATCAAAAAAATCAAGTCAGCTGTCATTATTTTTGAAATTATATGTTATTTTGGTAACCCTAGCTTCCAGTGTTACACTTGACTCCAAAATGAACCCTTGTGTTTTAGCTACTTCAGCCAATTACTTCAGTCAAAGTCGTATATATTTAAACCTTACCTGAAAGTCCTGAGACTAATAATCAATTATTAGGGGCATGCTATTCCTTCTCTGTGACTGTGTTCTAGGCTTAGTGATAAATACATCCCACCGACAACCACTAGAAGCATATTCCTCCTCCCCTGTTGCCTCAGGTTATCGGTTATAATTATTATTAATGGCCATAAATGGTTATAGAATGTAGGCCTAAAACTCATCTCGCTCATCCACAATACATTTAATACGAAATTAAGTTAAAGCTAACTGTAAAAATAAACAAAATGGTTCACTTTGTGACTGTTCATTTTCCACTATTTTGTGTATCTAAGTCAATTGAAGCTACCATGCGCGCAATCAAGTGTTTGTACTGTGTGTTCGTTAATATTTATCCTCTATAATGGGCGTGTATGTTCAACACTTGTCAATGTTACCAACATGTCATGCCCATATTCCCTAAAGTTGAACAAAATCATTTAAATGTTAATGTAAGAGATGCCGATAAACTTAAAATATATTTTAGCGATATAAGAGCAATGGATCTATAAAGAAAATAAGCAGTGCCGGATTAAACCCTGTGGAGGCCCCTAGGCAGTCGAAATATTGCTCCCCCTCCCCCTAGCAAATTATCTTCTAAAAAGTTTTTAATTTTACCAACCAACAATTTCAATAAACCAATTTTACTACACAAAACAAATATTAACAATTATAAATGTTAAGCCCATTAAACAATTAAACATCACCACATCACATCAACAATTAAACACTATCCCCACGGACCACTACTAAGAACTAGTAGTGCTCCCACAAGTTGAGCACCAAAATTAGGTACACTAAAGAGAAACAATAGGGTCTGGTATCAGTCACAGACCTAATTAGGTCATTGATCAAAACGATAGATCACCTGATTTCCACCATTAACTGATCCTAAACATGGCCATACAGTTTAGGCAGTCAAGACTTTTTTCTAGTATAAAACACTATGTATTATGAACATAGAAAAAGAAGTAAGAAACATTGCCATACCAAATCATGTCCTAAGGACCTAGATAATTAAAGCATTAAGTTCATAATTCAAAACTATGCCTTATGGACATAAAAAATCAAGTCAGAAACTCTGACACAAAATAATATGTAATATGGACATTGTAAGGGACAATAAGACCAACATTGAAACATATGGCTTATGGGCATAGAAAAACAAGTCAGAAATTCTTACAAGTAATACTATGGCATTTGGACATAGAAAAGGATAAGAATCCTAACAATCAAAACTATGCCTTATGAGCTTAGATAAAACAAGTCAGAAACTCTGATACAAGAACTATGTCTTATGAACAAGATATAAGAATACTAAGACGCTACGTTGTTTCCTAGTACAAATACCCATAGTGACTTCCGCATCTACTTCTGTGACGTGAAGGTGAGACCGACTCCTCACACATCGTGATCACCAGTTGCTAAGTATGCAGATGTAGGATGACGTCCAAGAAGTTCCTCCGTCGAATTGATACAATAAAATACAAAATTTGACTCCAGACTCCAGACTCATAATGCATGCTCTAATGCACCCTGAAGGGGTGCACGGGAGCAAATTCCAACACGTACCGACCAATTGGTCACACCGTGTGGTTTTCGGGAATTCTAAGACGGATTGTCGCATTTCGCGAAGTTAACTGAAACAAACAAAAAGAATATTATTAATTAATATTATTAGATAAAAGAAAAATTTTTGGAACCGACTAAGAGGTTTTTAGAGTTACGTGCGGAGACACTACTCTATGGGGGGCTTTGTGAGAGCCTCCCAGACCACGTTTGTCACTTCTCGCTTATCCGAGCAGGGCTTTGGGACGTCGGTGGCACCCCCCAGGGTCGATGACGTAATTCCCAAGCCCCTGGATAAGAGGATTGGTGGCACCGGGGAGTCTGGCGTAGAAGGACTGCGCCAGCTTCCGGAAGTGGTCCTTGATGGTCGGCATATCCAGGTCTCGGTGCAGATTCACATTCCGAACGTACCAGGGTGCGTCCACAATGATCCTCAGACACCTACTCTGGAATGCTTGCATCCTCCTCATATACGTGTCCGCCAGGTGGCCCCAAGCGGGACACGCATAGTCGAGGATCGGTCTGAGCAGCTGCTTGTACAGTGTCAGACCGTTCCTTGTGGACAGGGCGCTACGCCTGTTAAGCAGTGGGCCTAGGATTCCCAGCCTTTGCTTCGCCTTGGTCAGTCTCTCTGTGCAGTGAAGTCGCCAGGTCAGCTTGGTGTCCAGCGTAAGTCCCAAGTACTTAACACTGTCCGCCCATCTGATCTGTTTCCGAACAGCCGGAGTGGGGCCGGCCTGTAGAACTTTCTCTTCCATGTGAAGAGCACTGCTGTACTCTTCTCCACGTTAATACTTGTTCTCCAGGTAGTCAGCCACCCCTCCAACTGCGTCAGGTGCGTCTGGAGTCGCCTCTCCACCAGCTGCCCTCGCCACGACTCCGCTACTAGAGCCGTGTCGTCCGCATACAGTGCTAACTTGGTGTCTGGGGATTTCGGAATGTCGTTCACATACAGACTGAAGAGCACCGGGCCCACGAGGGAACCCTGCGGAACTCCAGCCCGGATGCTTCTGACCTGGGATGTGGCGTTCCCAAAGGTAGTGGAGAAGGTCCGGTTGGATAGATAAGATTGAACAATCTTAACTAGGTAGAAGGGAAGGTTCAAGGAGAGGAGTTTGAAAAGGAGACCTTCGTGCCAAACACGGTCGAAGGCCTTTGCCACGTCGAGAAAGACAGCACCAGTCAGCCTGTTGATGTTGAAGTTCCTCATGACCTGCTCCACGAGCCGAACAAGTTGATGAGACGTGGCGTGTCCCGCCCGAAAGCCGAACTGCTCGTCCACCAAGATGCCCGCCTCGCGAACATGTCGGGTCAGTCTCGTCAGTAGAAGTCTCTCGAACAACTTGCCCAAACAGTCGAGCAAGCTGATCGGTCGGTAAGACGAAGTTAGGGCCGGGTTCTTACCCGGTTTATGGAAGAGAAGGACGTTGGCGTGCTTCCAGAGCTCTGGGAAGTGACTCAGGAGCAGGACGGCGTTGAATAACTCCACGAGGAAGTTAATCGCCTCCAAGGGCAGCTTTCGGAGGACCGCGTTATTGATGCCGTCGCGTCCGGGGGCCTTGTTTAATCTTAGAGCGGCTAACGCCCGCGACATTTCTGCCGCCTCCGTGGGCTCTGGTTCATCCAAGGGTCTGTACGAGACCGCTGCGATGACCTGATCCACGTGCCCAATGTGCACCGGGTCTGACGGGTAGTCAGTCGGTACAAATTGCGCCTCTAAGTGCTCAGCGAGAGCATCGGCCTTCTCCTGGTCGGAGTTGGCCACCCCGTTACGACCTACAATAGGCGGCCTTGGTGCGGGGACCCGCATCAAGTTCCTCGTCATGCGCCACAGGGACCTGTCCTGTACGCACAAGCTCTCAATCTTGTCCTCCCAGACACTGTTCCGGTATTCTTTGACCATCTCGCGAACCGCATGGACTTTGCGGCTCCAGTTGGCCTTGTCCACCGGGTCCCTCGAGGTTTCCCAAGCCTTCCTCAGCCGATTTTTCTCCCGGACGTGCCTGAGGATAGAATCGGGCAAAGAAGCCTGTGGCGCCCTCTTAGGACGGTGCCTCGGCGTCGAAGCTTCGAGCGACCCCTTGATGGCGGAAGTTATGAACTCCGCACCGCGATCGATTTCTGCTGCTGTTCGAAAGGTAGGAGTGGGTCCCAACCTCTCTCTCAACACATTCGTGAACTTGTCCCAGTCAGTGCGCTTAAGGTCAGGTTTTTCGGGGGGGTCTATGAAGGACACCGCGCGTCCCAAGTTCACAAGAACGGGGTTGTGATCCGAGTCTAGCTCAGCTAGAGACTTCAGCACCAACCGCCTTCTGATCCCTCTGGAGACAACGAAGTCGAGGACGTCCGGGAAGCCAATGGGATTGAGAGGGAAGTGGGTAGGGGTCGGGGGACCGGAAGCCACCAAGCCGTGTAGATCTATGACGTCGCGGAGCAATCCGCCGCGAGCGCACATAATCCTAGAGCCCCATGAAGGGTGCTTAGCGTTGAAGTCACCACCGATTAAAACAGGCGTGGTACCTCGAAGCAGCACCTCCATGTCAGCCCTCGTGGCCTGGTTGAACCGGCGGTAGGGAGGGAAGTAGATGGAGATAAGACGCACTGGGCCGGTAGAGGTCACCAGTTGGATAGCCGTTGCTTCCATGTGTTGGAGGGGAGGAAGAGAGACGACGTGATGGTCAAGGCCCCTCCGGACCAGGACCGCCGTCCCACCCCTTCCCACATCCCCCGCTCGGTCACTCCGATGGCAGATGAACTCTGCCAACGAGAACCTCACTGCGGAGCGCAAGTGGGTTTCTCCCAACAGCATTACGTCGACACGATGCTTTGCCAGGAAACTTTCCAGCTCAGCCTTCTTCCCCGCGACTCCGTTTGCGTTCCAGAGTGCGACCGTGAGCTCCTTCAGCACTGGGGGTCCTCTATTCGGGTGCACTGCCATGAGAGACCAGGTAGAGGATGATGTGCTCCATGACCAGGTGGCCACGGTTACTCCTCGGAGACTCCTGGACCTTCCTCAAGAGACTCGATGAAAAGTCCCAAGGATCCAGTCCCGGAATCTCCTTGAGAAGCTCAATACAAATTTTGAGCTTTGTAGCTTCATCCTCGGGGGTAGGGTTAGGTGTGGGGGTGGCAAGGTTGACAGGGGTTGGGGTGGGGAGTGGTAGGAAGGGGTTGGAAGGGTGAAGGGGTTTGGGGAGTGTGGTGCGGGGTGCGGGGGTGGGTAGGGAAGGGATTGGGAGAGGAGCGGTCTTGGACGGGTCCTCGACCGATAGGGATGAACCGGATGCGACCGGTTCAGGTAGAGTGGCTTTGGCAGGTGCCTCGGCCTGGGATGGAGGGGTTGGTCTCCCTGACAGCGCACTGGCGAAAGATTGCACCAGCGGCTTTGGCTTTGGAACTGGAGTCACGGTCACCTTCCGTACCGCAACGTGCCCCGAGGGCTTCTGGCCTTCGCTAAGGCCATCCGTCCTCCCAAAATTTGAAGCGAGGATAGGCGGTTAAATACTAACAGAACTGACGTATTCGAGGAGGGTCTTCACTCGGACAAAAGTGGGAGAGGTAATTTGCAGAATTGCGCCGAATGACAACTAGCGCTAGAAGACTGCGTGGCGAACAGGTAGAAATAGCTCTGCCATTTCATCGAAGTGGGGCCTCCGGGTGAGATGTCACTCTGTTGTTCCGCCAGCAACAGTCAGATGGGGCATTTTCCAGAAGTCTGGGCGTTTCCCGGCAACATGAATTCACCGTGAGCTAATATCTTCCACAAATTATTAGAATTTATTATCTCTTGTATTCATCATGTTAATCATATGTTTGGTATTTTGAGTGTGGGTGTTAAAACAGGACGTTTAACACGTTACAATACTACCTCTACCACACCCGTTTCGGTAGTCAATTGGTGTAAGGAATCACTCTCACAATAACCCAGACTAACATATTCGGGGAGAACAGGGTTAGTATCCCGGTTGGGTGTACTGAGCAAAGGCTACTAATAAATGTTTATACCACTCTCCCTCCACACAAATGTCCTTGCTAATCCCGAACATGTTTCCGTAATTATTATATATGTATATAGTCCGAACGGGTAGTAATACTTGGTAATGCTCCCTCTCATCGAATACTTTCTTTAATTACATTTGTATCCCTTTGGTTTGATAAGGGAACCTTTGAGAGTATGGGGTTGAAGCGGGTATCTGCTATTTTCTGGAAACTATTGCATTAGCAACGGGAAGTGATTGATGTCCGAAAGAAGATCATTTTTTTGGCTGAAGCCGAAGCCAAACTTCGTTTTCTTTTTCACCTTAGGCCAAAGCCGAAGTGGAAGAAATCGCATAATATTGTGAAAAATCCCTATTTTTAAGTTTGATGCATTTTCTGTTGCATTTTAAATTTAAGATTGGGTTTATTTAAATAACAGGTCACATTTTCTTATTGTTGAAAAAAAAGCCGTGTATGGCCATTTTAGAATGGCTTCACAGATAAGAACTGTGACCAAATCTTCATTCTGTCATACTAGGGACATACTGTAGTTATTAACAAGAAATATTATCGCTTCATCCCCTATCGTCACCGCGGAAAATATCTATTAATCATTCAAATACGAATATACCACACACATTTCTAGCATATCGTAGGGTTTTTTTTCTTCCTTTTACTCTCATACCTCGCGCGCACACACCACGTTCTTTAGATTTATAAACCCATAATTTCTATCATTTTATAAAACATTCTATAGTTGAGAGTAAGGAGCGATATTTATTATAAGATATAAGACTTTGAAATTTTGTAAAATATATTTGTTCTAGTTACAGTATTGATACAAGTGATTGAAATTAAAAATTAAAATTGAATTGAAACTAAAAATTAAAAATTAGATGTGATACGTTGAAAAACTAGAATATTAGAACAAATTAAGAAGTCTTGAATACATTGCAAGTAAATAATTTTAGAAAACAGAAACAAAATTTAAATATACAGTTATACAAAGTGAGATATATAATTTATTTTAATAAATATATTATGAAGATTTAAAACTAGATGTAAAATTGTTATAATCTAGTTGATGAGTAATTTAATGTGATTACATTGATTGATTTCAATTAATTATGTGAACAAATTAGAATTGACTTTGACAATTACAATTAATAAATAATAAAAAAGGTTATTTTACTTATTAACACAATTGAGGCTTGTATAAATTAATAAAATGTGCCATAAAACTGCTATCAACTTATTAAAAGATGTATAAGCTATAATTGTAAGTAAGGTTAGTCTACTGTATGTTATAAAATATAATTTGGATATGATTCATTAATAATTATAGAATTGACCAAATAATAAATAGAAGTTAAAAAATTACTAACGAAATTATATATTGTTAAATTCACAAGTGACGATTGTATAAATTTTTGAAAAGGTCATAAAAATTATTAGCACATTAAAAAGATTTAATTATTTTAGGTATGTCTCAGGATATGTGAAAAAGTGCTTTAATAGAATGCAGTGATCTATAACATAATTTTCCGATATTTGAAATGAATTAAAAGTTTGTAAATTAATGAAAAATATTTCATAGTCCTTAACTTGGAGAAATAGTTCCTCGCTCCTTTGTCTAGTAGACGCTGACTTGGAAGTTCTGAATCATATAAATCGCTGATACTTTTGAGTTACATTCTGTGTGAGTGACGCTGACTCAAGAGTAACGGTGGGAAAAAAATTAGTCAGTGATTTATAGCCTCAACTCTAGCGGTCAGTTTTCATGTAAAGATTGAGGAAAAAGAAACGTAATTTTGTTTATAATCCAAACAGTAACACCCAACCCTTCAGGTGAACACAGGGGTACGCGTACCGAAGGTCAATCGATACTTATGCATTAACTTTACACAACTATTCCTCTTTTAATTTTAATATTACTCTGTTTTCATTTATAATTCTACCACTCCAATCAAAATTCTGTGGGTTTTCTTTATTTTCTCTTTCTTCTTTTATATTTTTCTTACTTTTCTCTGTCTATCCATTTATATATTTTACTCTCTTTTTTTTTTCTATCTCTCATATTCCTTTCTACGTGTATATTTATTTTTATTGATACGTTTATCTCATAGAAATGGAAAAGGAGGGGAATTGGGATTCAAGCTTCAAATGTCAAGCTCGCTATCACTGAATCACTTTATCTGTGTTATTCCCCTCTTTCTCCACCCCACTCCTTTTCCCCAAGGACTGCGTAATATATGAACTATGACGGGAACATGATGTTTCCAATGGAGAGAATAATTATTTTTTTGCCATGGTTCAATTGAGTCATTAGCCTCCTACCCCTTTCTAGAATCCCAAAATACCCTGCCTTTTATAAAAAAAAAACAAGCTTTCCGTCAGTTTGCTTGTAATCTCGTTACGCCAATGGAGGTTGGTGTACCCCGGTAGAAAATGTGCGCTCGATTAGAACTAATGAAATATTTCACTTAACCGCGACCGAGCTCGTGTTTGGCGAAGTTCTTCAACTCCCCGCTAGGCGAGCGTTCAGTCTACTTTGTTTTTACTCCTCAATAATAACATGCTAACCAACTGTAATCAACGCTAGTATAAGCAACTTTAAGCAACGCTAACACAAGCAACAATGAACAATGATAACATAAGCGTCAGTAAGTAACGCAAACTACAAAAGACCTCACATAGAATGTATCGATAGGTAGTTGTTTCTTTATCGCAACGGTTGCCATGGGGATAAAATACTGCCGTCTCGTCTTGTCTGGTTAGCTAAGTGACAGGAAAGTCAAGGCTAGAATCAAGGTCATGTGTATTGAGTTATTTCTCCCCGCCCCACAATATAGATTTACACTCTCTCTACACTCAAATGCAGTTACAATTCCTTTAGATTATAGCTTCCTTTTGCTTACCAAATTAGTATAAATATGCAAATAGCCAGGCTGTGTAGTATATTAGTATATGAAATAAATGATATGACTCAATCGTACAAACTATCTCATATTGTGTATTAGGATAGAACAAATCTTTTCAAAAATAATTTTTCCGCAAACAACTCTTAAGAAAGTTTTATATGGAATAACACACATTGAATCTATTTAATAACAATAAACACTCACCATATATTAATTTTGAACAAATATTTCAAATATTTTTAACATATTTAAAATTTGCAAAAATCAGTTATTGTCAAATTATTTTCAATTTGTAAAAATAAAAACAAATTCTTATTTATTATGAAAAATAATTCCCATGTATAAATTTGAGCTAAATTTTCAAAGACATTTACGAAAAGTACTATACTTTCTAAAATTTGTTGTAAGTAAACATATTTAAAGTAATTTATTTTTTCAAAATAACCATGTATTATTATTATTTATCTTGTAAAATAAACTCAAGATATCCCTTTTGAGAAAAATCATTGTAGTTATATGCAAAAAAAAATTTTTTTTAAAGAAATCATCAGTTAGTTACTAAATTTTTTTAATGAAAAAACAACATATAATAAATAGGCTAAGTATATCGTAGAGACGTCGCTAGATAAACACTTTGAATCAAATCTTTGAGCAATTTTTAAAATATCTCAATTTTTTTTTTATAAACAACTCATCAATATACGACCGTTTGAAGATTTTATCTTGGAAAAACTAGTACAGAGTTTTATTTGTCATAGCAATGTTATTAAATAATTTACACTGTCATTTGGGAGGTTCATAATTCACTGGATTTAAATTTTAATCAAATTAGAGAAATTTTCGAAAATTTGGAACTCAATAAAATTACTTATTAGTAAACTAACCTTAATTTAAGGGCTAGGGACAAAATAAAAAACACAAGCCTGATGCATAGTTTTATATAATATTTAAATTATTATAGGTTTAATCAAAATCCATCAAACCGTTTTGTATATAGGCCAGAGAGATATAGACAGATACACAGAAAAATACGGGGTAGGGCAGAGGTATAAAATCCACTTTTATGGTTTCGGGGGCATATAGCACTTAAATTTTGTTCATAATCTCGAGGTCAAAACTTTCACGATTACAAAATTATCTAGTTATATGATAAAGTTAAAATAATTATTTTGATTCAAACATCTCTTTGGCTCAAACAAATTATTAGTAAATAGTTAAATATAGGGTATTAAATTTGAATATCTGCAACAACCTTTTAAACATAAAATGGAAATAAAATACCTATTTTTCTAATGTCTATAAATCTTATTTTTCCTTGACAATAATAAGAACTCTAATAAATAATAACCATGAGATTTTTCTTCCACTATATTCCTCCATATCGATTAGTTGACTTAAATATAAATATATCGGGTGGGTAGTAGGACAAAGAAAAAATATGCTAAGATAGATTGATAACTATGATTATTAGTACAGCGTCTTACTACCCGTTCGGTTTATACGCACTTACGCTAATGTGTAATGATAGGGTGATTGTGAGATGAAATGGAGGACCTACAGTTTAACGTGGGATTCGAACCACGGTGGAGACCTGGCATTCCCCACATTCACAAGTAGATTGATAATGATTGGTATGGATTTGCTTTATAAAATTATCATCATTTTGATTAACAAAATAAACACGTAAATATTTAATTGTACTGTTGGATGATTTGTAATTTTGGGAGAAATAAAAAAGAGGAAAGTTGTAATATTTGTAATAAGTGAAAGTAATGTTTAGTTTCTTATATTTGTGGTTAGCATGACAGGCTAGTTTGATTAGGTTGCAAGACAAGAGGAATAAACTAGGGCAATTAAGGGGTGGTGAACGTGCGGGCTTTACGAAGCTTGTAGATAAGATGGAAGATGAGTGATGGGTGATAGTTTACCTAAACTCAGGGCAATTATTTTGTTACTAGAGAAGAAGGCTGAAAAATTGGTTGTTTTGGAAGGATAACTGTTCAAATTAGTGGTAGATGTTGATTAAGATGAGAAAACTATGTGTGAGGAGATTCACAATATAGATCAATACCAGACGCGTTTCAACAACAGCCAGATACTGTTTGAAAGAGTTGTTGATTTGGTAAGAGAAACAGACCCATCAACGGGAAATTGTGACAGTGTTAAACGTCCGAAATATCATCTTAAGTAGCTGGAACCCCAAAAGTTCAATGGGGAGTTGTAGAAGTGGCTTTGTTTCTGGAGCAAGTTCTCCAAAATACACGAGAACTCTAACCTGGCTACAGAAGACAAGTTCCAATACTTGCTACAGGCCACTTGTGTAGATACTAAAGCTAGATTTTGGTGGATTAAGAGTAGTTCAGTAAAAAGCGAAAATAGAAAAAAAATTATCTTCTCAAAATAAGCTCTAACGATTTTGATTAAAATTCGTATCTATGCGTTGATTAAGATTATAAATAATCTGACTATTTTCATTTTCCCATGAAAAAAACTTTTAGGGTTCTTTACAGAAGTTGAAATTTCCGTATCGCCGCAGCTATTTGAGATACTAAATAACTTATCATTCCAAAATCGTAGTATTATAAAATTAAAAAAACTTTATATGAAATATATTTTTATAAAACCAACAGTTTCTGAGATATTGGCAAATATATTAATACAATTTTGTGAGCTATAGTTGTAAAGAGATACTACTTAATAATTCTGTAATGCCATAGAGTAATTAAATATTAGTAAATCTCTCGAAGAGTTTGTTATTTTTCCTTCAACCCCTTACGAGAAATGTTTGTACAACCCTCATTTTATACTCAATAGTCAATATTTCCATTTTTTATTGGTCAAAATTTATAAATGAGGAATTTAATAGCAATGCGATGACCTGAAGATGTGCAACACCCAATAAAATATTAAAATTTTAACCGTAAGTCGAAATTTTAATACGAAGTGTAGACCCTTGTGAACCCAAAATCAATCTATTTTATTGGTACAAACATACAAATGAGGACGTTAATTCTTTAAAAATAAAATTATAAAATTTAAAACCAGGACTCAAAAAATGTTTTACGTAATTATAGTGCAATCTATGCTTGGGTTTGCTAGTGTATATTATTTCTTTTCACATATATTACGAATTTTGAGTAAATATCTCCATTTTTAAACAATAGAGCGAGAAAGTCCGTGCGGAGTTCCATACCATTTTTTTCTGTGACGTCTATATCCAAAGAAATTCTATCCATGAACTAACAATTTTTAGTGTCATAAAGTTATTCATATAACATTCAATATCTATTATGAGCTCATTTAAAAAATACAAGCACTTTACCCATTATGATATCAAATTAAGTAATAGTTTCATTCTATATGCTTAAAAATGATTAACACTGATATTTGTTTTCCTATAGTTTGTTTTACAGTCCCTCTTAATAAAACAACATTAATCTACAATCATGGAGGTAGCCCAGCAATCTTAATAAGGCTTTAACATCGTGGATATATCTTGATGAAAGCGTTCCACTTAATCATAGCACCCAAATTTTCAGAAAAGGAAATTGCGAATGTATGAATTGAATTTTAAAAAACATTCGGCATTCCCATATTTTTGTATCATTGTAGTAAATTTTACATCGGAGATTCATGATTGTCTCCTTTTTAGTTTCCAAAAGATCCATGTACTACTTTTTACATAAAAGTCGAGATGTCAGCTAAGTATCCTTTAACCTTTGTCTCAATACATCATCTTTCAGAATAATAGGAACCCAAACGCAAATTTTTACCAGTCCAATAACCTTGATTAGGTACTGTAAAACATCATTATAACATTTAATGCAAAGAGGAACAAAATAAAAATTAATTTATATAGTTTATTTAAATTTATCAAAAAGAACAATATATGTCAAAGCGTGGCGATTAGAGAAAGTTTGAGAAGGAACCACCTCGAAGTACTATAAACATAAATAAATATATAATTCATGGGCAACAAGCCTTCAAATAATTTTGTGTAAAATTATTTTTATAAAGAAAAATCCCAACCGGGGAATGTAAATAATTGGAACACTATTACAAGAGCAAAATAAATGAGGATTCACACACCAAATATTGATAAGTTTTTTAATACGTTAAACAATATTTTCCAAACAGGGAATTAAAGTCAAAAAGGGGGCAGGAAAACTCTCAACAGATATTAACACTATGGAGTAAAATCATACAGATTTAAATCAATTTGTGAAACTTCATATTCACAGGGAGATTTCCCACCTCCCACATTTGTTATAAATATTACAATGTTAAGATGGTATGGTTAAGTTTCTTTGACTCCCACTTAAGAATAACAAGAACATATAAAAAAAGTACTATAAGTATTTTAAATACAGAAAATAATAATTTAGTAATTAAAGTTAGTGGCACACTCATAAATTTTATTTTGGGAGGACGAATACTCAGGGCTGTGTCCTTGATTAAATTTCGTAGGAAGGGGGTGGGGGTGGGGGTGGCTCAGGTGTCACTGCTCCATATACACTTAAGGCAAAGACAATTTATGAATTTTAATTGACTCTAGATGCTATATCAATTCTTTTAATGTTAACTAAGGGCAGCGATTTCAATAATCCAAGTGACCTTAGCTTAGATATAATCTATTTAAGCTATTTTTCCAGTTCTTTTTCCAATTTTTAACATTTAAAGATAATTTTAACTTTTAAAGATAATTTTAACGTGCGTAACGATAGGCTTACCATAATATTTTCCTTACAAACCGGGACACTTTTAGTGTTTTATTCTAAGAGAAGAATTAGTAATGGTGAAACCCTATTTTTGTAGGGAAGAGGGGGCAGTTAGAAAAATAAATAATTTTGCCTCCATCCCTAAAGGGGTCCAAGGATACTTAACAGGAAAATATTACAATAAATAGTGAAAATCCTAAAAACTATTCGGAGAGATCTTTTCTTTGAAAATTTTAAAACTTAGATGATTTAAAAACTTTTCGGAATAATACTGGCCCAGAATTTTAAAAAAATTAGTTTCTACAAGAAGCTATTTAAAGCAGTATTTCTCCGAATTTTTAATGTTGATAAATTGATGCACAATAATCTATTATTATTGTCTTTACCTGAATATGTTTAAAAACTACGTGACCCTGGAAGCCATTTAATATGGTCCTAATACATTACATTTTTGAAAATCGGATGGCTCTAGAAATTATTTGAAGTGGTCCTTTGCTGGGTCATTAAAAAAAAATTAATTATTCTTGGGAAGGCGAGTGGGGAATTGCCTTGGTGGGTGCACCACTTATAAAAGCTAACGTTTACTTTTTAAATCAAAGAAAGAATTAAAGTCAAAGTTCTGGAAATAAAGTTTAAATTAATATTTCAGAAATAAATAATTAAATATTCTAACAAAGTTTAGAGTTCAAGCTGTCTGGCTAAAAGAGCATATAAAAAAATAAGGTTACACCGAAAGTAAAATTTTGCTTTCATTTTGTAAAATCGTCAATTACCACTAAATAATATATAATATTTACTATAAATAAATATATATTTTAAATATAAATATGTATGTATTATACATATATATACACACACAAAAATTTTAAAGAGGGAGAAATTAGCACGAGTCCATCACATCTTCAGAGCATCAAATTATATTTGCACACCGTTTCTGACTGTAGCCAAGGGAGCGAGCCAATTACAGCACAAGGGAGGATGTAAGTGTATTATTCCACCGCACGATGTGACAGCGCGCTAGTCCACTTTTTGTTTTGGGCTGCCTTTCTCACTTTACGCCAGAGATCCCCACATACCTATTGGGAAGGCTTGTTAATGTCCAGAAACATTCGGTTCACGTATCCCATCATTAGCAATGATGACGTGGCAAGTTGAAAAGCCTAGAGGAGTTTCGGCTAGCTGATCACTGAATGTTTTAATGCGCGGTATGGATAAGGAGAAATAGAGCGAGCTCTCCTTAAGGAACGGTCGGGGACTAGACGTATTGTAGGCTGTGGCTGCTCGTATGATACTATGCGTTCATCGTGGACGAGACATCTGATATTTTTTCTGTCCAGGAACAAATGTATATCTGTTTCATAATTGTCATGGAGAAATCCAAAAAATAATATATATTTCTGGGGATTCTATGAGACAATAATTACCAAGTCTGAGACATTGCTTTGTATTATCTTGGATGCCCTTTGCAGATTCAATTTATCGTCCACTTACTGAAGAGGCCAATGTTTTGACGGCACTCAGAACATGGTGGGGGATTTCAGTGGGCTACGGATCACAATAAAGAGGAAAGAACCGAGATCTGTCTTCGTGCATTGTATGGATTCTTCTTTGAGTCCTACTGTGCAGGATATGGTAAAGCAAGTTAACAGATGACGTAACGCATTTAACTTAGTACAATACATAGTCAATTTTGTACAAAAATCTTCAAAAAGGGAAGGCATTTTCAAAAACCTTGGAAGTAATTTGGATGACGGATCACCTAAGAATCTACGTACATTTCACCCGATTCATTGGACAATTCTATATTAATATATTTCAGCAGTCTTCTCTAATAAACAATGAAATCACAAGTCTCACGGAGGAAATTAGTAGAATCATAAAAATCGGATAGTGGTATCAATTTCAACGGATTTATCATAATAATGGAAATATCGACCTCTTCGTCAATCTTTATTTGCTTTGCAAAGTTTTCGGGCACGTAGAATTGTTGATAGCATAATCAGTGCTCTCAAAGTGAAATCATTTCACTTTGAACAGGCTTTAAAAATTATTGCTATATTGTTTGATCTCCTGAGAAATTTTAGAACGCATTATGAATCTTTCTGGTACGACACAAACTTAAAATCATAAAATCTAGGTGTTGCGTAGAGGAGGTTTCCAAGAAGATGGAGGATTCCTTACCAATTAGATGATGTAAGCAAACAACAAAGACGTTCTTCCATTCACCACCCTAAATGAATTCTACCATAAGGATTTCAATTAAGTCACCTCTACTATCGTAGAGTACATGAATACCAGGCTGAAGTCCAATATAATTGACTTCATGATAAACATTGAACACTTTCTCACTGGATTGAGAAATGAGTTCCAGGAGATTAGTTAATATTTGGAGATTACAGTGATGGAGAAAGAGTGTTTTTACATAGAGGTATGTTGATGGATATCTTAAAAACTAGGAAGGAAAGGGTTGGTTTCATGACATCTTGACTTTCTTTTAAAAAAAAACCTACAAATGAAGGATTTGCTTCCAGAGCTTGTGAAGGTCATCTGATTTCTACTGACAATATCTGTGTCGGATTCTACAGCAGAGATTTCATTTTCAAGCCTGAGAAGGCTGAAAACCTACCTGAGATCAACAATGGTCCAGAAACACCTGAAATATCTTGCTATTCTGAATGTGCAACGAAAGTAAACAATTTCCTTAATCATGGACTCTATAGATAATGCATTCATTTCTATGGTATAGATCCGTAAGTCAAAACTCGCTGTAAAAATCTTAGCTGAAGTGTATTGACTATACCATCACATTTACCAAAGAGTAAAAATAAATACACAAATTTTACTTCTATGCGGACTATTTACTTACAAACTTTGCTTCCATTCTCAGAATTCTTCAAAATTTCGTCATCCTGGCTACTATTCATCAACCTCCATCAACGTTAATCACTGATTAAATTTGTAATTTAAAGTTTTATTCAGGAATTCTAAAACAAATAAAAATAAAGGTGCTTGAGAGCTCACATGTATAATTTAAAATATATCAGTTAGTATAGCTAACCGAGATTTATTAATAATGCTAGGAGACGTTAGAAAATGTTATACTTAAAGGACCCGTGAAGTTAAGTGTAAGTGCCCCTAGCCCCCCAAATATTTTTAAGTTAGCGCCTCTTCCATACAATATATAAGTAATAATTTGATATTCCAATTTCTGCTTATCCAAATTAGGAGAAAACTGTTACCTTAATTTCAAGGGATATTGGTTCATAATGTCGGTAAAATCGAAACATTCCACAAAAACAGATTTTTCTAGCAAATTTCTCAATTTTCTGGTGTGTGCACAGTGGCTCGTCTAAAAAATAATGTTTTACTAACATCACAATTGAAAACTGATTAGTATAAATTATTGTATATCGGTAAATAAAATATTTATCGTAGTATTTATATAACTTTCTACGAAATTTAATATTATATTTCCCTACCACAAAACTATTAATTGTGTAAATCGACATAGAAAGATGGGTAGTTTTAAGCTTCTCGTGCTATGAATGGGGATTAAAAAAAGTTTTAATTGGAACTAAACATAAAAAATCTCCAAATCTATGAAAACATGAAAGCCTTTTTATACCTTTGAATAGAAAGCAGAGTGAGGCCACGTATTACAGAAATTCCCAGTAAAAAGTTGTATATACATTTATTGTGGATAATCTGTAATGATAGCTGAAAAATCCTCTTATTTATATATAAATGAACTCACAGTATAATCGGGCCATCTGAACGACCTCAACCGTGGCCTAAGAGCACGTGTGAGAATTGATTGAAAACAATCTCGCTATTGTGAGGTTTTATGAATGCGATCACACACCACACTTTTCAAATAACCGCTCCCTAAATGGAATTGCTCTTTCTCGCCCTCCTTCCTTTCATTCTCAGCCATTCCGTGTCACAATCCAAACATGCTACACAGAAGCTTTCTTTTTATTCCCCCTCCCATCCTCCCCCAAGCAGCATGTTCTCTCGCTGTAATTAAACGAAGGGCTTGACGGACTCGACGCTTTTATTTACAGTCCGCGGTGTATTGAGATGAAACGTCCCGCTTTATTCCTACGGGAGTGTCAGGGATTTTCAGAGAAACCTTTCATAAAGTTAATGTCATTCAAATACTTTTTTTTACACCTGTTACTTTTGTAATGTGTGAAAACAATGGACCCTCATCGGTGGACATCAAGCTGGCATCTAGTTGAATTTGTCAGTGATTGGGGGGAGGGGGCGGGGCGTTAGGGTTTTAATATATTCCTGGTGTAGTGAGGTTTGTTTTTACTGATTGGTTAGACACATTGGTTAGATATCAGACACATTTCCTCGAAGATTTACCTTCCTCATCCTTACCCCATAGGTGTTGTTAAAATCTTTTAATCCGGACGAGTATTAAGTAAAACACGTTGCAAAATAAAATAAAAAAATAAAGAAAGCAAAGGTGGTAGAGTGAAAAAGGAAGAGATAAATCTGCCTCGGGGGGGGGGGGGGACCTTTATCTCTCCTTCTCTCTCCCACTTACTACTGAGTGATACAATATGGCTGATTTTTAACTGATAAATGATCGTTTCAAACCGATCAGCCATCAATGTACGGGCTGGAAGCCAGAATGTAGCACCAGCCAGATAATTCCGACTGAATCTTTGTCACAACTATTTTATACATATTTTATATTTTTACTAACAAAAGACAAACCACAATAACTTGTGGTCGCAGTATTATTAAGAGGGAGGGGATAAGTATTCACAAATAATTATCTCCCCCGTATGCAAATATAACTTAGTAAGGAACTGCACAGAAAACGCACTTTCTATATCAATGTTTCCCAAACTTTCAACAAACACGAACCCTTTTTGTGGCCATGGCCTGACCAACTTAATCCTTCCAGCAATTAATAAAAAAATAAGTTGTATGGTGCACAGCACAGACTTTCTTTATCTTTTTACTTTCTCGATATCTTACAAGTAGAGAAAGTATTGTGATCACCCAAAAAAATCAAACTCGAGATTTTGATGAAACTTGACGTTTCATGACCCCCCCCCCTACCCCCGATTCAGAAAAAGTGGTTTTTGAATTTCCGTCTGTCTGTCTGTCTCTCTCTCCAAATAGAGCCTAAACTATTTTACCAATCAGGCTTGTCCCGAGGGATTTATCAAATTGGATATCTAACTCTAAAATTAAGGGTAGTTTACTGAAGGGCAAAAAGAGAAAAGGTTGATTTTCTCAAAATTAGCTCTAACGATTTTGATTAAATTTCATTTCCAAACATTTATAAATATTACAAACAAAATTGATACCCACAATATTTCGGCAAAGTAATGATGAGTAAATTCTCATTTTTATCATATCTCCGAAACTATTTGAGATACGAAATTGCTTATCATACAAATATGTAGATATATTTATAATACAAATATTTTATTCAAAACATATTTTTTACAAAACCAAAAAATTTCAAGCTATACGCAAATATAAATATTTTTAACTTTTCAAAAAATAAAATAAAGTATTGCGACCGTAAAAATAATCCAACTCGAAATGTTGATGGATGTCGACGTTTCATGACCCCCCCACCCCGAACCATAAAAAGTGTTCTTTGCAATGCCGTTTGTCTGAATGTCTTTTTAACCCCAAAATTAATAGCAGTTTGATAAAAAGCGAAAAGAGAAAAAATAGATTTTCTCAAAATCAGCTTTAATAATTTTGATTAAAATTCGTATCTAGGCCTTTATTAAAATTATAAAGGAACTGGTTATTTTCATTTTACCATGAAAATGACTTTAAAGATTACTTTACAGATGTGGAAATTTCCGTATCTCCGCAACTATTTGAGATACTAAATGACTAAATACTTATCATTGCAAAATTGTGATACTATTAAAAATAAAAAAAACATTTATATGAAATGTATTTTTATAAAACCAACAGTTTCTAACATATTGGCAAATATATTAATACAATTTTGTGAGCTTTAGTTGTAAAGAAATAGTACTTAAATTTTAACGCAATAATTCTCCAGTGTCATAGAGTAATTAAATATACGTCTCTCAAAAAGTTAATGTTATTTTTCCTTAAACCTCCTAGGAGAAGTATTTGTACAACAATGATCTATCACCATTTGGGAATCAATAGTCAATATTTAATTTTTTTTTGATAAAAATTTATAAATGAGGAATTTGATAGAAATGCGATGACCTAAGGATGTGCAACACATAATAAAATGTCGAAAATTTTAACTGGAAGTCAAAGTTTTAATACGAAGTGTTGACCCTTGTGGACCCAATATCGATTTTTTTTGATTATTTTTATTTATTATCTCTTAGAAGTTATTGGTTTTATGAAAAAATCAAAATCAAATACTTTTATTTTAAATAGTACAAAGCCTACACATTTACAATGACAAGCTATTTCGTATCTCAAATATTTGCGTATTTATGAATAAAATTGAAAAAAATTTTCTTGTGAAGTTCACTCCGTCGGGATTGAAAGGTAGCAACTTATGGGTTCAGCCCTCGTTGTATGCAATACCATCACATATGACTGACTGCAAAATAGTTTGCATAGCTACACCCAAGGCCAGAGTTATAGAAAGCCTTAAATTCTTAAATTATTTCTTGACTGTTGGGAAGGAATGATTAGGAAGGGATTATGTGTTTTTGCGATGTCCAAATGGTTTGACATACTAAATCAATTTTACTCTTTTGTTCCCTTCCTGATAAAATTAATTATTCGTTATATGCTTAGTTAATTAATTATGTTTGATCTCATTAATATATGAGCTCTTTTTTTAGGTTTTAAAGATGTAACCACGTAACCCGTTATTTTGGCAACAGTGCTATCCACATTTATTGGTTTTACATGGTAACATAAAATAGGTTTCCCCCTTTTCAGAATATTAATTGCTGTGAATATTTAATTATGAATTTGTTAATGATTAATTATTATATTACACACATGTAGTGTGAATAACAAATTAAATTAACAAATTAAAGCATTCAATACTTCAATCTTGAGGTTATATAATGTATCAGCTTGTAGAATTTTTACGGGAAAAAGACCAATTACATCTTTGTTTTATGAATGCAACGAAGACATAAATACGTGCATAGTCGTGGTTGCATCTGTATCTACACCGTTTTCTCCCATCCACAATGTATTTCTTCCTTTATATTTTATTTTATTATTAAGATAAATTTAATCTAACCTAACAGACACCACTCTATCCTGACTCTGAAGCTACTTACTTTTTTCTTTCAAGAATGATTTATGTGAAGCTCCTATACCTGTGCTAATGGGGCCAATTTTACCTAATAACTGCTTCAAATAAACATGATATGGCAAATTAAAAACATATGTATCTCTTATAAATTGATATGCACCAGGAAATGAATAAGATATAGTTGCAACCCAGATCAACATTTCTGGGGAATATCTTATTTGTTTCACGAGTGACAGCTCCAATTGTTCCAGAACAAATTTTATTTGAATAATCTTTCCTGTATCAAAACTATTTGAATTTAATGTTTCTTTCAAGAAGTTTATTAGAAGCTTAGCCCTATCACTAATATCAAAGATCTCAACACTATAGCTCTTAAGATGAGTTAGCAAATTGTCTAATTTAGTCCATCTATCACACTTCAGATCATCTTGGCCTTCTGATTCCAAGATACTTTTGAAGTTTTCTGGAGGCAAATACATGTTTTTATAGAAAGCTTTAGCACCCAAATAAAACTTACATTAAGAGATAGAATTTCAGTCGATGTCTTGTCATTTACTTTAATAAAAAGAACATTGGCTTCATTCATTACCAAAATAAATGGTTTAGTGTATCGTTTTATAAATTCACTTTTAAAATTTTCCAAACTAGAAATGACGTCTTTGTCACAACATTCTCTAAAATCCTTTTCTTTTCCAACTAAAAAACTTTCTGCACGAACGGCTGAATCTTTTGTATCCTTAGGGACCTTCACAGTGAGATATGAAGGTTGACTTGGAAATATATTGAGGTAGGTATAATCTCGAAGTTTTGGTTTTTTACAATGAAAAATTATTGATTCATCATTAGACACAGGAAATACATCCTATCTAATGATAAATTTGTCCACGAAATGTTTAATACACAATAATGTATTATCTGTCACTACAAATGTATCATGATAGATTCATTTAATCCACTTCTCTCTCAGAACTATCTTTAGGGAATCTAGATGCTGAAGTATCTGTAGGACCGTGATTGGACTTACATCCAGGTACACAGCACGACCGACAGTTAATACCACTTTTAAAACACGGGAAAAGGAGATTTAAACACACGAACTACACTATCTTAACGAAACCAACAAGGCAGAAACTATAAAGTTTACCGGGTACAGCCGCGTATTTCTAATTACAGCCAACCGATATCGACGCCATTTTGACTACAATCGATAGTTCCATTAAGGTCTGAGTATTGTAGATGATCTTGCTTTATGTATTACAGCAATCGACTAAAATAATTACCAATCCAATGCCATCTGTTGTCTGTTACATGAACTATTTGGAAACTACACAAGTGCCATACATGGCACAACATGAGGTTAGATCAAAAGCACTAAAAACAAAATAATAAAATTGAACTAAGAAATTGTTCCTCATATGGCACATGATGCAGTATAGGGTTAACCAACGTTGGGTGAGTAAACAATTTACAGTAATAACAGTAGTCAATAAACGGGACTATTTCACTATCTACTACTACGTACTACTGTTTACTTACCACTAATGGTACGAAAAAACTCAGAGACAGACTCAAACTCTATAAAATTAAACTTGAGAATACGCAACAAAACGAAAGTTTTTTTCCCACTTTCCAGAATTATTTCAGTTTAGCTTGTTCGAACTCGAACATAATGGATTACTTAAGCGCCGCAAGAGTGGCACAAGAGTGCAGTAGTGCCAACGGCTTGCTAACTGGCTACCGATCGCAACACGCAGTTGCCATTTCAGGCGGGAATTCACGTATTTATTTAAAATGATTCAAATGCAACCTTTCATACTGTTCAAGAGATGTGTAAAAATCTATCACTTATTATTAAGATGTAAATTTGATATTATAATATACTTAATAAATTAATAAAATAAGAATGGAAGGCCATGAAATATTATTCCATGGCATTATAGCTCAACATTTACAATCTGATATTCAGATAATACTGAATATTTGCATAATATACAAATTGCTGAACATAAACAGAAGAGAAATGAACATTCAAAGCAGGTTTGATTAAATATCCTACTGCCCAGATTTATCTTATTCAAATGTTTACGAGATTCAATTACAAGCGAAGTAGAACTATCCATAATTTATTTAATTATTGATGTTGATACTTTTATCTCACAAATAATTCATTGAAATTTTGAAACTATTAACAGTTTTAGTTACAAGTCTTTTGCTTTTGGATTTTGTGTTTAAATTTTGAATACGTGAATAATATTAAATATATTGCATTTTTCGCTTTTTCTGTTGTGACAGTTTTTAACTAGGAATATCTCGAGCTCGGGGCCCCTGGCGGCCGCTAGGTCAGCCGGCCACTTAATTCGCCCCTGCTTAAAGGTTAATTATTATTAATAAAATCATGGTCATACTTATAGACATTAAATTAAATTAAATAACTAAATGATATCTTCTTTATTTTTATTCTCTTCTCCTAATTTTATGTTAGTTTAGTCTTCTATGATGACATGTTTCGGTGTTTTTATTGATCTTACACCATCTTCAGGTCTTATTTATGATAAAAATGATATTCTAAAAAATAAATATTTTCACAAACTTTTTTATAATATGTATTTAAGAGAATATTATCTTTATCATAAATAACACCTGGATATGGTGTAACATCAATAACCGCACCGAAACATGTCGTCATAGAAGATTAAGCTAACATCAAATAATTAGAAGGTAATAAAAATAAAAAAGATATAATTTTGTCATTAATTACTCCTTACCAAATAAAACATGAACATTAAAAAAAGTTAACATAATAATTACTTTAATTTTATAACTATTTGACTACTGAGCCAATAACAAGTTATTTTAATAAGTTACTAACTAACTTAAATTAGTTAAAACTTAACTCTGTACTCCCTGCTTCACCACAATATACCGTTCACATGCTCACACAATGCCAAGTGGCGTCTAGCGTTCCCATGGTGACGGGTGACGTCACATTTGGCACGCACTGTGTCTACACTGCATTATAATATAGATCAGTTGAGTGCGTTCTGACTTCAGTTGAAGCTTGATATTGAGTTTTCACGCGCGCAGGCTGTAGAGTGAGGGATGGCTGGGAGGTGAAGGAAGCGATACCTATCCGTACTTCCTCACCAGTGAATCGTAGTTTTCATTCAGTGCACATCCCAAGCCAACATTTAGCTGGACTCAATTAAATCCTTCCAGGAGATCTCAAAGAGACGCAAATAACGCTTGGAGAGAGAGAGAGAGAGACAAAGCATATTACCATTTCAAAAAATTCATATCCACATTGGTGTGTACGTGAACTAGACGTCAAGCTCATCTATACAGTGATAGGAAAGTGTCAGTGTTCGAATACTGAATTTACAATACTATACTGAATGTGCTTTTCCATAATTTCTCACTCTTTCTCCACGCAAACGTGGGTTAAACTTTCTCTTAAATCATAATCTTCCTCATTCCTATCCCATTAGTGTAGGCATGTGATTAACCTAAACGTATAGTAAAACGTGGTGCATACAAAAAATAGAATGTAAATGTGCAAACAAATAACATAGGCCTGATGAAACAATGTTTACTGACACTGATGGCTAGAAGGTCAAAGTCAAGGGTCATCAACCTTTTCAAGTCTTGAAAAGAAAGAATTGGGCACGAATTATTTTTCAATATAAATGCATATTTGGGCATCAATTAATGAGAAAAAACTCATTTTATATACTTGTTTGCTAAAATAGGTAATTTTATGTTATTATTAGCAGCGCGTCTTACTACCCGTTCGGGTTATACGCACTTACGCTAATGTGCAATGGTAGGGTGATTGTGAGATGAATTGGAGGACCTACAGTTTAACGGGGAATCCGAACCACGGTGGAGGCCTGGCATTGCTCACATTCACAAGTTGTGATTAATACACAAGTAGTTAGGTGGCCCATATAGAACAGCGCTCTGATTGGTCGGTGTTGGTCACGTGACCACGCCCCCTCGCTCTGATTGGCTGTTGGCTTTTCCCCTCCCTCTGCTCCCCCGGTAGCGGGTTTTCCCGATGACGTCATCGCTCTGTCGCAACCCGGCGCCAATTTGGTGGCTTGACAAGACAGGAATAGATCGTGACGACCTTGAATGATGTCGCAACCTCTCCCCCGCCCTAATGTGGTAATGGGTTTTCCCTGTGTCGCAACCCGGCGCCAGTTTGGCGGCTCGACCAGGGAAGTCGAGACAGGAATAGATCGTGACATTGAAACCGTGAGTTAGGTCATTGACCCTGGCAACTCTCCCCCTGGCAATGGGTTTTTCCGATGACGTCATCGCTCTGTTGCAACCCGGCGCCAACTTGGCGGGTTGGCAATACAAGTCGAGACAAGAATAGATCATGATGTTGCAATCCGTCCCTTCTATGTGGCAATGGGTTTTTCTGGTGACGTCATTGCTCTGTCGCAACCCTATCTGGTAGCAGCTATAAATACCAGCACCGGTTTGGAAATCCTTTCATTGTATAGCTTGTCTTCGAGTATTAAACACGTAACCTAGGATGAGTGATAACGCTTCGCTGACGGATCTGGGTAAGTAAATGTACTTTTCTAACAAGCACACTCATTAATTTTTGTTGTTAAATCAAAGTGTATACATTTAATTTATTTAAAAATTACAATTAAACCATGGAGAGTTGTCTAATTTTACTAGCTTATAATAGATATATAGGAAGTAAAACTATAGATAATTTTGAAGGTGTCTAAGCATCCACTTTCTATGAAATTTGGATAAAGTTATGCCTGAACAAATGTTTATTATAATTAAGGGTAGTCTATTGAAAAAACCTGAATCGAAGCTATAGTTAAATGGTAATTAATTTTTTGGTAGCTTACTATTGGCTGAATATTATTTAAAAATCGTATAAACAAGAGTGGTTATAATAAATTAAATAATGTAATTTTTATTTAAGAGTAGTTTATTGAATACATTTATTACAAACTATAAAATTATTTGAGGAGCTAACCCTGCTGAATGTCTCAGACTCACATAACACTCTGGAGATTATTTTACCTTACTATTATATCACGTAGATAATCTGTTAACTATTTTTTAATTTAAGTTATACTGAATATCAAACTAAGCTGTTGTGTTGTATTTTTAGAGAACGAGCTGTGGGGAGATCCACAGACATCCGCGGATCTGATGGCCCTCGGTGTTTCCATGGAGGAGTTAACCGCAAACGGTTGGTAATTGCTGGCCGGTGAAAGACCAGATTTGTAAGAAAGAATAATTAGCTTTTAAAAACAAAAAAAAAAAAAAAAAGAGCACCATGCAAAATTGTTTTGAAATATGAATAATGTGCTTAATTGCGGGGTTTTCATGAATAAAATTGGGACTACCAGTAAATGATAAATGGTGAATATTATATTGATTTAATGTTATTTTCTTGTTGCATTATTATTGTATGACACCTTGGCTCAGTTGGTAGAATGCCTCCCTCTTGATCTAGGTGTCCCGGGTTCAAGTCCCGGCAGGATAGCTATTATTGTGAAAATTACTATTCAGATTAATAAGTAGTTTCTGTATGATTATTAATGGCTATCACTTACGTTAAAATTCTAATACAAAGATATGTTTGTTTCAGATGCATGGGGCCAATATATGTTGTCTCCTCAAAATCAGGTGTCTGCGACGGTATCACCTCCACGACTACCACCCACAGTGCCACACGATCCTATAATGGACATTTTTTCTGCTCTGGATGCGATTGATGCCTCTATAGGTGAGATTATTATTTTACATTAAAATAATATAAAAATTAATGTGTAATATATTATTAATATTATAAGTAGAAAGAGCATATAGTGAGCAGATTGCTAGGTAACCATTTATAGTAGAACACTAATAGGTGAAAACACTTTTTAAATAGAACCAAGCTTTAAATAAATGGAATGTCCCAAACAAGTGTATTTAAATTGGGTAGTTAGAGCAACTGGATTTTATATGCATAGTGTCCACTCCAAGGACAAACTATAAATAAAATGGTCATTTTTTAGCTACCTTATATGATAAGTTGATTGATTTAAAAAGTATGAAGAATGAATTTTTTAAACTGACTTTGCTTGGAAGAATATTGTTTGAATTGCTTACTTTGAACTTAGTTTGACTTGTGCTTGAATTCAAGCTCTTGTGTTTTAGCTCAAATGGATACCGGAGACGCCTGTCCGAGCCAGGAGGAAGATGTGGTATGGACCCTAACCACCAGACCCCCCATTCGTCAGGCAGGAGATTTGCAGCCTCCAGGCAGTGGAGGCGTAATCCTACAAACATCTAATACAGAAGATGGCAGCTCCCTCCCCCCACTTCCAAGCCACGGGAAAGATTCAGTTGCGACCCCCACCTCCACAGCTCCCAATCAACCAGCTGGAGCTTTGTCGCCTCCACGTTTCTTCCCGCAAGCCGGTGGTGTTGGTGTGAAGCAAACGGG
This sequence comes from Timema podura, assembly GCA_033556935.1. Classification (NCBI taxonomy): domain Eukaryota; kingdom Metazoa; phylum Arthropoda; class Insecta; order Phasmatodea; family Timematidae; genus Timema; species Timema podura. The sequence goes on along the minus strand of JAVRXN010000008.1, from coordinate 47,697,874 downwards.
ATTCACAGCCCCTCTGCAAGGCATGGATATGGTGGTGGCGGGGCCCTCATCTGCACCCCAGACGGGAATTAGTGGCCCGGTAAACCAGGTAGGTGGAGCTTTAAACCAAGGCCTCCCTCTTCGTATCGTCGAAGAGAGAATAAAACAATTGAGGCGTTTCTTTTATACTGGTAGAGAAGTTACCGTGCATCTTGGTGCTCCAGCAAGCGATCGTGACGCATTAAGCTGGCTTGAAGAACAAATTACTAATTTGCTCAATCGGCTGCAGGACCATGGTGTAAGCGCTGATGATCATGTCGGCTTACTTTTAAACAGCACGGACTCGACGTTGAACCCTGTGTACGTCTCTTTTAGACGAGCAGATCAGTTAGACGCTCGAGCCGTGCTCGAAAACGTAAGTCGTGTGTTACAAAGTAATAATTTGTTCTTGAGTACGGCACCAATGTACGTTAAACTCAGCCATTTTAAAGAGCCGCGCGGGAGGGGTAATCATAAATGTGATAAAATCTCTCCCGCTAGCACATATAGCCGTAATAGCAGAGGAATCATAACGATTCAAAATGACGACACAATTTGTCTTGCCCGTGCATTGGTTGTCGCCAAAGCTATATGTGATAATAAAAGAGAACCAGAATGCATGGACGTGAACACCGCTAAACAGATCAAAATGGGTCGTCCTATTCAAAAACTCAAAGCAGAGGAACTATGCCATAATGCCCGTGTGAATCTTTTGAAAGGTGGTGGAATAACTGAACTGAAACAATTTCAAACATACCTCTCCGGATACAAAATCACGGTGTTTAGGGAACGTCGCGGGAGACATATCCTATATGAGGGGCCTGCTCCCGCCGAACATTCCTTTAAGGGCAACCTTGATTTGTATTTTCACGACGATAAGCAAAACCATTTTGACGTCATAACATCCTTGACAGCCGCATTTAAGTGCTCGTACTTTTGCCGTGAGTGCCGCGTGCCGTTCAACGATAAGAACAAGCACAAGTGCGAGTCCTCGTGTAAAAAGTGCTACGCTAAAGCGGTCTGCAGCGGAGGTCAATCTGTGGTCTGTAAAGATTGTGGGCGTTGGTTCACAAACCAGACATGTTTTGATAACCATAAACGTCCTGGTTTTTGCAGAGGTAACAGGTCGGTCTGTGATGTCAAAAAGGTTTGTGAGGTATGTGGGCAATTTTTCAGTTTGGAAAGATCAAATTATTCACACAGGTGCTATGAGACTTTTTGTAGAGTATGTGATTCATATCGTCCTTTTGGGCATTTCTGCTATATGAAGCAAGCCCCGTCCAAGCCGTTACTGGAAAAGAGTAATTTCATGTTTGTATTCTATGATTTTGAATGCAGACAAGAAACTCTTCTTAAAGGTGCGGTAAACACGTACTTGCACGAACCTAACCTATGTGTCGTGCAGACATGTTGCAAGGCCTGCCTTCATATAGATGCAAATGACAATCATTGCACCGATTGCGGGGGCGATAGGACTCGCATATTCGGGGGTGATACCACAATGGCCCAATTTTTCGGATTTATAGAACAAATTAAAGCTTCAAAATTTAAGGATATCACCCTCCTTGGGCATAATTCAAAAGGGTATGACGGGAATTTATTTTAAAATATATGATGGAGGTAAAAAAATGGACTCCAGACCTTATAATGAACGGTGGGAAAATCATGTCCATGCGTTACGGCCCGCTCCACTTTATTGACTCGCTGAACTTTCTCCCGATGTCGTTGTCCAAGATGCCCAAGACATTTGGCCTGGACGAGTCTTTGGCCAAGGGACATTTCCCCCATTTTTTCAATAAAAAAGAAAACGCGGGGTATAGGGGTCCCTTGCCGCCAAAGGAGGATTACGGCGTCGGGGAGATGTCAGTTGAGGGAAAGGAGCACTTTGAGAAGTGGTATGACGCGTTGGTCAAAGAAAATTATGTCTTTGATTTTAACCGCGAGTTGGAACTGTATTGCGTGAAAGACGTAGAGATCCTACGGAAGGCCTGCCTAAAGTTTAGAGATATGCTTATTGAAAAAGCAAAGGTGGATCCTTTCAGAGAGGCGTGTACTATCGCTGGAGCGGCCATGTTGGTTTACCGCCGTAGTCATCTTAAGGAGAATACTATCGGTATTATCCCTAACGGTGGCTACCGGTGCGCAGACCAACAGTCGCACATAGCTGTACAATGGCTCTGCTGGGAGGCCCATCAACGCGGTGTCTCTATTCTTCATGCGGGTAACGGCCGTGAGGAATATGTGTTAGGGCGACGTGTAGACGGCGTTGTTAAAGCTGGAGATACCACCACCGTCTTTCAGTTTTGGGGCTGTTATTGGCACGGGTGCCCTCTCTGTTATCCGGGAAGGACCACCCCTATCAAAAACAGCCCCCACGAGACCATGGAGACGCGCTATGAAGCGACCATGGCATGTGTTGAAAAGTTTAAGAATGCCGGCTACACGGTCGTAGAGATGTGGGAGTGTACGTTTAATGCGATGAAACGCACAGACAAGGACTTGAAACAATTTGTACTCCGGCACGAGGTGTACAGCAAGGAGCCCCTCAGTCCCAGGGACGCATTCTTTGGCGGGCGTACAAATTGTATCAAACTCTTCCACGAAGCAGACCTTTCTTGTGGAGAGAAGATCAAGTACTTGGATGTGTGTTCGTTGTATCCGTACGTTTGCAAGTACAAAAAATACCCCATCGGCCACCCCAAAATTCACTTGGAACCAAATTGTCCCGCTATAGATAAAGTAGAAGGCATAGCCAAAGTTACAGTGACGCCTCCGCGGGATTTATTCATGCCCGTATTACCTACACGGATGCACGACAAGTTAATGTTCATCTTGTGCAGGAAATGCGGGGAGGAGAAAAACCAAGGCGCGTGTCAGCACAACGACAAAAAAGATCGCTGGTTGACAGGTGTCTGGGTGATTGACGAGATCCGGAAAGCCGTTGAGAAAGGCTACACCGTTGAAGCCGTACACGAAGTGTGGGAGTACAATGTATCTGTTTACGACCGTCAGACACGTTCTGGCGGATTGTTTCACGGCTACATTGATACTTTTTTGAAAATCAAACAAGAAGCCAGCGGATGGCCAGAGTGGTGTACCTCACAAGATGAGAAGTTAGCTTACATTCAAAATTATGAGGAAAGGGAGGGGGTAAAACTCGATTTCGGCTCTGTTTGTAAAAACCCTGGTCTCCGCACTCTGGCCAAACTGTTTTTAAATTCGCTATGGGGAAAGTTTGGGCAAAGACCCGATTTACCACACGTAGCCGTTGTCAACGACTATCAGGGCATTCACAAGTACCTAACGGATCCGTACATCACCGTGGACAGCGTCATTGATGTAAATGATGAGGTTATGTTCCTCAATTACAAGGATGCGCGTGACGCGTTGCGCCCTAACCCTAACACGAGTGTGGCGGTGGCGTGCTACACGACTGCTATGGCTAGGTTGCACTTATACAGCATCCTTGAAAAATTGGGGGACCGCGTTTTGTATCATGATACAGATAGCGTTCTATTCACGGAACGCCCCGGCGATTGGAGTCCACCGACCGGAGACTTTTTAGGTGACCTCACTGACGAACTTCAAGATTACGGTCCAGGAAGCTACATTAGCGCCTTTGTATCTGGCGGTCCCAAGAATTACGCGTACCGAGTTTGCGTTGGTGGCGACCCTGCCAAAACAAAAACGGTATGCAAGGTTCGCGGTATCACTATAAACTATGGCAACCGGAACGACGTTAATTTTGACGTTTTGAAAGCGATGGTCACCGAACAGGCCGCGGAAAGATACATACAGATACCGCACAAAATTGTAAGAAAAGGTCTTGCGACTGTATGTACCGTTTCGCAGAATAAAGTCTACCGGCCTGTGTACACCAAACGGCGGATAACCGATGATTATAATACGTTGCCGTTTGGGTATCAGAGTCCTTGTAAACGCGTTCGCCACAACTAAAAGGTGATCATTTAGACGGGCTGAATAATCATCTTTTTTAGTCTTTCACTCTAGACAGTTCCACTGACATACCATTTTTCAAAGATTTGAAATTTTTTTTTTCATATTTTTTTCTGCATGAAAACAAGCATTTTTTTTTTATTTATTTTATGCAGCCGGGATACTTTTTTTATATTTTTTTTATCCGCCAGTATAAATCTCCACCTACCTGGTTATATCTAGTCAAATAAAATTAGTTGTTTGTATATATTTTAATTCTAGTCAAATTTGTTTGTATATATATTTTAAATTCTAATCAAATTTGAAACCATATGTTAAAATACTTTTTAAACTGGACTTTATAAAATTAGTACCGAGGCCACTATTCCCGCTACGAGCTCAAGAAATTGATTATTGTTTCCATAATATATATATATAATTTTTGTAAATAAATATTCCACGTATTCTTTTTTATCGTATGAGATATACTTGTAAAAAACACTTTGATTTGTGTAAATAAATATCCCAAGTATACGTTTCATGGTATGAGATATATTTGTAATTAAATATTTCAAGTATACTTTTTGTAGTATGAGATATATTTGTAAAAAACTTTGATTTGTGTAAATATTCCACGTATACTTTTCACGGTGTGAGATATATTTGTAAAAGACTTTTATTTGTGTAGATAAATATTTCAAGTATACTTTTCGATTTGTGAGATATATTTGTAAAAACTATGATTTGTGTAACTAAATATTTTTCAAAGTATACTTTTCATGGTGTGAGATATATTTGTAAAAACTTTGATTTGTGTAAATATTTTTCAAAGTATACTTTTCATGGTGTGAGGTATATTTGTAAAAACTATGATTTGTGTAAATAAATATTTTTCAAAGTATACTTTCATGTTGTGAGATATATTTGTAAAAACCTTGATTTGTGTAAATAAATATTTTTCATGATGTGAGATATATTTGTAAAAACTTTGATCTGTGTAAATAATTGTGTGAAATAAAATTTGTAAAAACATTGATTTGTGTTACTGTTATGTTTGTGTTTTAACGTCTACACCCCCACCCTTCTATCCTATAAATACAAGTTCATTTAGCTTATAAGCTCAGTCTTAAACATTATGGACAAGTTGAAACATCCATTTTCGGCCATCATCAGCGGCCCTTCAGGCTGTGGAAAGTCCCATTTTGTAGCCGACTTTATCCGTCACCTGGACACAATGTGTGACGTTAAATTTGATAAAATCACCTGGTATTATGCTTTATGGCAACCGGGATTCGAACAAGACGGGTCTGTCATATTTTGTAAGGGTTTACCGGAAATGGATGACACCTGTGATGACTCTCCTCCACACCTGATTATCCTGGACGATCTGATGCGTGAAGCCAACGAAGTGGTCGTCGATCTTTTCACCAAAGGATGCCACCATCAAAATATTAGCGTCATGTACCTTACGCAAAATATATTCCACCAGGGCAAGGGCCAAAGAGACATTTCCTTAAACGCGCATTATATTGTGCTTTTTAAAAATCCCAGGGATAAAGCTCAGATTCAACACTTTGCACGTCAAGTGTGTCCTGAAAACCCCCGTATTTTACAGGAGGCTTACGCTGACGCTACAAGTACTCCCCACGGGTATCTATTGTTAGATTTTAAACAAGGTACACCCGAATGGTTTAGATATAGAACCCGCACAAATGTAGGGTGCTGTGTGTACCTACCACGCAAAAGCTATAAAAACACCGACACGTCCCAATTACATATCATTTCATAACCATGAGTCCCAAAGTGCTGAAGCAAGCCCCGCTGCTGCGTGCGATGCATCGCATGAACCCACAGCAACGTGTAGCCTTGTTGAAAACGGCCGACAAGAAACTGATTGACTCTGTTTGCGAGTGTGCCTACAACACTTTAAAAGGGCGGGTGCCGTTGAAAAATGCGCAGAAGACAAAGTTACGTGCTCACAAGCAGGTGTTGCGCAAGCTGGTCAAACGAGGAGAGTGCTGGAAGAAGAAGAGACGACTGCTCGTTCAGAAAGGAGGAGCGTTCCTGCCCTTACTTTTAGCCCCATTAATCAGCGGTGTCCTCGGTTCCTTATTCAACAAGTAGATAATGGAACACACGAAAAAAATGATATTGGTGTCCCCGGAAACATTACACCGTTACGAGCAACACCACCAACAAGCGGCGTCGGCCACAAATCTAGTGGTCTCCGAGCTGGACAAGGAAATGGAAAAAATCCTCGCTTCAAAACTTGATGACAAGTCTAAATGGACTTTATACCAACAAGTGCTGCAGCGCTATCTACACTTTAGCCAACAACCTCCACCGCCTGAAAATACCACCGCGACCGCCCCCGTACTTCCCATCGCGGCTGTACTCAATACTGTACCAGTACAGGCACGTAAAAAAGCCGAGCTTTTACTAGAACATATTAATTCCAGGGGCGGTATCTCTTGGGACGAAGACGGGGAAGTGAGTATTCACGATACACCTCTCCGTGGATCTAACATTGTGGATTTAGTCAACGATCTGGTCAGAGCAAGAAGACACAGCGAGCCGACGGGGTGGCGAGAGTTTCTCACGGCACTTCAAAAAATAAACATCCCGAAAGAATTTATTGTAAATCCGAAACGTTTGGCGCCCATTAGAGATCCGACGCCCGTACCTCAACCACTTACACCGTCGCAACGCCCTAAGAAGAAGAAACTGAAAAGGGTGGACGAAAACAGGTGGCTGCCGTTCCGAGCTTAATGCCCCGTTTAGCCGACATCTACTACGAACCTTCTCATCCTGCGGGGTTTGCAGGGGCGGCGTCGCTCATAAAGGCGTCCAAGAAAGATCCCGACAAAGTACGAAAATGGCTTCGTGCGCAGGACGCTTATACCCTCCACAAGCCGGTGATAAAAAAGTTTCGACGCAACAAGTACGTGGTGTCAAACATTGACGATCTCTGGCAAGCCGATCTCAACGATATGCGAAGTCTCGGAAAATACAACGACGGTGCGGTGTACTTGCTCACCGTCATCGACGTGTTTAGCAAGATGGCCTGGGCGAGGACGCTTCCATCCAAGACGGGGAGCGTCGTGAGAGACGCCTTTCGGGACATTTTCAAGCAAAGTGGTCGTAAACCTCTAAGTTTACAGACGGACAAGGGGACAGAGTTCACGGCACGTCTAGTCCGGAAATTTCTCAAGCAAGAAGGCGTGCATTACTACACCACTCATAATCCAGACGTGAAGGCAAGCATCGTGGAACGATTCAATAGAACTCTGAAAGGACGCATGTGGCGCTACTTTACCAAAAATAACACGTATCGCTACGTGGACGTCCTCCAAGATCTAGTCGACGCTTACAACGGCGCAAAACATTCCAGTATCAAGATGGCGCCTGCCGACGTTTCAGAAACCAACGTGCTTCAAGTCAGAGATAATCTGTACGGCAAACGGGGCCCAAGATCGAATAGTAAGCCAAAACTCAAAGTCGGTGACACGGTGCGTATTAGCAAATCCAAAATGCTGTTTGAAAAGGGCTACGAAAGCAATTGGAGCGAAGAAATTTTCAAAGTCAGCAGCGTCGTGTTGAGGCAACCAGTCGTCTACAGAGTGACCGATCTTGACGGCGAGGAGGTGGAGGGAACGTTTTACGAACCCGAATTGCAACGCGTACGTCTTCCCGAAACTTTTAAAGTTGATAAAATACTACGTGTCAAGGGTAAAGGTGCCAGAAAGAAAGTGTACGTGCAGTGGAAAGGTTACCCCGCCAAGTTTAATTCTTGGATTCCTGCCAGTTACGTCAGCGCCCTACCATGAAGGACCAGTTTTACCTCACCTTGCCGAGCGATAGCTCTATGGGATATTTCCCGAAAAATACCCTCACGAATTTCACCACGCAACTACCCTACCGTCTTACACTCGACGGCCAGTGGGAAGTAGCTCTCGCCGAATTCCAATATCCGTGTTCTTTCACCACCGTACCCGAGGGCAGAAACATTGTATGGTACAACTGGGTTGACGCTAACGGTGTGGAACAAATATTCAAGGATCACATCCCGCCTGGAAACTATAGCACTATCCAAGAAATGGTCAAAGCCCTAAACGAAATAGAGGCGTTTAAACGGGATTCTGGAGTTGTATTCAAGTACACAAGCACCAACAAAAAAGTGGACGTTGTTTCTTCTTCACCAAATATACAGCTGCTGGAGCTATCTAATCAACTAAGTCTACAGCTCGGTTTCGATCCTAATACTAATCTGATCAAAGTCCCAAAGTCACCGTACGCCGCCAACATTCTACTAGGCTTGCCCTCGCAAATGTACGTCTACACGGATATCATCGATCCTCAGCCCGTGGGTGACATTGTGGCACCGCTTTTACGTATCGTCGGTATCAACAACGCAAACTATCTCTACGGCATACATAAGACAGTTAGCTACGATCCGATGCACTACGTGCCTGTACTTAGAAGAGAAATTGAAAGCCTGGAAATCAATATAAGGTCCGACACTGGTGAACCTGTACCATTCGAGTTTGGAAAAGTGTGCGTGAAACTTCATTTTCGACGCCGCTCAACATGAACTGTCCTTACCAAAGATACTACGTAAACCAGGCTGGAACGGGAATATCTTCGATCTACCACGGTGTTCCCTATCAACGTGGACATGGAATAGGAAGTTTTTTCAGCGGCCTATTCAAGAGCGTCGTACCTTTGCTGAGAAGCGGCGCTAAAGCCATAGGAAAACAAGCCCTTCATACGGGTATCGACGTGCTCTCCGACGTCGCCAATCAGCGTCGTCCTTTCAAAGAGGCTCTACGGCAGCGTGTCGGCGAGGCTGGAACAAACCTGAAACGCAAGGCGGAGCAGAAGATCGGCACACTGATGACCGGCTCAGGCTATAAAGGGCGTCGTAAGAAGCACCGGCGTCAGTCTTCAGCCGTTACCCGACGTAAAAAGGTCAAGAAAGAAGCTGTAGATATTTTCAGTTGAAATGTCGTTTCTACACCCCCAGTCCTGCGAGTGTGCCAGCAGTGAACTCGATCTATTTTCAGTCCCACCCACGCAAACCAGTCTCGAAAGTGGACAATGGATCCAGTACAAACCTGTCTCTTCACTCACCGATGATTCACCCATAGAATTTACCGTTACCGGTCAAGGCGAGTTCTATATCGATCTTTCACAGACTATGCTCTATCTCAGGGCGGCCATCGTGAAACCCGACGGTGGCTCTTTCACAGAGGTGGATCAAATCGCTCCCGTCAACAACTGGTTGCATTCGCTATTCACACAGGTGGATGTGTTTTTAAACCAAAAACTAGTCTCGCCGCCCAGCAACACGTATGCTTATAGATCGTACATTGAAACGCTGCTCAATTACAACGGTGAAGCTAAAAGAACACATTTGACTTGCGGTCTCTGGTTCGCAGACAGCCCCGGAACCTTTGAGGAGACTAACGCAGGCAACAAAGGATTTGAGGCCCGTCGCAGTCTAACAGCCAAAAGTAAGACGGTGGATCTTTTGGGGTATCTACACGGTGATGTATTTAACCAAGAGAAATACCTTTTGAACGGCACCGAACTCAGAGTCAAGTTGGTTCGGTCCAGAGACGGGTTCAGTCTTATGGCCGTCCCTGAACTCCCACACTATAAGGTTCACATCGCTGAAGCAGGCCTTCTAGTGCGACGTGTCAAAGTAGCACCTTCTATACTGTTGGCACATGCCAAGGCATTAAACGTCAGTCCCGCAAAGTATCCCATCACCCGCGTGGAAGTAAAAACACTCACTATTCCTACGGGTGTACAAGGGAAATCGCTGGACAACGTATTCACCGGACAACTACCCAAACGATGCATCGTGGGCTTTGTATCAAACGCAGCGTTCAACGGAGACGCCACCAAGAACCCGTTCAACTTCCAAACCTACGGCATGAACCATTTCTCGCTGTACGTGGACGGAGAACAAGTGCCGTCGAAACCGTTACAGCCCGATTTTTCAAACGGCAACTATGTCATGTCCTACCACACACTGTTTTCTGGAACGGGTATCCATTTCATGAACGAGGGTAGCGACATCACACGAGAAGCCTTCCCTAAGGGATATCATCTAATGGCTTTCGATCTCACACCTAATCTGTCAGCCCACATGACATCACATTGGAATTTGACGAGGCACGGCTCTCTGAGCATCGAAGTGAGCTTCACCAGAGCTCTCACCGAAACCGTCAACTGTATCGTGTACGGGGAGTTTGCCAACATCATCACCATCGACAAGGACAGAAACGTCGTGACCGATTATGGGAGTTAATATAAACGGCTTCCCGCCCCTTACACACGTCATTTAAATCATGGACGTCATTGTGGATTTCCAGAGCTTCATCGACGACAGCAAGCAGTTTATCGTCAAGGAATTGAGTGTTTTATCTGTATGCGGAACATTACTTCAACATTGGGTGTTAAAGCCACCCTTCGCTATAGAGGAACTTTCACCGGCTGCCAAAAAGAAAGCCGACTATATCGTCAACAAACTGCACGGTATTCCCTGGGATAGCGGTGATGTGGATTACAGCCTGCTCGAATCCCTCATCTCCCGCGCCACAGCACGTGCAGAAACCGTCTACGTCAAGGGAGCAGAAAAGAAAAAGTTTCTAGTCAAATACACGCCTACGCCCGACGTAGATCTGTACGACAGAGGTTGTTCGTCTTTGAAAACACTTAAATTGGGTCGCACCATGTGCATGGCACATAGTTCTGTTTGGAATTTCTGTTCGGCCTCCATCGTTTGGGGACTTCGAGACTGGATGATTGAAGATGGACACGCACACCATAAGACGTGCGCTGAAAACAAGCCCGTGGTTCCGTTCTGTACGGTCGGGTGTTTTCCCTGCTGATCAACTACCCGCAAGAATAGCGCGACCTGCCGCTCTCGTCATCAACACGGATCCACATACCAAGCCTGGGACGCATTGGGTCGCCATCTTTATCGACAAGAACGGCGTGGGAGAATATTTTGACAGTTATGGATTTCCGCCGCGTATAAAGTCGCATCTGGCATTTATACGAAAAAACACTTCCCGCACGTCTCATAGCACGCTACAACTTCAAAGCATAGCCTCGGACGTTTGCGGCCATTACTGTCTCATGTACCTTCTCTATCGTGCCCAGAACATTCCGATGAAAACTTTCCTAGCCCTATTCTCGCCCACCAATCATACAGGCAACGACGCTAAGGTGGTGAGATATTACAACACATTTTTCAAGAAGCTAGGCTCCTGCCGCCCCTCAAGAGGCTGCGTACAATCAGCGTGCGCCTATAAAAGGGGCGTCACGGCGGCGTGCCGTCCATAACCGTGACAGTCGTCGAAGCGATGGAAGGTCAAGACGTTTGCGCCCGCAAAGCAAAGCCGGTGAAGCCGCTCGCCATCACCAGTATTTTCAACACTCTGTTTCCGCTGGACGAAGTCGACGCCAAGAGAGTCATCGTCGGCATGAGCGTCAAGAACAACTTTACGCCCTATGTCCAGCTAGAAAAATGTGGAGGGAATTGTGCGGTGTTTAACCGTACAGAGTGGCAAGAACTGGGCAGCTACAAGTCAGTCATATCAAAGTTTTTCAGCAACACGCAACCTCCTCAGAAGATTAGTCTGACTAATCATGAAATCTCTTTGCGACGCATGTGCGGTGACCGTATGGTCGTCATCAGCGAGAAACAAGACGCAGGACTCAAACGGGTCGCCTATCTAGCACCTAGCTGGGCACGTCTTTGCGAGGTGTGGGACCTCATCGACGTTGCCGTCGACCGCCGGGATATGTGGTCGACACCCGTCGCACGCTATTGCAACGATTTGATCGACACGCTCGTCGTAGATGTATGCGACACGCTTACAGAATCAGTGGATGTCATCGATCTCGAGCAGCCTACGGTGGAAACGCACATCAGAAACCTGGATCTTATCAGTGCTACCTACTATACACGCCAAGTCGTCGGTTTGGACTATTACATGCTGGATTGTGAACTAAAAACAATTTTACTAACGCATCTAAAAGACACTGTAGAAAAACGTATGAAGGAATATATGCGTCATTCTTGTAAAAGTGTATAATATGTATGTAAAACCTTTAATGTATAATAAATGTATGTTTTGTAATATCGTGTTTTATTCAACCAAAAATACCTGTCTGTTCCTTACACGTAATGTAAGCATACATGGGTCTCTAGTTGTCAAGCCGCCAACCTAATACATCCCCACATGTCAACGGTAGGTACCAAACAGCCAATTTTAGTAGTCTTTTGTGAGTGGTAGCGGCCCCTAAGTGAGAATTATAAATCCCTGTGACGTTTCCATCTGTAGAGAGAGGCCCCCCGATTTTGTATTATAAGAGTTGTGCCAATGCTTCCGTTATTCATGTCTCGACTTGTCTTGTCAACCCCGTCAAACTGACACTAGGTTTGCGATGACGTCACCAGGGAAACCCATTGCCACATAAAAGGGGCGGATTGCAACATCATGATCTATTCTTGTCTCGACTTGTATTGCCAACCCGCCAAGTTGGCGCAGGGTTGCAACAGAGCGATGACGTCACCAGGGAAAACCCATTGCCACATAGAAGGGACGGCTTGCAACATCATGATCTATTCTTGTCTCGACTTGTATTGCCAACCCGCCAAGTTGGCGCCGGGTTGCAACAGAGTGATGACGTTACCAGGGAAAACCCATTGCCAGGGGGAGAGTTGCCAGGGTCAATGACCTAACTCACGGTTTCAATGTCACGATCTATTCCTGTCTCGACTTCCCTGGTCGAGCCGCCAAACTGGCGCCGGGTTGCGACATAGGGAAAACCCATTACCACAGTAGGGTGGGGGGAGAGGTTGCGACATCCTGATCTATTCCTGTCTTGTCAAGCCACCAAATTGGCGCCGGGTTGCGACAGAGCGATGACGTCATCGGGAAAACCCGCTACCGGGGGGAGCAGAGGGGAGGGGAAAAGCCAACAGCCAATCAGAGCGAGGGGGCGTGGTCACGTGACCAACACCGACCAATCAGAGCGCTGTTCTATATGGGCCACCTAACTACTTACACATCTTGTCAGAGGTGAAGGAAGGGTTTGGCAATCAGATAAATCTGTGCCGGGACCGAGGATTGAACCCCGGACCCCCAGCACAGAAGTCTGACACCTTACCCCTAGACCACGAGGTCACCAATTTTTTGTTGTTGTGTTAAATGAATATTAATTTAACTATATACAAGGTGGGGCAGAAAGTGTTGAGACATTTAATAACACTATGTTTTTATTATTTTATTTACTAAATACTTCTAATTGACTTAACAACAAAATATTGACAGTTCCCCGAATCATTCTTGTTTTAAAAACAATATCCATGAAATGTCCAACAGTATATGCAATACTTTGTTGTATGCACTTCTAGAATCTTGGCATGACCTTTCATTATGTCTCTCGTTGAATTGCTTCAACTTACACTACAATTTTTTATTTAAGTTCCTGAATTGTTCTTAGGAAAGTCACGTAAACATGACTCTTTAACATGCCCCACAAGAAAACTTCCGGAGCTGTTAAGTCGGATGAACGTGGGGGCCAGGCCATGTCCTCGAATCATGAAACGAGGTGACCAAGAAACATTCTACGAACCACCTCCAATGATAATCAAATAGCCAAAGCTATTATTTATGAATTTAGTGAGGATTACTCCATATAGATATCATATTCTGAAATTTGAAAAATGAGTGAAGAATGACCCTGGACACGGGACGAATCCTGGATATCTCAGTGGTTAGAGCATTGGCGTGCTAAACCAAAGATTCGATTCCCGTGTCCAGGTGTCATTTTTCAATTTGATTTGATTTGATTTGATTTGATTTGATTTGGGGAAATCAGCTGGCCACTACGCTCACCAGACTTATCAGCTTCAGACTTTTTCTTTTGGGGCATGTTAAGGAGTCACGTTTACGTGGTTCTCCCAAGAACAATTCAGGAACCTAAAGAAATAACTGTGGTAGAAGTTGAAGCAATACAACAACAAAAATTGCGCAAAGCCGTGTCAAGATTCAAGAATCTGAAAAAATGTATTGAAAATAATGGTGGCCATTTAATTTATATTTTTTAAATGAATAAGTCAGGGGTGTATAGACATCTCTCAATCTTTTATTGTTATTTAAAGCTTAATTTGAAGTATTAAATTGTTGAAATAGTAAAGATATAGTGCTATTGAATGTGTAATCACTTTCTGCCCTAAATTACACTAGTGATTTAAACGATAGGGAAGTTTATGTTTAAAGGAAGTGTTACCGCATTTGCGTGGAGGGGGATTGGAAAGCCATTTTATAAAAATCACCCTCAGTAAACCCGACAGAGATTTGAACCTCAATCTCCCCATCATTGGCAGTCTAGACCATTGCGAGACCATTTGGAAGCTGAAGTGGGTGTTATAGTGTTACTATTATAAATTGGGACACGATTAATTTGCGAAGGCCATACAAATACCAATATTATTCTAGTTATAAGCTCATAAACTGTTTCCAGTAACACGAAACTGGCATTCTTGATTTTCCTCCTGGATGATACATAAAACTATTTTTATAATCAATAGTTTCAGTCAACAAACTCGAAATCATTCCAACTCAACAAAACGCAACTCAATTTGATGTGTACTCAAAGCCCTGTAGAAGTGTATTTGAGGCATGGGTTGTAAAAGGGGTTATATCTCATTCGGAAAAATAACGATATATTACTGTTACAACCCTGGTTGGAAGGGATTTTGGTCTCAGTGTGTTTTGAAGTAAATGTTGTGGCGTACTGCACAGTCTTTCTAGCTCCTTTACTTTCAAATAAAGATATTCAATTAAAATTTGTACGATACCTATGTGAAACAATATAATTTACATTCAGATAGATATGTAGCGAGCTAGACCACGCTCGAGCCAGCCCTGAACGGTCACCAGGCTTGGGCCACCCCTCATAGCAAGGGGGTGGGGGACATTCCAACGGGCCGAGGGTAGGGCTAAACCGGACAGTTGTTACAAAAGAGACAGTCGAGTAAAGGGACTGAGAGTGTCAACACTAAAGTGCGTGTTTTCACACTGCAATGGACGTGTGCGACGAAATCAAGACATGTGTATTTAATAGGCGTATTAATAAGAACTAATTCTTTGTAATATTGTAGTTTAGAAATAAGAGTAGTAAATAAGAACCGTAACAGAAACATGGAAATAAATAGTACTTAAATCCACACAGAATTTCTTACTCTATTGTTTAAAACTGTAGATATACACTCAAAACTTGTAATATATGTGAAACGAAATAATATACACTAGACAACCCAAACACAATTTGCCTTATACTCACATATTTTTGGCTTGCGGTTTTAAATTGTATAATTTTATTTTTAAAAAATTTAAGTCCTCAATTGTATATTTGAGCCAATAAAAATATCAATATTGGGGGTCCACAAGGGTCAACACTTCGTATTAAAATTTCGAATTCCAGTTAGAATTTTCAAGATTATATTAGGGGTTGCACATTTTCAGGTCATTGCATTGCTATTAAATTCCTCATTTATAAATTTTGACCAATAAAGGGGATAAATACTGAATATTGAGTCTAATATGATAGAGATAGATAATTGGTCTACAAACATTTCTCCTTAAAGGTTGAAGGAAATAGAACATAAACTTTTTGAGATACCTACTTATTTACTTACTCCATGGCCTTAGAGAATTATTGAGTTAAATTTTAGGTAATATTTCTGTACAGCTAAGACTTCACACAATTGTATTGACATATTTGCCAATATCTCAGAAACTATTAAAGTTATAAAAATATATTTCAAATAAAAGATTTGTATTATAAATATACCTACATATTTGCAATGAAAAGCAAATTTCATATCTCAAAGAATTATGGAGATATTATAAAAAAATATAGAATTTGCGCATCAGTACGGAGCCTTTAAAGTCATTTTGAAGAACAATTGAGACTATCCATTTTGTTTGGAATATTGATAAATAATTAGAAATGAAATTTAATCAAAATCGTTAAAGCCGATTTTGATAAAATCAATGTTTTCTCTTTTCGCCCTTCAGTAAGCTATCCTTAATTTTAGGGTTGGATATCCAATTCCAAAAATCTCTCGTGGCAGCCCTATAACAATCATAGATACCAATTTTCAGCCCAATCGATAAAATAGCTCAGGCTCTACTTCAAGGTAAAGATTGTGACACAACGGATTTTCTTCCTTTTTAATTTCTTATTCATCAACAATAATGCTAAGACTGAATAATATTTTACTATTAAATTCGTGCAAATGGGAGCACATGGCGATGCTCGCTAGGAGAGTCATCCTTTACTTTTTTTTTTCATCTACATTTTACGCAGTCTAAACTTTGATCTGAAAAAAAATAATTTCTTCTTTGCTTGGGTTATTGAAACTACGAGAGGCGGAACTGACCTCTATGGTTTTGGAAAAAAAATCTCTCGTCATCTTGCTTTCGCGTCATTTTTCTATGACAGAAAAATTCTGCGACGTGCGATACAAATACGAAGAAATAATTGAAAAATCTGCAAAGTTCTCATGTTTGAATGGAGTGCAAAGGAAAACGCAAGTTTGGTAAGCATTTGGAGATATAAATATCGATTGGAGAACTACTAGAACGGCGAATTTTAACAAATACTTTTAATGCCACCATCTTCAGTTTCTTTTTAGTTTAAAATCCAATTTCAGTTTTAATTATTCCCTTTTTTTTGTATGAAAGGGAAACTGTTTATACTAACAAAAAACTATGCAATTAAAATAATTTAACATATACATAAAATATATCATTTATAATGTAAATAAAATAATTCACTTTTAGCTTAGATTATACTGTATATGTAAGTCTCCTAGGGTATTTTAATCAGAAATAAATTTTAACTCTTACAAGATGTAAGACGATTAGTTTATTTATTTGATCAATCACTTATGTTTGTACATTGTTGAATTCTAAGGTAATATATAAATATGTGTTGTTGATGTTGTTTATCCTGTATGTTTTAGAGGCTGAGAGTTGTAGGTTGTACGTGAGGTGTTACCAAAAACCCGGTAGTTTGCTGAGAGGGTGCCGTTCTATCTTAACCTTTATCCCAGGAATCTAGAGATTAGGAGGGTCGTGTGTTGAGCATTGCTATTTACGAGCCAGATTCATATTTATATTATTTGTTTGTTGGGATTATTTCGCCTGTAAAAAAAATAATTCCAAGATTTATTTTAATTTTTTGTTTATTATTCTTAACAATTGTGACCCATTTTTATATTAAATCCCCCCTATTGAATTTTTGTATATCGACGATGACAAAATAAATTATTTCTATGAATAATAAATAGTAATTTTTTTCACACGATAGACGGACGGGCGTCATTGCAAAAAACACCTTTTTCGAATTTGGGGGTTCAGAAAACATCAACATTCATCAAAATTTCGAGTTTTATTTTTGTGATGATCACAATACTTTCTCTACCTGTTAGGTAGTAAGAAAGTGAAAAGGAACATACGTGACATGACGGTCCGAGGGCCGTTTACACTTCACCGTGTGGACAACGAGTTCTTTTGAGGATATTAGGGTAAGCTGCTATTTAAACACTAATTAAAATACGCACGGATCACTAAAGATAACAATTATTTGAAACACAACTAAAAAAACATTCACTGAATTAACTACAGCTAAACAATTCAGTGAAATAAATAATAAAAGTAACTGTCTGTAAATTAATAAGCAAACGAAAACACAATAAAGAGAATTACGCTGAATTAATTATAACCAAAAAGTTCACTGAATTTCATAACAAAAGTAATTGTCTGTAAATTAATAAACAAATGAAAACACGTAGAATAGAATTACATGGAAATAATTATAACTAAACAGGTTCACTCTATTAAGTAATAAAAAATTGTAGGTAAATTAATAAACAAACGAAAACACATATAATAGAATAACAGTGAGATAATTATAACCAAACTGTTCACTGAATTAAGCAATAAAATTAATTGCTTGTAAATTAATAAACAAATGAAAACTTATTAAAAGAAATAACACTAAATCAAGTAAAAAAAAGCTTATAGACAAAAATACTAAAAAACTTGTTAAATATCAAAATAAAAGTTTCTTGTGATGGTTGTTCAAGGTACAATTTATACTCACTGTCCAGGTCACTCACGGCACAATTTATACTCACTGTCCAGGTCACTCACGGCACAATTTATACTCACTGTCCAGGTCACTCATGGCACAATTTATACTCACTGTCCAGGTCACTCACGACACAATTTATATTCACTGTCCAGGACACTCACGGCACAATTTATACTCACTGTCCAGGACACTCATGGCACCCCGCCACTGGTCCCTACATGAACACCAAACATGTTGATCCACTCCTGGCCTCGCTGGTCCACTCCCGGACTCACTGGTCCACTCCCGGACTCGCTGGTCCACTCCCGGCCTCGCTGGTCCACTCCCGGACTCGCTGGTCCACTCCCGGACTCGCTGGTCCAATCCTGGACTCGCTGGTCCACTCCCGGACTCACTGGTCCACTCCCGGATTCGCTGGTCCAATCCTGGACTCACTGGTTGGGAACCAAGAACTGAGAGCCTTCTGGATAGCACCGACCAAGTATATTGAGGGTAACATAGTCTAGAGATCTCCATTTTCAGAATACACTACTTTGTTTGAGGAAAGTGAACCCAAACTCTTCTATATGTGCAACTTCTCTTCCAAGAAATCTCCCCTATGTCGCGCTATGAGCCCCTCGGCAGTCAGGTTCACCCAGCTACCTGTTGGACAAGGATGGCGTGAGAGAAGGAGGGCAGTAAAAGTTGCAGGTGTAGCGGTCCACACAGTCGAGCACTAATATTATTACAATATTTTATTTTAGATAGAAAGATATTGGTTTTATACATATTTTAAATACATATTTTTTTAAATTCTAATGGTCTTACAATTTTTTAATTAAAAACTATTTCTAATCTCAGAGTTTCAGAGATGTAATAAAAAATATGAGATATCTGCTTAAGTGAATTACCTTAAAGTACCATTTTCACGGGAAAATAAGATGCCATTTTGTTTGCAACGTTAATCAGGGCTTAAGACACAAATTTTAATCAAGAATCATTGTTAGAGCCAATTTAAAAAAAAATGGATCTTTCATCTATTCGCCCTTGATTAAACAACCCTTAATTTTAGAGTTAGATATATAATTCCAAAAAATACTCTTGGTAACGTAATGGAAACCCTAGATAGAAATTTTTGCCCTATCGGTAAAATAATTTCAAATCTAAGCCAAAGTAGAGACACGCAGACAGACACACGGCATCGCTAAAAAATACTTTTCCGGATTCAAGGGGGTCATCAAAAATCTAATTCATCAATATTTTTTATTAGATTTATTTTTAACAATCATAATACTCCCTTTCTCCGAGGGAGGGTTATAAAGTAAAGAGGTGTAGTACACGAGTAGTGTGTAGTTGTCCTTAATAGCCGTCTCTTTTGGTACTAACTTTCAGCTGTGTTATAGAACGTGTAAAATTAGTAATAACAGCATTAATTGTTAATCGAAATAACAATAGATAATGATCTCAAGAAACATCCTAAATAAATCTTTTGTGTATCACAAGCTCCGAGTCTTACTACCCGCCCGAGCTAGCCGCATAGTCATACCGATATAAAGGGGATGGGAACGTAAATTTGTAGATTAAATGGACCCACATTTGAGTAGAAGGAGGGAGGACATTTAGGAAAAAACACCTTTATAAAAAAAATAAAGGTTCAAACCTTGACCCTCTTGTCACGAGGATACTGAATTAAGACGGGATTGATATTAATTATTCGCCGCTATTCTTAATAAGTAATCATTTCCTTTAGTTAATAAATGGTTAAATTATATTATTATTATTATTATTATTATTATTATTATTATTATTATTATTATTATTATTATTATTATTATTATTATTATTATTATTATTATTATTATTATTATTATTATTATTATTATTATTATTATTATTATTATTATTATTATTATTATTATTATTATTATTATTAGCAGTACCGCGTCTTACTACCCATTCGGGTTATACGCACTTACGCTAATGTGCAATGGTAGGGTGATTGTGAGATGAAATGGAGGACCTACAGTTTTACGTGGAATCTGAAACACGGTGGAGTTGTGATTAATACACATCTTGTCAGAGGTGAAGGAAGGGTTTGGCAATCAGATAAATCTGTGCCGGGACCGAGGATTGAACCCCGGACCCTCAGCACAGAAGTCTGACACCTTACCCCTAGACCACCAGGTCACCCTAAATTATTATATCTTTTACATCTCATCTTACTACTCATCTGGACTATAAACCTACGAGTTTATACTGCGTTAGTACGGTAGATATTAGAAAGGCAAAATTAGTGGAAATATAGCTGCATTTGCAAATAGGGAGATAATTAAACTATTTGGGAGAAACTACCTTCAGTACACCCAACCAGGATTAAAACCCTGACCTCTCCACCACTGGCAAAACAGACAAGATGAGCTGGAAATTTATTCAAAACTCCTAAATAAGAGAGCTATAAAAATATATTAATTTTTATTAAGTTAATATAATGTAATTATATTATAAGATTGATCATGGCATGACTTAGGTTATTTTCTCAATTAAGTTTCTATGCTGGTGACGAATTAACCGCTTTGCTGTGTTTTCTATCAGATTCGCCGGGGACTGCTTCTCGAAATAGAAAGGTCAAAGTTTGAACTCAAAGAGAAACAGAAGTAGACGATAAGGTTTTCACCACAGCTCGTATAAAACGAACGTAATAGTTTATTTCTCGTGAAATATTTCTGGTGGAAAACAACACCGGAAATTGTCTTTTGTTCCACCTCCTACTAAAGAAATATTTTATTACATATTTTTATCTTCAATTTAATCCCAAGTGTAACATTTTATTATTTACATAAACAACATTTGATTCTATTATAGTACAGTATTTAGTTCTGAACATCACACGTGAAGCAAATTGCCTATTATTATTGGTTGATAATTTTATTAGCTATTTAACATGTAAGTTATTACTAACTCACTATATGTGATTAGGAAATCGAAAGTTCATTGCCGCACTTACAAAAGTCCGCCACCTTTTCTTATCTTGAGCTAGTTCTATCCAGTCTACTTACACCCTATCCTTATCTTGAGCTAGTTCCATCCAGTCCACCTCATTACATCCTATCCCTATATTGAGCTAGTTCTATCCAGTTCACCTCATTACACCCTATCCCTATCTTGAGCTTATTATATCCAGTCCACCTCATTACACCCTATCCCTATCTTGAGCTAGTTATATCCAGTCCACCTCATTACACCCTATCCCTATCTTGAGCTAGCTCTATCCAGTCCACCTCATTACACCCTATCCTTATCTTGAGCTAGTTCTATCCAGTCCACCTCATTACATCCTATCCCTATATTGAGCTAGTTCTATCCAGTTCACCTCATTACACCCTATCCCTATCTTGAGCTAGTTCTATCCAGTCCACCTCATTACACCCTATCCCTATATTGAGCTAGTTCTATCCAGTTCACCTCATTACACCCTATCCCTACCTTGAGCTTATTATATCCAGTCCACCTCATTACACCCTATCCTTATCTTGAGCTAGTTCCATCCAGTCCACCTCATTACATCCTATCCCTATATTGAGCTAGTTCTATCCAGTTCACCTCATTACACCCTATCCCTATATTGAGCTAGTTCTATCCAGTTCACCTCATTACACCCTATCCCTATCTTGAGCTAGTTCTATCCAGTCCACCTCATTACACCCTATCCCTATCTTGAGCTAGTTCTATCCAGTCCACCTCATTACACCCTATCCCTATATTGAGCTAGTTCTATCCAGTTCACCTCATTACACCCTATCCCTATATTGAGCTTATTATATCCAGTCCACCTCATTACACCCTATCCCTATCTTGAGCTTATTATATCCAGTCCACCTCATTACACCCTATCCCTATCTTGAGCTAGTTCTATCCAGTTCACCTCATTACACCCTATCCCTATCTTGAGCTGGTTCTATCCAGTTCACCTCATTACATCCTATCCCTATATTGAGCTAGTTCTATCCAGTTCACCTCATTACACCCTATCCCTATATTGAGCTAGTTATATCCAGTTCACCTCATTACACCCTATCCCTATATTGAGCTAGTTCTATCCAGTTCACCTAATTACACCCTATCCCTATCTTGAACCAGATCCAGCCCCCATGAAATATTCGGACTGTTCTCCCTTCCCCTCTTTCCCCCAACACCTCAGTACCCACGAAACCATTCGGGCAGCTCACCCCTCCTCCTCACTTCCCTTGTTCAAATAAAACACTACTACTCCCCTCCTCAACCCCTTCTCTCTCACTAACCAAACCCTCACACCCCCACTAATCAAGACCTCAACCTTATTCTCATATACACACACCTCCCCTACAACCCCCATTTATTCAACCCTTATTCCCCCTATTCTCCCCTTCCACTCATCTTTGACACCTGAATAGCCCAAGTTAACCAAAAAAACCTGACAGAATCACAGGGTCAAACAAGAATTAACTGAAAATAATAATAGCAACGAAAGGTTAAAACAAAAAACCTAAAAAAGTTAATTTCCTAAAGTTTATTTTTAATAAATTTATGTTTTTTCATCACGTACCCGTCATACTAATAGGGTAGGGATGAGCAAGTTAGATTTTAGAATATATGTATCCAAGTTTTCGTAGAGTGAGCGTGGGAGGCCCTAAAGGAGTAAACACTCTCAGTAAACCAAGCCTGGATTTGAACCTTGACTTCCTTAACACTAGCAAACCAGACTGTACAAGATATTCGCTCAATCTGGGCTAGAGTGATATTATTTATGTTAGACAATACTCGTTACATTCAAAAGTTCGCGGAGGCTGACTCAACATCCAAGTGAGCCCTGAACGTGGGTCAAATAATAGACTAAATTCTATTAGTTCTTACAGCGCTGGGATTGGACGAATTTTCATAATTTTAAGTCTGATTGGTATAAGCGATTTTGTATCACAGTTATAGTTGAGAATCCTACATCAAATATTATATTACATTGGATCTCATGAGCATTCTTATTGATAAAATAAAATTAATAGCTTATTAAAGACTTTGCTGGAAAATTAAGATGATTAAAGCCTACATTGGTGATCAAATGGTCTAAGACTCTAAGGCATCACTCTCAAAATGAACTAGACTACTGATTACAAGTATTGGCTCTCGGTGCTTAGATACAAATAAGCTGTACTGAGGTAGTTTTTTCCTAAACAGTTTCCCTTTATCTTTCAGCATGAACGTGGATACATCTGCTATATCCTTAACTATAACCCACCTCGGTGGCGTAGTTGGCTAACGCGCTAGTCGTGTTCAGCTCGACTGGCGAGGACGGGGAGATCAAGGTTCGAATCTCGGTCGGGTGAACTGGGGTTGGTTTTTCATAAAAGTTTTTCCACTCTCCCTCCACGCAAATGCGTGTTCACTTCCTCTAAATTCAACCTTCCCAATTCCTAATCCATTAGTGTAATTAGTACTTAAGCGTATAACCCGAACGGTGTTAACTATACCCTATATGTGGCTAGCACTAAAGAGTAGTATGATAAAAACATTGCTGCACAAAAACTAGTATACAGTACTAAATAGCGTACAACCAGAGATTTAAAATATTAGTGAAGTATACTACTTTGTCAAAATACTAAATCAAAAAACAGAAGGTATCAACGAATACTATACATACATATACATGTATAACGATTTCAGAATAATTTATCTAAATGAGAAAACAGGTTTCAATAATCATTGCGAATACTTACTTGGATATATTTGATTTGTCTTGGGTAAGGTTCAAATAAAATTAAGAGTGAGCAATAAAAATTATATCGTACATTTTGCTATCACTCAATACATTAAAGCGGATATCTAATTTCAAGAATTTTAACAATTTCTTAATCAATCTCTTATAATGGACAAGTTTATAAAACTGTTTTTACATTTCACTATATTATATTGGGTTTGTATTTATAAAACTGTCGTACTGTGTAGTTGACCTAATGTGAAAATATAATCAGTTCCAAGGATAGTCCGGTATTGCATTTGGATCATTCGAAATTCTCCTCAACTTCCGTATACCCCTCGTTTGTAAGAAAGGATTTGCAACTCCCGCCAGAGGAACAAGTTCATCCTCTGCCACCCACTGGGACACAACTTTGGACTTGTAGCCCTCAGCAGTCTGCATCAATTGAAATTCTAGTGATGATCCGGTGGGAATTGGACCCCCTCTCAAAGCTCACAAAGTCCTACACACTTACTAAACTTTATCCACATCACGTAGGGGAACAACTAAAGAGAAACACATTTTTCACGCTCCAAGGCGAAATATTGTCCTCTTTATGTTTGAGAAAATTGTCCTCAACTAAAAGTTTGCCACATTAAAATTTTGGTTTTCGTTCTAGCCTTTTATATCTTGATCAAAATATATGTGTCATATTGAAAGTTTTTAAATTATTAAGTTAGCTAATTGTTATTAACACTGCATATTACTACCAGTTCGGGTTTTAATAATAATAATAATTATTATTATTATTATAATAAACATAACAATAAAAATAATTTTTCCAATCAATCATTCATTGTTTATCTAGGATTTAGAAGAAAATTACATAGTTGATTTCATTATGCGATCCCGAAGTACCTAAAGTTACTGTACCACTTCAGGTCTTGCAGTTTTGTAATTTTTTTTAAATAATTAAAAAACAAAAAGTGTTACACATATAACATTTCCTCTAAAAAAATATTTACATAGTTGTTTGATTCATGCCTTTAAGTATCCAATCTTCAATAATTTTACCTTTCACTATCCTAACTATTTGAAGGATATCTGGGAGTGGTAGTGGTAGTAGATTAAATAATTTGGGGATGGTACATATCAGTTCCTGTGTACCATAATAGAGTATTTGCCCATTGTATTCACTTCTTTTTTTAGAATTTGAGTGGGTGTCAAGGGAATGTGTGTTTTTTGCTTGTATTTATCAAAATGTTAATATCCTTAAAAGATAATCTACTCATATAAATGGTTAAGAAGTAGAACTCTATGTTTGTTAGCATTTTTGGTACCGAATATAATTATTCTCGGGATTTTTTCTTTCAAATGTAAAATTTTGATTGTGTAACATTCTGTAATAGTAATAGTAGTAATAATAATAAAAGTAATAATAATATAATTTGATAGTAAAATTAAGTGGAAGGACTACCTTGTAAAACTTGAGAAGCGCTATCAGCGCAACTCCTAAGAAACGTCCATATATTGAACTATTTGGACTGTTTGACCGACACAGAACTAGAGTTACGGTGTTGTCATATCTGTCAAATTTGGTCTAAAAGAGTGAGGGGGAGCGAGCTAATCTGTTGTTTACATGGGTCAAGTTTCTTGGAAGGGAAAGGCAGGCAAGAGTGCGGCTTTTATCAAAGACCACACTATGCAGAAATCTGCTGCTTTATTTTTAGCTTGAACTAATATAATCAGTAGTATGGTTTTCTTAATATTTCTTACCTAGCGGAAGAAAACATTTTTAATTTGACGTTCTCGTATTAGACTGGTTTGCTGGTGACGAGTTTGGGGTTCAAATCCCAGCAGTGTATACTGAGGGTGTTTTTTTAAAACGGTTTTAAACACGCTATTATTATTTATTTATATCACCACGTCTTACTATCCGTTCGGGCAGTACACTTATGTAATAATTACTATAATGTGTTAGGCATCAGGAAGGTTAAATTAAGAGGAGGTGCATCCATATTTTCGTGGAGTGAGAGCAGAAAACTATTTAGGAAAAACCACCTGTGAGTACCCGACCGGAATCGAACCATGATCTCCCCGTCTTCAACATGTCAGTTGAACACGGTGAGTAGCACATACTATTGGACTTGATTTCTGGTGGTGGGGAGATTGAAATTCAAATCCCAGTTGTGTGCATTAAGGGTATTTTTCCCTAAAATGGTTCCCAATCTCACTCTACGCAAATGTGGGTACATTAAATCTAAAATGTTACCTTCCTCATTCCAAGTTCATGCATGTGTACAACTCAAACTGGAAGTAAGTCACAATGAAAAAAAAACTATTGTGATGACTACCAAGAGTGTCGGCGAAACTTTATTAGTTTCGGGCAAGGCAGTTGTAAAGAAATATATTTTTGAGGAGTTTTTAGGGGAATGACTCAAAGCCAATGGAAAATGTTTGAAAATGGAATGCCACTAAAAGCTATTTGGGCATGGCGCTTAAGCATTTAAAAATAATAATAGATTGTTATAGAATCTATTTGAAGTTTGATACAAACCATCTTTCAGCTTCAAACTCAAGTATATCAGAGGGAACCAAACAAACTGGAGGAAGGCACATTTTGATGGGGAGAGGGGTGGAGAAGAAATTGGTGGTAATACCCCAGCCTATCAAACCTCCCCCCTTCCCAGTTCACCCTCAATGAGTAACATTGGATATAAAACTATCGACAGACACACCGTAGAATGTAGATCATTTCCTCTGCATCTGACTTAACCCAAGCTATGAGGGGTGAGGACAGTGTCTGATAATAATAATAATAATAATAATAATAATAATAATAATAATAATAATAATAATGGTGATAGAGATATCTTATCAATTAACATAAAAAGTGTTTATTTTTTTATATATTTTTTCATGGACGCAGAAAATTGGGGGTCAGAGATGTACCCTTCTTGAAAAGTGTTAGAACCCTTAAAAGGCAGGGGGGCCACACACATATGTATAAAACATAAATAAGAAATTGTGTTTTTTTTACTTTATTATTTACTTTAGTTTCTTATATTACACCATCCAGATACTAATAATAATAATAATTTTAATATAAACTTAAAGATGCACTAAAATCTCCTATTGTAAAACTAGCTTGACCTACATTAGCTTGTAACATGTACAAAGACATAACTATGCAGTAATTGACCCACGGTGGGTGCCCCCAAGGAAAAAATACACCACCGTCCCCAAATCTTATGAATAATTGTAGATCATAAAAAAAATTTAGACATTTATTATTGGAATTATTTTATAATACGTAATAATATAGAGTAGGTAGGTTAAATTTAGAGGAAGTTTACCCACATTTGCGTGGAGAGATAAGAGTGTAAACCCATTGAGGAAAAACCACTCTAAGTGCATTACCATACAGCCATAATATTTGATAAAATTGTTGATGAAAAGTTTCAATATAATGTAAAAAACTTAATCTGAATTGAATAAAACAATATTAATAAATATTATAAACAAATCTATAGTCAATTATCAATATTAACACTTATAGAGGCTAAACAAACATTGGTCTCTGTGAAATTGTCTACACTTTCCTCCAAGGACAAGCTACGGGTAGTAGCTCAACAGACAACATAGCTAATCACTTTAGCCTTTATTGATTCATGTGCTTCTTAAATAATTTTTAGTAAAGTTTTGAAAATGACCTGACAGCTGTTTCTATTGATTTTACAGAAAAATATGTACATACATTTTTGTACAGCATAAATTATGCGCAATAAAATGACTATTGAGTAATTTTTGATTGAATAATGAGATCTTTACGAAACAATGATAGGCCTGAAAGACAACGCTTTCATATATTAGCAAATTAATTTTGGGTGGGTGGACCTGCGTGATGGGCCCTATTTTGAGCGTGGGCCTGTGGCATTCTGCCACTACCCTATAATTACACCAATAAACTTGTAGCTATTAAGAATTTCAAACTCTATTAACCTATTTTTTATTAATTATATTCGATAATCAAATATAGCTTTATACGTTTATACATATTTTAACATGTATAACACTCGCTTTGATGGCCTCATGGTCTAACGCGCTACTCTTACAGTAGACTAGACTGCCAATGAGGGGGAGATCAAGGTTCTAATCTCGATCGGGTGTACTAAAGTTAGTTTCTCCAAACTGGTTTTCCACGCTCCCTCCACGCAAATGCGGGTACAATTTCTATGATTATAACCTTCCTAATCCATAAAACCACTAAACAATTTTTGAAAAAAAAATCTATTCACAAATTCTCTGTTTATTTGACAAAAATTTTAATCCGACCATTTACCTCAGGAACTGAAAGAAAATATTTTGACCAGATTAAATAATATTATATACATATATATTTATATATAATATAATGTAAATCAAAATATAATATAATATTATATTATAATATATATAAAAATATAATATTATATTATTAAATAAGTATTATATATCTATATATATATATAAATAAATATATATATATATATATATTCAAATTTGAAGATAGCATATAGAACAATTTTCTGCAAAAAGAAAGATTTTATTTTTATAAATGTATAATTTTTATAGAATAAATATTACACTTATTGCCTGTACTTCAAAAATTATAAACACTAACTCTAAAAATAAGTATTTGAAATTACAATAAAACATAAAGAAATATACTGCAAGAAAATGTTTTTCACCCAATTGTATAGAAAATATCCATCCATCGATTTTGACCAAATTTGATAGGCTTAAACACAAGTTTTATATTGAAGCATGATCATTTTATAATCTATTTCTCCCTTATTAATCACTTTTGTGTCAGGGACGTTCATAAAATATATATACACATCACTAGCTATTTTATAATTTTAGCTACACACATTATATAATAATACATCCATTCTACAACTTTATACATTCAAAGTCCTTCATCAAAACTTCTGCAATGAACACAACGTTTTTAATTTTATTAGGGACCTGTGCTACAAATTTTGGTTGAATTCCGACCGCGTGAATTGAGGTGTTTTTCCTCGTGATTGTTCATTTACTCCACGCAAATGTGGGAACACTTTCTCTTAATTACCGTATTTATTATCTACCCTACTTTATTATTGTAAATTTACGGATAATCAAAGAATATTAAGAAGTGAAGCATTTCTAATATCACAAGAACAAAAAAAAAAAAAGACATGGAAATAATCTTTACACTGCACACTCTTATATGTGTTGAGTAACATCCTCCTCTTAGTATTTGTGTTCCCCCCTTCCCTTCCTCTCTAAAGCTTACGTTATTTCCAAATCTTTGACTATGGCACGCGAGGGGTGCGAGAAAGTAAAAATTATATTTGTGATGAAACTATTTTGTAAAATAATAATTGTCAAAATTAAATATGTATCTGTGTTAATGTTATTAATTTTAAAAGCGCGGTGGTCAAGGCATGTTCAATAGTCCCCCCACCCCGTTTCATTATCCACCTTTACAATTGATAGCAAAATAGTTTCAAGACATTTATCTATTGTGACAAGTGTATTTCTTGTTCAAATTGCCAATAGTCCATAGTGATTTAGTTAGCCCCGTATTATCGATACCAAATTATTGACTCTGTTTACAGATCAGATTACCAAAGGTAGGGCCAAAGTGTTTGATTGGTACACCAAAGTGAACCGAGCCCGTGTGGGTTTTACGCCGATGTACTAATTAAGCTAATGTGTCAGAGAAGGGTAAGGTTGCTTTTAGATGACTTACACTCACATTTGCGTGGAGGGTGAGTGGAAAACATTTTAGGAATAATAACCTCATAGCACCCAACTGGGATCGAACACCAATCCCCGTCCTCAGCAGTCCAGTTTTTTGCAAGTGATGCCTTAAATCATGAGGTCACCAAAACGGGTCCTATAATTATATTAATTAGGTATTCTACGCACTTGATTTGAAATTAATGGATAGATTTTAAACTACAGTATTAAAATTGTATTTTTCATGCAGAAATGATAATAAATTCATGACACTTTTTTTTATCCAATTCACAAGAGTAGAACATTTATTTTTCTTTCGTCTGGTTGAGAGATAAAGTAGTTTTTTATTTTATTTTCTTCGATCTCTTTTTACAGAAACGGCTTCCATTGCAAAACACGTGGTATTCACACAACTGATTTAATAAATGAACGCAGTCAAGTTGATATTTTTCCTGAGAACATCTGCTCGTCACCGTGCAACGCTTGGCATCACTGCCATGAGTTTTCTCGAGAGGTTCATTTTGTTCAACATTACACCGCTAGGTCACAGGATACTGCACCACAACACTTTTTTGAATTAAAATAAAACTGTACCACTTTATTTTAGTTTAGAACAATATGTATGCTGAAAAATGAACGGATAATTATTCTCAATCATATTTACTCGGTTTATACTTTGTCTGCAGATTTTTTTTAAAACAACACTAAACCAAGAAAATACGATCATGCAAAAATTATTTAAACAAAGCTGCTTACAAATATTTAACTTTTAACTGGCGTTAAATTATACTAAATGATAGAGAAATGTGTTTATTGTAATAAAATGAAAACCGTTTTAGCCTAGGTCTTCCCACATTTAAATGACAAGCCCAGTTTGTTTCATGCAGTGATCTTTAAATTATTTTTTAAAACTTAAATTTGAATTGGCTGGGTAGATAGGAATAAACTATAAACCATGTAAATGAATTGATCTTTACAGTAGTAAAAATCTGATTAAAATATGTATAATAGTTTTCTTAGTAATCATGTACAGAGAAATCGCCTTAGAAACCGGCCGCGCTCATCTCTCATGGTGATCCATCCCCTTAAGGCTTGTTATTAGCATTGCATATTACTACCATTTCAGATTATTTCAAATTCAATTTCAATTTCCTTTATTATAATGCTGAGCAAAAGTCGTAAGACCTATATAATAATAATGATGATAGTTATAATAAGTGATTTAAATAGCGAAATTAAGGCAACCACCTTTTCTTACACTTAAAACCACTCATAGTGCACTCACCTGAGATTCGAACCTTGACTTCTTGGTGCTAGTAATCCACTTTATTGAGGTCCTCACTCCTTAGACCATGTGACTTCAAGTGAGGATCATATTGAATTTAAAACAAGCCTAGAAGTCGTCTCAAATCTGAACTAGTTAATTTAGATGGCAGTTTATTATGCATAATAATTCATTTATTTTGGAATTAATGTCTCAAAGAAGTAAAAAAAGAATCACTCAATTTCCATGTAGTGGGGAAATCATTTGTCTTTATTATAGCTTTCTAATTAATTATACCTATCTCGTGGCTGAGGTTTGCTCAATTTCCTAACTACCAACGTAAGAACAGAAAATAAATATATTTAATCACTCTGTAAGGTGTGTTTAATGCTGCCGTGAATCTTTTCAATCGCATTATAAATCAGTCTTCGTTAGATAAAAATCCGAGAGTAACGTTTATTTTAGGCACTATTCAATACGAGTATACATGTTTTTTGGCGAGTATTTAGAACCACGCCTTTTCCTTTTATACATAGGCCTACTCTCCCGCAGCTTAAAGGTAACCTGCGCTAATGTTTTGCAACCATAACTTGATTTGTAATGATTTTTAGATTTAATCTATAGTTATTTGAAATGCACAGTTAACAAAATAATTGTAAGCTATTGAAAATATCTAAATTGTTACTAAACTCTAATTTTTATGAACACTATATCAGATAACTTTTAATGATAAAATAGTTTTGGTTGATGAAAAACCCGCCTCGGTGGCGTAGTTGGCTAACGCGCTAGTCGTGTTGAGCTCGACCGCCGAGGACGGGAAGATCGAGGTTCGAATCTCGGTCGGGTGAACTGGGGGTGGTTTTTCCTAAATGGTTTTCCACTCTCCCTCCACGCAAATGCGGGTTCACTTCCTCTAAATTCAACCTTACCAATTCCTAATCCATTAGCGTAATTAGTACTTAAGCGTATAACCCGAACGGATAGTAAGACGTGGTGCTAAATATTATTATTATTATTATTATTAATTGATGAAAAATCAGATATAAAAACAAATTTCCATATTTGCAGCCTTTATTGAACTTGTTAGCTTAAACCTTTAACAATATTCCGTAATAAAATTATATTACTAGTAATACAAACCAGAAATATTATTATAAAATTTGCAAAACCTCGTAATTTCAAATTAATTACATACTGGTTCAATGTATAGACGTAAAAGTTCCGCCAGTTAAAACGATTGCGATTACACAAACATGACTGTTTAAAAGTGAGGAAACCAACATAACGAACGTCACTTTTTGGTATATGTTTAATATCAAATTTATCATTGCATTTACTTAAAAATAACAATATTTCACTCATAAATAATTTTTAAACACTCGTAAAATGAAAAGTAACCATTTTACCAGTTCACTTTATACATGTAATGAGAAAAGATTTTTTTTTAGACAAATCATGTCCTTTATTAAAATTATTAGAGTTTATTACAAAATTATGAACTAATATCATACTATAGTTACTGGCACTTAAGGGCACAATAACACAATGATTACTAGCACCCAATAAAATTATAGATATATGTCATTTTAAGGTAGAAACACTTAATTGATAATTTCATAGAACATAGGGAAAGTTTACAACTTTTTAACAAACTTTACTTAATAATATAAGTTAATAAAACTTCATTAACTTTTGTAACTCAGTTTTTCTTACATAAGTTTACGTTCAGAATAATTTTGTTAAATTTTACTTACATTTGATGTTAATAAAACGGTATTAATGAATGATCAAATTTACCTTTTGAAAAAGACTTGAGATTTTGGCACAGATTTATGTTTTCTTTAATAACGGAAAATTTTAGACATCTTAAAGAAGGCATTTATATTTAAAACTTTATTTATTTGTGCTTAAAGTTGATGCTATCCACACATATTTTACTTAAAATCTATTACTTTTTTATTTAGTATACTTTAATATTGAAAGCTCCTATCATACTTTAGAATTTAAGGTTTACAAGCACACCATGGCAATACTGTGTCTTTACTCCCGTTCACCAGATGTACGCTCCCTTGGAGCTTAAAGAGTATCACTTCAAACAAAAACAAAAAAAGGATTTCATATCATACAGTCTTTCTTACTCTTTTTTAACTGTACCAATATCATCTGCTCTTTTAATAGTTTCCCTCATACCCTTCCACTCTACCTTTCTCCACGATATCAGTTCCCAACGTAAACAGGTTTAGGAGTGTTTAAAGGAAAACCACACTAGACGAAGAGCTATACGATAATATTGAATGTCTTTAGAAGATAAATTATTAATAATATTTTATCTTTATTATAAGTTTATTATATTCAATTTTATTATACATTTATTTCCCCTTGGTCTGTGAGAAATTTACAATATTATAATATATATGTTTTCATTAATCTACTTTGTGAAGCATTCATAAAATAAAGCGCAATTAGTCTTAATTATGAATACCACAAACTTTTGTCTTCATTATGATCATGTTATTTCAAATAGTTTTTAAAATACCCACAAAATTAAAACAAATTTTCAAAATATGTTTGTTTTATATATAATCAAGATAAACCAAATAGTTTCGGTTCAACGAGATGTATGGGGTGGGACTCTTATAATAAAATCAACCTATTTAAATACAATTAAATGCCTAAATTAAATATTAAAATATTTCCATTTTTTTAATTATTATCAGTAAACTACCCATAAATTATGTTTACCCCAAAAACAATTAAACAGTGCTATTTGTCATGTTAAACAAATCTTAGATTCTCTAGCCATTTAAAAAAAATGGGAATTCAATCAAATTATCCAAGTGTAAGCTATTCTTAATTGAATTGCTAGGGTAAAAAAAAAATCTAAACAAAGTTTGAACACATTCCAAAAAGTTTCAGATCTGTGGACAGACTGACAGACAAACCAAATTGTAAAACCCACTCTATTGGGTTCATGTTCACAAAAAAAGTCAAGTTAAACTATAATCTCAAGATAGATTGTTCACGATCACAATACTTTCTCTTGAGATAAAAAAGGAAAAAAGAGGGGGGAACCATGAATGAATGAACACCCAGATGGGATTCAAGCACAAACTCCTTCATCACCAGGCCGGACGAGACTGGACGAGAATTACGTTTATTCCACGTGACTACCTAATGTCCAGTAATAGGGAACGAAAAAAAGATCATTACTTACCAAAAGGTAAGATAGTCTTAATTTTTGAATATGTTTGATAGTTAGGGGTCCTAATGAAAATTCCAAATTTTCGATGTTGGTGCATTATGGCAGCCAAAACAGTTTTCCCCCCAATATATCTTTCCTGGTGGATCCTAGAATAAAACTAAGCATTATCAATCTTACAGAGGACATAATTTCTTACAAATATTGTCTAAAACAATTTTTTGTAATTCAAATTTCTACTGAACTGCAGCTTTGTATATTGGAGAAGAATACTAAAAATTTCAAGAACGCTCCATTTTGAGCTGACTTTTTTTTTCATGATTATTGATTACTATACATAGTGATACATATTGTTTTTACTTATTTTTACACCACGATGAGGTTCCATTAGGAAATCTTACACCGATTCTCCTTCTGACATTGATGTTTTCTTGCCATCATTTTGAAGTGAATGCAGTATTTTCACTTTTCAGCATACATCTTATAAGTGTTTGCTATTCCGAGTCATTTTTAACGATCTGTTATTGTAGCTCAGGTAGTCTCTTCACCCCTTCTGATGGTTGAAAAGAAAAAAGAGTTGCACATTCTTTCATCCCTCTCTCGCGTCGAGAACACTGAAAAGTCAGGGTGCTCATATACTTCAGTATTCGTAATGTGTAGAATTTTTTTTATAATTTTGCATTTTTGTTTTTTTTGGCTAACCTAGAATATTTTGAAAGTGTACACAAATGTGTTTCTTAAGAAACTAAGTTTTTTAGGGCACATTTTATCATATTTCCATGCTTTTACGCGATATGGCTTATTTAAAGGTATTTCAGTAAACTTAAAGCTTTTATATTTGTTATTTTTGAGTCATTATTTTGTATATTTTTGTATTTTAAATATAAATTACATTTTTATATAATTTTCCCTTAAAGCCAGAAGCAAGACTGAGGAAAAACAGGGGGGTAGAGAAGAGTTCTCGTGTTTAGAACATCTGTACACGCAGAATAGCAAAAGGTGGTGCAACCATGGTGTGAATAATACTTCCAACCCTGCCTGTTTTTTATGCCTCGTATTTTTTATAGACTTTCAGTTTGGTACAGAAACTGTAAAAACTAAATTGAACTTTAAGAGTTTTTTCTCTCTCTTATAGGACATGTTTTTGAACAATGCATCTTTAGTTTTCCAATCAAACTGTAAAACAAATCAAGTGGTTTTCCTTGGTTATTATTTGATTTTGTTTTTATAGATATAGTTAGTAAAATTGGTTAGTAAAATAAAGAATTGCTGTTGACACAGAAACAATCAAACAACTAAATTATATTTTTTGGATTATTTTTGTTTTGTTTCATGCACCTATTATTTTCTTAATTAATTTTGCAAGGAAATAAAATAAATAAGTAAATTTTATTGGAAACGTTTTCGTTTTATAGGGCATTTCTATAGTTTTAAAGGCATTTTTTTTTGTTTTAAAGGGCATATTTTTAGTTATTTTGGTCATAAATGTATATTTTATAAAGTATTTTCTAAAAATTTTGAGAGCATTAAAATCCTAGCCCTAGTAATGTGTTTTGGCTTCTCATAACTTAACGACGGTGACAGCTCAGTCGGTACAGCTCGATTGCAGGCTCACGCCATGGAGTTTCTTTGTATAGTCTGCCTCTATCATAGTAGTTTCAAATTGTGATCTAATATCAACTAAGTTATAGCTGTAATTTTTTTATCATCAAATTTTTTAACAAACGACATATTTTACACACTGAAACCTAGGAACAGCTTCAATTAATTAGGTATTTATTTATTTATTTATTTTAGAGCAATCACAGAAGAAGCTATACGTATTTATCGTCAGTTTATAGGGCAGTAAGAGTTTAATACGCTCTAATAAGCCAACACAGTCAATTTGTCAATATAATATAAGTATGTGAATAAATTCATATCAAAGTATGTTAACCAGGTTTCTAGTTGGTACAGAGGCAAAGTAGTTTGATTGCTATAGGAAAATAATATAACAAACTTGTTTTGTACTTTATTAAGCAACTGTTAGTACTTTTTATAGTGTGGAAATCAAATAACGTAGCCAATTTACAAGTTGCTTTGTCTTAGATAATAATAGAGGAAATTTTTTGTTCTAGGGTCAGTAAAGTCTTTTGCGTTTCTTCCAAAAACCCTAACATTATTAGTGATTTTGTAACAATTATATTTATTTGTGTGGAGAAAGTCAGAGTCCTGAGTTTACCTAAATAGTGGTCGATTAAAATATATTCAAATATAATAAAATTATTTTTCTTCTAGAAAGTCATTTTTACACATTTGTTTCGGGCTAAGGGGCAGTCCATATAATACTACTAGTACACGATTTATAATTTGTAAAGTAGTGAGTTACTATTCCTTCGTACGTTTAATGAACAAACATGACAAGTTTCATGACGTGGGAGATGTCACATACAGCGAAAAATGCGAGGCTGCGGTGAAATCTCATTATTTCTCACCGCCATAATGACATACCAGCGTAGAAGAATTAACGAATGTTCCCTGTAAAAGCAGATAAACTGTATGATTATGAACATATAGCTTTTTTTTTAAATTCGCTTTTATATCTATATTATACTTTAAAAAATCCAAAACAAGAATTTTACAAAACATTATCATCTAGAAACCGGTGCCAATTTAAAATTCTAAAGATGTTTTATAATACAGTAAATACATTTAAATTACTTGTGAAATCATTTTCTTCCACACATAAAAATTTATTTCTCTCACTTCCGAAATATTTGGCCATCTTCCAGGATGGTCACATTCGATGCTCTGCCTGATTTGACCTGTTCTTGGTTTATCGTAGGCATTGAATGGACATAATCATTTTGGTAAAACAATCAAAATGTCTCTATAAACGTGATCTATGATTATGGACTTACAATTCAAGTGCCTGAAATTTGATTTCAACTCAATAACATAAATGCTCGGCTTGGATCAGCGATGCTCTTACCATTTAGACACCCAGGCCCTTAAAGAGATTAATGCATGATCCTGTTTGTGAGGACATCCTGACTATGCTCGCGTGTATTCTATTGCTATGACGTAATTATACAACTTATTGCCTGCACTGGTGGTCACGCAGATAAGGTAGTTTGTATCGTATAGTTGGATTTGTTGGCTACGGAATAATGGGATTAGATCATAGGCTGACTTATGCGAATTTTTTCCACTCTCACACTCCAGGTAAATGTTATTAGCCTACACTTCCGCTATATTACTAAACTTTCCTCATTCCTTCTCCATGTGTGTACAGATAGTAGGTAAAAAATGCTGTTTATTTATGTTTAGCTAATATATGTGTAGACAATATCTAATTTCTTACATTGTACTCATTCACCCGGTCTATTCGCATTTAACTACACTTATGGGGTAGGAACTCGTTTATATTAAATGTATCCAAATTCACGTAGGAGATTGTGAAAGCATTTAAGAAACAAACACCGCCAATCCACCCAGCTGGAATTAGAATCTCAATTTCCCCGTCACTATCGAATCAGATTATATAAGCAACGTGCGAGTCGATGAAATGTTATTAGAATTAAATCCTCAAACAATTAAGAAACCGTGTTAAAAAGTGGTCATATTTGTTAAGTTATGATATTAATAAAACGAGATAAAATAGATTTAGTTTCCTTGAGTTTCAGAGCTTTAGTTATTGGGCCTGTATGTTGGTATCCTCAGCTAGAATACCAAAACATACACACATAGCATACCAAAACATTACACAACATGCCATACCATACATACACAACATGCAACCATACCATAGCATACCATAACATGCATACCATACATAGCAACCATAACATGCATACCATACCATAGCATAGCATACCATAATACATAGCCA
This sequence comes from Timema podura, assembly GCA_033556935.1. NCBI lineage: Eukaryota > Metazoa > Arthropoda > Insecta > Phasmatodea > Timematidae > Timema > Timema podura. Next base: position 47,659,941 of record JAVRXN010000008.1, on the reverse strand, counting down.
TACCATAACATAGACATACCATACATAGCATACATAACACACATCACATAGGATAGCATACCATAATAAAGCATACCATACACATTAATACATACAATACAATATATACACATACAATACAATACATACATGCCATACAATACAAGTACTACATCCATACAATACAATACAATACATACATACAATACAATACAAGTACATACAATACAATACATACAGTACATACAATACAATACAATACAATACATACAATACAATACAATACAATACTACATACAATACAATACTACATACAATACAATACAATCATACAATACAATACAATACAATACAATACAATGCAAATACAATCAATCAATAGCAAGCATATATACAGTGCCAGGGCGGATTCAGGGGGGTCAAAGGGTCAGTTGACCCCCCTGTGAAAGTTAGAAAATTAATACAAAAAATAAAATGAAAGTTCAAATTTTAGAAATAAAATACAGCACAGATAAATTTTACAATTTTTTTATCTTTTTATTCGTAGACATCTCTTAATCCTGGTCCCCCGTTCGTTTTTCGTACACGTTTATTCAATGTTCGATATGACTCACGCAAGTGTGGAAAAAATATTTGTTTTCATGTACGAATATTGTCGTGCATAGCGAGTAACGAACATTGTTGCTACCACACATCAACAATACTAATAATCGCCTGAGAGCAGTTCATGCACGAATACCGAATATAGAGAATGTGTGGACAACAGGAGTGACGGAACTGTGGGGGACTATGCCCTCCTGGAATAAATCATCCCCCTGATATATTTCAAAACATTTTATACAGGATGGCCCACAGAAAAGTAGCGCACCTCCTATATCCAGCAGGCGCCTCACTCTGAATTGGAGGGGGTCAATCCCCTTATACCTTATGTTGTAGAATGTGGGTAAGTCAATAAAGCTTTAGACAAGCAGTTTACTTGCTCATTCTTCATGTCACAATATGGGTGGAAGGGGATTTACCTCCTCCAATTCAGAGTGAGGCGCCTTCTGGATATAGGAGGTGGCTACTTTTCGGGCCACCCTGTATTATCGAATATGAAGCTGAAAAATGACCTAAATTAAACTCCAAATGACTTCTAGATTGTCAAAAATTTGCCGGAAAAGACCACATAAAATAACTAATAGACTAGAGGCATCTAACTGGCAGAAAAAGTCAGAGGAGGAAAGCTCTAAATAGATGTCAGGGTCATCTATATTTCAAAAATGTTTAGGGGAAAACACTCCAAATAACTTCTAGATGCATGTAATTTTGAAGAATTTTCAGGCAAGGACAACCCTAATAGCATAGTTTCTGAGATTTTCAAAATGTTGTCAGTGGAAGATCACTTCAAAGATTATCTTTATAGGTTGCTAACTATCGTAAAAATTAAGGTGAGGATCACTCTAAATAGCTTCAAGTTGGCATCTAAATTTCAAAAATTTCTAGTTGAGTAACACTTTAAATGGCTTATAAAAATCTTATTTAAAAACAAATCGAGGCGAAGACTACTCATAGCTTCTAGAGTGAATCACTTAAAAAAATCGTTGAAGGAGGGTCACTCCAAATAGTTTATAAAAACTATCCCTTTTTAAAAAAACTGAAGAGGATGACCACGGTTTAAAACATACATACTCGTATGATCAAATATGAATGAGAAATTATAAAATGGCTGTAAACAGGAATCTAACATTGTAAGTAGCTATGTTATTTATAATTATGACCTCCCTATGAAAATGATCCGGATCCTCCCTGTACAGTTCAATGTAATTGCAATTGCATATATACAGTGCAATGCAATTGCAAGTGCATATATACAGTACAATGCAATAACATATATAAAGTGCAAGTGCAATTGCATATATATAGTGCAATGCAACTACTTACATACATACAGTGCAATGCAATTGCATATATACAGTGCAATACAATCGCATATATACAGTACAATGCGATTGCAATTGCATATATACAGTGCATTCCAATTGCATATATACAGTGCATTCCAATTGCATATATACAGTACAATGCAATTGCAATTGCATATATACAATGCAATTGCAATGGCATATATACAGTGCAATCCAATTGCATATATACAATACAATGCAATTGCAATGGAATATATACAGTGCAATGCAATTGCTTATATACAGTTAAATCCAATTGTATATATACAGTACAATGTAATTGCAATTGCAGATATACAGTACAATGCATTGCAATTGCAGATATACAGTACAATGCAATTGCAATTGCATATATACAGTACAATGCAATTGCAATTTCATATAAGTACAATGTAATTGCAATTGCATCGTATATATATATAATGCAATGCAATTCAATTGCATTGCATATATATAGTGCAATGCAATTGCATGTATACAGTGCAATGCAATTGCATGTATACAGTGCAATGCAATTGCATGTATACAGTGCAATGCAATTGCATGTATACAATGAAATGCAATGCAATAACATACACACATATATACATATCACACCACCCTTATGAGGTAGGTCAGAAACTGTGAATATAGCTAAAAAAAACATACGTAATGAATCCTCACTAACTTTCTCCACACTTTCCTATTCTTACATACTTCCTTCGCTTCAAAAACATCCATACACCGAGTCATACATGCTCTTTTATTCTTAAAAATCTTAATGTTTCTCTTTTTCATACATTCATCTACAAAATTTAACCACGTCTTACATGCCCTACTCTTCCTTTTGATCCACACACTCTACCTTCATATATTTGTCTCGTAACTCAATCCATACTAATCTCTCTATTATGCCTAAACAAACGTAAGACACTTATTTCACATTAACCTATTAGGTCCTCTTTCAAACCACACTCTTTCAGCATCCATTCATTACTGACTTTCCATAAGAAAATAAAGCTGATATTATATAAAAAACACCACACGTTGCTGTAACCAACTTGAATAACTCTCTAAAAAAGTAACCATTGATCAAAACGAAATTAGTTCGTGTGGTAAGTTTGGTTCCTATATTATTGTGGCGCAGGTGTACCAAAATGTTCACAGAGAGTGCTGTCACGTGAAAATTTCGCTTGATTAAGTATAGGAGCTAGGTAATGAGCCGGAGAAACCGTAATAGAGCTAATGACGGTATAAAAATAGCTCCAAGCCATGGATATGAATTAAGGGATGCAGGGGAGTAGAAAATAAATGGGGTAGGCTACATTTAAAAAGTGAATTCACGGAGAATATATACTGTTTGAAGAAGTGACTCCCAACGGCAGCCACACGGGATAAATGTCAATCTCATCCAGTTTGGGTTGCCATGCATAGGGGGTCAGGGCTTGAATGCCAGCTAGGTGTACTAGTAATATCTATCTCAAATAGCTTTATACTTTAACTTGACGAAAATGCGGATACATTTCTATGACTGAGTGGGGAAAATATACTTTTTACCATAACCTGTATAGTTTATATGTAACGACAGTGTGTATAATCCAGGCATTCTCTAAAATGCCTAGGGTGTATATATAATTCCCAAGTGGTTTTAGCAAAGTATGAAATAAATTAGTTTTGCTGTTGTATTTAATCCTTTTACTAGGAAATTTATAGAATAACCAGTCATTATATATTACCGAAAACAATAGGTTGCCTGACCTAACCTTACCTTCCCTAACTGTCCTACCATAAAATAACCTAACCTGACCGACTTAAATCTAGGAATTGGTGAACCTGCAAGAAAACAGCTCAAAACTTACATAGAACTAGATAAAAGAATTGATAGCATATTCCAGGACTTCAAAAAGACAAAGATTTGGGAAATAATTATGAAAAACAACATAAAAACTCGTTTATTTCTTACGTTGCCTAAACGACTCTGCATTATATATAGAGCCTAGGCATTTTTAGAACGCCTAGATTTCACACATTACCGGTGACATTATGCATTAGTAAAATGGATTCGAAGTCGTAGCAATCTTTTTTTAAAAACGTTGACACTATGTATGTGTGCTTGTATGGGCGTTTTTTTATCTCTATATAAATAACTCAGAGTTATTAAGTTTTCATTTATATCTTTATATAGATAACTTGGAGTTTTTAATCTTTTCATTCATATTGTGATTACACTTATTGTATATCTCATATAAATATTTTTATAAATACATAATTTGAGTACAACTTGTATAACACTAGAAGCGCTATGAAATTACACATACAAACAGACTTAAAACATATGGCATATAAAGTATTTTTTCAAAATTAAGTAATTCTTATTAAAATATAATTTTTTTTATGTTGTCACGAAAGTTTCTTTATTCTCAGTAAATAGGAGAAGTTTAAAATTAATTTAAAATTGTAGTCTACTTATTTTATATAAATTTGACAATAAGGACTTGAATTAAACATCTTACTTAATAATCAGGGAAATTTTTAAAATCCTTAATTTAGTTTACATATTCTAATAAACTTTCTAAGAAACATTTAAATGAAAAAGTTAAAGTACATTAAAAATTTTATGGAAAAAATACTAATCAACATCTAATAGGTTGGGGTGTTAATATTAAACATTATTAGTTTATTACAAATATTTTTCATGGTTGTATTTGTGTAGGGTTTCATTTCCAAATAAAAAAAAAACTGGTGCCTACAATATGCCGGGTTTACGGTATAAAGGTTTACCATTCTTAATGTAAATAAGTTTATTAATAAGTTAATTTTATATTAATTTATTGTATATATAAAAGTTGGTTTGTAACTTTTATATCTCAATCTATGGTCATATTCTATATATTTTGAAATATTTTAGTGAACTTATAAAAAGTGGACATAGCTTATATTTCCCACGGACGGACGATTTGTAGCTTGGATAAATAATAAAGTTCAAACCAGGCGTCGAGTCATACTGAGGTTTACTGAATATTCATTCAAATCAGTGGAACCGAGAACATTAAAACCATTTTATTGTATTTAAATAAACGTTCATTCTCAATCTTATATAACTCCTTTCTGACATGACTTAATATAGTTTGGCGCAAAATTTAAAAATAATATTTTATAAGAAGTAAAATATCATTAAATAGCAGTGGTGGTGCAGGATATTTATTTTTGGTGGGGCCGGGTTACCGGTAATGATTTTTTTCTCACCACGTGTTAAAATATTAAATCAATTTCATTTAAGTTTTCTTATTTTTAAAAATCACTTGAATTACAAAACCACTAAACAAATCTACAAACAGAAATAATAAAATAATACAAGTTTTGAATTAAACTTATCAAGGGACTACATTATTTCATTATTTGTACAAAGGTTGGGGACGTCTGTTATTCTGACTGACAAACATATCGATGACTATTGTTAAACTTTGGAAATTGGGCAATTTCTTCCTCATATATTGAACTATGAACAAACAGCCAACGGATTTAACCAATCTTGTCCCATGTGTTCCTAAGGAAAGTGTTGATTCTTTTTAACATACTGAAACTATGCCTGAACTGCGGATTCTATCTAGGATGCAATATTTTCTGTTCTAAATGTTTTAAACCTACATACATTTTCCAAATTAATGGCATATTCTTCATGTTTTTATAATTATTTTACCCAAGTGTTTAAGATCCTTACAGCCTACTGTCGTCCACAACCCCACACCACCAAACGATACACATTAAAAACAAAATAAGCTCTGTTTTTCTTCACTCACAGATAGCCACAATTTTTTACTAAGCCAAGCATTAGAAAAAGTTCTTTTTTTCTTGAAATCCACCTGCATAAATGTAAAGTCGCTAGGCTAATGTGCTCCTAACCGTTTAAATCACAAGTTTTTCTTGCAGTTTTAATGAAAAAAAATGAGTTTTTAATAAAAGATATACTTGATTAATTTTAATTAATCAGTTTCACTCATAATCCCACTTATTGGGTCTTTAACACATACTAAAATAAAGACACATACACGCTAAAACAAAATATAAACCATCTTTATCGAATCGTGGTCTAGCTAAGACCGGCCCCATGAGCTACTGTTTTGCTCGTAATGTAATTACCTTGAGAGATTTTTTCTCCACTGTATGACGGGACTTATCTGAGAGAGGTTGACCCATGTGAGCTTCTCCATTTAGTCATTGGAGTCTCGAGCACTGGTACAGTCACGTGACAATTGTAGCGAGTAATGAATTCTCTTGGGACTGTAATACTGTATAACGAATAAACAGTGCGTAGAAAATGGTGCTCCACTTCATATTAATTTTTTTTACAACATATGTTATTAAATAAAAATAACCAAAAAAATATTTTTTAAGTTCTAAAAATGTTAGTGTCTGGACACATGCATACCTTGTTAAATAGTTTTTCTTAGAAAAACAACTATACACTATCATAATGTAAAATATTCCAGAGAAACCCATTTTAAACCAAATCGTTAAAGGCATTTCAAACAATTTCAAATTTAAAAAAATCAGTTTTCAGAAAAATACAATCAAAATATCTTTCCTCCTATGAATAGGAAAACTCTTTTATTTATATCTAAAACATCTAACAGATACTTAAGTTCAAAACAGTAGTCAAAACTATTTTTGAATTTTTTTTGTTTTATTATTAAATTAACCTTAATTTTAGAGATAAAATTAAAACCACTATTGCTCATGACCACATAATAATATATAATTTATATGTTTGAACTAAATTCATCAAAACATTTCTTCTGGTAGAGACCAAATTTATAAACCCCTTTATTTAATTCAGATGCATATAAATCATCAACATTAATAATAGTTCGAAACTGTAATGATTACGATACTTTATTTATATGATAAAGCATAGAGTTCAACATTACTATAACATATATATTTTGGATGAAAATACTATTACTGTTCCCAATTTATCTAAGGCCGAGTGAAAACATATAAATCTACAATTCGATCCGGTTTATTATACGAGAGTAGACCTGATAGTGTATTAAATACACCGGTTATTCAGGCGTGAGATGCACCTTTAACTAGAAGATAAAAAAACCCTTCTTCCCTTTAACTCAATGATATTCTAACTCAGATATTCCCAACTCCGGATATCCAGTCCAGCACGAGAGTGATGCCTTAGACCATTCATCCCCCAATGTGGGTGAAAGTTAGATAGAGCAATTATTCATCAAAAATCAAAGATTGGAATTTGCGCTTAGGCAGGATTTTAAACATTGGCATTGGCTGTAAATTTTAAAAAAATACCTCAAATCTCAAAAACAACCAAACCTTAAAAATGAACACTGTTTAAATATTAAAGTGTCTCTGATTGGTGTTTAAAAGTTACACATGGACAAGAGACATGAATCCGGCACCTTTAACTTAGAACTTCAATTCTATACCGTATTCGTCCTGGTGATTGGGTCATAAATGAATTTTTATTTTAAGTCAGAGTTTATATTTAGGTGTCATTTTTATAGTGTTTTTGAAAAATAATTTGGAATGAAACTTAACCCGTACTAAATATTAATATTAATTTATGTGTTTAGCATTTTATCTACACAGTTTTGTATTAGTTATTAACATTTAAAAACAAGTTGTTTTGTTTATGTATACTTTAGCAAAGTTCTACGCTGTAATTCATGTTAGAATATAACACCTAATGGCTTAAATTTTATAATTATTAAATGGGTGCAATAAAGGAAGAAGAGAGTAATAAAAAGTGGAATACTTTAAAAAGCTTTGTTTATAAGAAAAGTGATTTATGAACAGGTATCTCGTCTCATGTATAATTCAAGAATTCGCCGCTAGGAACTTCATTAAATAAGACACCAACACCTCCGTTAATTGACTTTCTTTCATGTAGCTCCTTCCTTTCCGCTCTATCTCTCTCTCCCTTTCTGCTCTATGCCACCTCCCCCCACTCCCCGTGTCGCCACGGAGACAATAAGATCCGGAGGGGCGAGTCCTCGGTGAAAAAACTAGGACATACATTTTCCATCAAGAGGCTGGAAATTGTTAATAACTATAAGCTATCACATTTTAGTTGAGACTCAAACTAAACAATCATCTTCTTACCCCTCTACACTTAGTAGAACAAACAAATATATATTGTTTCAAAAAATACTAACTATCCTAAAACATATTATCTTTTATTCAAACTGGTGTATTTTTAATCATGATAATTTAATTGAAGAGATACATTAATTTATTAGTAAAAACAGTTATAACATTTTAACCCCATTGGTGTTGCATGGTCTAACGCGACCTTTTCATATCAGGTGTGTTGATAGTGTTGGGTTACTTTGGGGTGTGAACCCAGGTAGGGTCTAACAAAAGGTCCTCCACTCTCCTTTTACTAAAATTCAGCTACTATAACTATAAATACTTCTTTACTACATTAGTGTAAGTATGCGGATGAATCAAAATCATATGAAAACATTTCACACAAATCAAAAACAAATTATAAAACAGTTAGCCAATTCTTGGATGACCACAAGTAGACAATGTCTGGAAACTACTAGTAGCGGTCAACCAGCCACTAGACTATTACCTCCTCCTTTCTTTGTTTATTTTGAGTCTCAACTAAAATTCTAGTCGATAAGTCACTGATAAAAGTAAAATAGATTTTTTAAGTAAGCAAGTACTGTTTGTACACTTCATTTATCTTGAAGTATTTCATCTCACTTCGATGGATTCCAACATTTTTGTTCAAAGTTCTGCTGATGGAGGACCACCAACTGGAAGCTATGCGCACTGGAGGAACTCAAACTGGAAGCTATGTGCACTGGAAGACATCCAACTGGAAGCTATGTGCACTGTGAGACGTCCAACTGGAAGCTTTGTGCACTGGAAGACCTCCAACTGGAAGCTGTGTGCACTGGAGGACACTCAACTAAAAGCTACGTGTACTGAAGGACAATCAACTAAAAGCTACGTGTACTGGAGGACCTCCAATTGGAAGCTATGTGCACTGGAAGACCTCCAACTGGAAGCTATGTACACTGGAAGACGTCCAACTGGAAGTTTTGTGCACTGAAGGACCTCCATCTGGAAGCTATGTGCACAGGAAGACCTCCAACTGGAAGCTATGTGTACTGGAGGACAATCAACTAGAAGCTATGTGTATTGAAGGACCTTCATCTGGAGGCTATATGCACTGGAGGACCACCGGATTCCTGGGAGTAGCAGGGGGAGAAAAGGGAGAGGGTTGAAAGTTATGTTGGAGAATTATTATTTATAGGCAATACTCTTTTTTATGACTAATCAATTAATAATTAATGTATTAGACATTGAAAATTAATATCATAAAATGATATTGAATTAATAAACAATGGTTTTTGATTATCTTGAACACACTATACTTTTATGAATAGCTGTTCAGATTTGGAGACTTGAGATTGGTACAAACTTCCTTTTATATATGACTTCCGACTACCGAGGAAATTAATACAGTAAATTATGTATATTTCATTTAATCTTTTGTATTTCAAATTGTTTAAATATATATTATCAACATCCTATCATTATTATTTCTGAATTTCCTGGAATACTGCGGATCACTAGATAGGCCACCGTGGATCGTGGATCACAGTTTGAGAAACACTAAATAAAACTACGGTACTATTATATAAGCCACACCTTAGTGGACATGCAAGGTTAGCTTGTTACCTTACCAGGGTGGACAAAGATTGCTTCTTGAAATTCAGTTTGTGTCTATTCAATAAGTAGTCTATTGGCTTTATGGAGAATGGCTGTTGTATTTTTATAGAATTAAAATAGGTTACTTAGACACAAGTAGCAATTACACTATCATAATAGTGTAGTAATTATAAAAATTGTTACAACAAGTATTTAATAAATAATAAGAGTAATTCTAGCTTGTAATTTATTTTTTGACAATAATACAGGTGAGATTAAAAAAAGAACACTCCTGAGATGCACATCTTTAGGAATCCTTTAGTTCCTTTACAAAGTTTATTGGTAATGAAGTGACATTGCTATCAAACAGATGTACTGTGCAGTGTAAGATTTTACTATTTCCTTGTCTTCTCTGGAATTTAAACTACCGTTTAGTGGGAGAATTCATCGATTTGTCTAAAGATTTATTATGCAAATGTAAAATCAAGTCAAATAATAATGTTGAACGTTATCTGTGTTAACGTTTTATTTGTTAAGGCAAAATTATTTGCCTTCTAAAATGAATACAAAGCAACCAACAAAAAATATAAGTTTCTCTTTGGATTCAAGATTGAATTAATGTATTCTGTGATTACTCTTTAGTTGGTTTGGCGCAAAAGTAAGATAGAAAAAATAAATGGTACGGCGCACCGCAAGACTTTCTTTCTCTTTCTATAAACTCGTAAGATTTCTGAACGGAATAATGTACATTGTATCATCACCACTCACTCCACATTAGAACACGCATAAAATAATATACAATTATATATAATCAATGAGAAAAGAGGCGCATCTTTGTCCACCTAAGAACATTTCAAACATTTTAATGTCTTCCACAAGGGTCAACACTTCGTATTAAAATTTCAATTTCTGGTTAAAATTTTAACATTTTATAAGGTGTTGCAGATCTTCAAGTCATCGCATTGATATTTAATTATTCATTTATACATTTTGACCAATAAAAATTGTAAATATTGACTATTGAGTCTAAAATGGAGATAGATCATTGCTGTGCAAACATTTCTCCTGAGAGCTTTAAGGAAAAATAACATACTTGTTTTAGATACTTACTTATATTTAATTACTCTATGGCATTGGAGAATTATTGCGTTAAGACTTCAGTAGTATATCTTTACAACTAAAGCTCACAAAATTGTATTTATATATTTGCAAATATCTCAGAAACTGTTGCTTTTATAAAAATATATGTCAAATAAAAGTTTTTTATTTCTAATAGTCCTACAATTTTGCAATGATAAGTTGTTTAGTTTCTCAAATAGTTGTGTAGTTACGGAAATTAACGCTTCTGTAAAGTACCCTAAAATCATTTTCATAGGAAAATGAAAATGGCCAGTTTATTTATAATCTTAATCGACGCCTAGATACGAATTTTAATCAAAATCGTTTGAGCAGATTTTGAGAAAACAATTTTTTTCTCTTTTCGCCCTTCAGTAAACTACCCTTAATTTTAAGTTTTTATAGACACACAGACAGACGGCATTGCAAAGACTATTTTTTAGGGTTGTGGGGGTCATGAGACGTCGACATCCATCAACATTTCAGGTTAGTTTTTTTTTACGGTCGCAATACTTAAACTTTAATAGCCAAAAAGTTAAAAAATTCATATAATTGCGTATAGATTGAAAGTTATTGATTTTATAAAAATAAGTTTCGGATAAAATATTTGTATTATAAATATATATACATATTTGTAATGCTAAGTAATTTCATATCTCAAATAGTTTCGGAGCTATTATAAAAAAAGTTAATTAACGCGTCAGACCGGAGCCCTTAAAGCCATTTTGCCGAAATATTGAGGGTAGCCATTTTGTTTGTAATATTTGTTAATGTTTATAAATGAAATTTACTAAAAATCGTTAGAGCCGATTTTGAAAAAATCGACTTTTTCTCTTTTTACCCTTCAGTAAACTACCCTTAATTTTAAGTTTTAATAGACACACAGACAGACGGTATTGCAAATACTATTTTTTAGGGTTCGGGGGGTCATGAGACGTCGACATCCATCAAAATTTCAGGTTAGTTTTTTTTACGGTCGCAATACTTAAGCTTTAATGTCCAAAAAGTTAAAAATATATATATAATTGCGTATAGATTGAAAATTATTGATTTTATAAAAATATGTTTCGAATAAAATATTTGTATTATAAATATATATACATATTTGTAATGCTAAGTAATTTCATATCTCAAATAGTTTCGGAGCTATTATAAAAAATGTTAATTTATACATCAGACCGGAGCCCTTAAAGTCATTTTGCTGAAATATTGAGAGTAGCCATTTTGTTTTGAATATTTATCAATGTTCATAAATGAAATTTATTCAAAATCGTTAGAACCGATTTTGAGAAAATCGACCTTTTCTCTTTTTTCCCTTCAGTAAACTACCCTTAATTTTAGGGGTAGATATCCAATTCCAAAAACCCCTCGGGGCAACCCTATGAAAACCCTAGATATCAAGTTTTAGCTCAATCGGTAAAATAGTTTAGGCTCTAGTTGGAGGTACAGACAGACAGACAGACGGAAATTCAAAAACAACTTTTTCGGATTCAGGGAGTCATGAAACGTTAAAATTCATCAAAATCTCGAGTTCGATTTTTTTGACGATCTCCATACTTTCTCTACCTGTAAGATAGAGAGAAAGTAAAAATGAAATTCTACATTCAATAAAATAATACAACATAGATCACATGTTTTATGACAAAATATTTGAAAAACATCAATTATATCAAATTTTATAATAAAATATGTAGCCTGTATGCTAACCAGACGTCCAAGCTATATCAATGCGAGATTTCGGTGCTATCGGTATAGTGGTTTTTGAGTTAAAGAGGAACATACAGACGCCAACTCATGTATATATAAATATATATACATGTGTGTATACAATCGAGCTTGGCTATAACGGCCTTGGCTGTTCCCCAAACTCGGTTGTAGCGTCATTTTTTTTTATAAGTCCGGTCAAACTCATATCTATTAACATTATAAAAACTTGTTTTAGCATCACTACCATGGTTGTAGCGTCAAAAACTTCTAAGATATTTCACTTTAAGTTTCATTTAAATGTATGCATATGCAATTTTAAAATACAATTTAAATTTTAATGCACCTATTATGTTCATAGGAAAGATATTACAGTATGGTAAACAGTGCCTGTTACGATGGGATAAAGCTGCTCAACTGTAGAGCCTCCCCTTTTTGTTTATTGTTTCGAACTCGCCTGTACTAACCAAACCAGTCTGCGCAGTCGCATTCAACTCTCGCACTGAACATCACTTTTGTTTTCAGTGTTTTGGAACATTCCAGTGTGTGCACGTACTAAGTCTCACCTGGTCTCTTTTTTTTTTCGTATTTCTTAAGTTCAGCGTTAGTTTTGGTGGTCATTGTGGAGTGTAGACGTAGGCCTAAATTCTTTTTTAATCATGGCAAGTTGTAGTATAAAAAGAAAGCTTCTGTCTATTGAAGAGAAAGTACGTGTCATTAGAGCCTGTGAAAGTTGGCAAAAAAAAGGCAAATGTATGCCGTGAGATTGGATTATTTTAGGTACAATTTAAAAAAAAGGATAACATTTTAAAGGCATTTGAAGAAGATTGAGGGAAATGTTTAAAAATTAAGAAATGCGAACATAATGATAGGGATGCAGCACATTTTCAAAGTGGTTCAAACAATGTAAAAGTTCAGATATTATTGTGGATGAACGAATTTTGAAAGAAAAAGGTACAGAATTAGTAAAATTGTTTGGTATTGATTTTACATGCTCCAACGGATGGCCAGATCATTTTAAAGCTCGGTATTCGATATCCTTTGCAAAAATTTGTGGTGAGGCAAAAAGCGTAGATCTAAACGTTATAGTCAATTGAGTACGTAACACTTGGTCATTCCTTAGACGATCATGTTAAGATGAAAACATCTTTAACAGATACAAAGAGGGATTTTTTTTATGAAAAAAGTCCAGATAAGACTCTAGAATTTAAAAACGAAAAATATGTTGGTGGGAAGTTTTCCAAATAAAGAGTTAAAGTGTTTTTTTGGTTTTTTTTGCGAATATGACAGGAATCGAAAAAATGAAACTTTTAGCTATCGGGAAAGTCTTCGTCTTAGATGTTTTAAAAACATTTTAAAAAAACTTCCTGTAAGCTACACTGCCAGCCAATAAGCGTGGATGATGGTGTTTTTAAAGATGGACTAAGAAAGCGGGATAAAGAGCTGTATTTGAAAAACTCATAGTTGACGATTGCTCAGCCCATCCAAAGCTAAATTTGACCAACATTAATCTAGATTTCTTATTGGCAAACTGTACGAGTGCCCTGAAACCTATGGATCAATTTGCCATTTGAAGTCTTAAGTGTTATTACTACAAGCAAATTTTTTAAAAAGTTGGTATGGACACGTTACAATTTCTTTGTTAGATGCGATAAAATTCCTGAACGACCCTTGGAAGAGTGTAATGCAGCAGAAGATAGCAAAGTGCTTTAATAAAGCACAACTCGCACACATTAATTTCCTCAATGCTGATGAAGAAAGGGACTAAGCAATTCAATGTGAAGGAATTTGGAATTGTGCTTTATTCACATGTGTCAGTAGATGACCATATAGAAACGTTTAAAATGTTCAGTGATTCAGAAACTCTCGTGGAAGTAAACAACTCAGAGGAAGAATATAATGATGAAGAAGAGACTGAACAAGAGGAGGATACCGACATAGTTTGTCCGACATTACAGGAGGCAATGAGAGCCGCTGAAAATTTTCACGATTTTACCGTTTCAGAGAAACGTCTGCTGATGTTTAGAATGCAGTGCAGAATCACTACAGCACGAAATAAAGAATTTATTTTACAGAAAGGAAAGCTAAATAGAAAATTACATATTACTATCGAGAATAGGCCTAAATGTAGGTTATGTAAATATAATACTTTTTTTTAAATGAGTATTTCGAATTTGTAAGTTAAATTCAATTTGTAATTTTTGAAATTGATACATCTTTTATAACATCATTCTGTGGTAACGTCAAAATCTCTTTGGTTCCTTTGATTACAATATAACCAAGTTTGACCGAATAATAGAAGATTGAGTCATTGTTTATAATATGGCTATCTTTCTAGTTTCAAATTACAATTTTTTTTAAATAAATAAGAGAAATATGTTAGAAGGCTTTATATATTTTAAAAGAATCTAATAGCGCACAGTCATATACCTACTCGCATCGGCTATAGTGTCAATCTTGTCCTATTTGGTTTTCTTGTAATGGTGAGTTAGATGTTCTAATCCTGGCCAGATTTATTGGGATGTTTTCTTTCTCCGTCCATGAAAATTAAAATACATTTATTCTACATTTTAGAGTCCTCATCCTTATTTTATAAGTGTAAATTTTCGAATATTCCGTATGGGTAGTAAAACGTGCTGTCTCTAAACAAATGGTTTATTAATGACATACTCTAAGAAGATAAAATAAATGCATCTGATGTAGTGTACAGAGAGTATTGGAAAAACAAATTAAAATATCATTCATGTATCTGACCAGGATTCCAAACCCAGCCTCCTTACCAATATCAACAAAAATTAAGTTGAGTAACGACCCTAGACTGTTTGATCACAGTTGCTGGTTTTGTATCTTTAGGTTATGTAAAGCAATTTGGTTTCTCGTGTGCTGAAATAAACCTCTGGTAATGAAATGCAATATTCAAATTTAGTTATTATAACTTTTATTAATTTTCTTAATTTGGATGCTTAGTTGTAAGCTGTCAGTTATTAATTTTAATTGTGCTACCAATGGCGAAATATTGATTTTATATAACTAGTAAGGATGTGCTAATCTTAAAAATATTGAGTTCAAAGGTCAAATATCCCTAGAATTGACCTCGACATCCTCAATAACTTTAGAATCTTCAAAACATTTCTAAAGAAAAAAGAATTAATTCTCCCTATTATGAACATACTTGAAATATCTCACTAAATATGACAGATTTAATCTTATACTAAATTTTAGAACAGCTACAAAACAGTATATAACACTGACTAGTGATGGCGTAAATAACGTAAACATATTATATACATATGTATAATATGTCAGCATAAAGAAAAAAGAGTGTACTTTTTTATTTAGACCTTTCTCTTTGATTATATGAACATAATTTTATAGTTTAAACATTAAAAATAGATTTCTATGAGCACAGAAAAAAAAATTAATCTTTGACTTTGACCTTTCTTCACCTTTAAAAGGGGATCTTCAAACACCTCTAATCATTATTAAAAACTTTAGCACAAATTTATCGAATGATTGATGCTAGTAATCAAAAGTACTTCTAATTATTTAAATTTATTTCTAGCTATTAGCATTTGGTGACTCGAAGTTTGAACTCTAATTTAAACTAAAATACTCATTTACTTAATCTCTTTCTTCTGAGAAAGAAAAAAAATAATTCAAATTTGAAATTTCACTGGAGATATTTACATTAATAATTAGTCTCTTGTGACCCACACCTCCCTCCCTTCTTCCCTCTCCCATTCTCTTCATCCTAGAAAGTTTGGAGACATTCTGTTTGGTCTTTAAGCAGTAAAACTTATCTGCTAAAACATTATTTTCTGAATGAGCCACTCCATAGCTTTGTGTAGGGGAATGCTTGAATTTAATTATTTGATCCGATTTGTAAAGTAAGCATTTAGAATTTAAAGAACTCTAGCATTTTGCTATGTATTTATTTTTATCTTTAAAAATATTTAATTATAATGTTGAAAATATTCTTTATAAAGTAAAAACTTTTATTAAAAAAAACTTTTGTAACAAAAATATGTACAACAACGAATTGTTGTTTCTGATTCCAAATAACATTAATGTAAATACTAGGAAAAAATAATTTGGTGTATGGCTCTCTATGGATGTGAAACATGTACTGTTACTCAACATGAGTAAAAGGAGATAGAACTGGAAAAGGTCACAGAAAAATATCATAGACAGATAAATCTAGTAATCATGAAGTGTTTTCAAGTTTAAATAAAAGAATAATGATTTGGAAAACTACAAAACTACGTGTAGATGGTGTACTGTAGACGGTATAGGTCATACACCGAGACACCATTAATTTATGATTACGAGGATAGATGGAAAGTTAATACAAAATGAGGTCAGCTATGACTGTAGTACATGAAACAGATTTGGGGTGATATTGGAACTAGGAACTAAAATCCATAATTTAGATTTTGTTCTCAAATATCTATCTGAATGAGTGGGTTTTGCGTTATTTATATATATATATATTATATAGTGGGTTTTGTGTTTTATATATATATATGTATATATATAATTTAGATTTTGTTCTCAAATATATATCTGAATGAGTGGGTTTTGGTTATATATAACCATATTTATCCACCTTCCGGGCTTGTAAAATTAAAATTTTGCTTGGGAGGAATGTAGCAGAATTTCCCCACATAACCAAAATATTCCAACATTGTTGGAATATCAAAATACGAATCTGGGATATGGAGTACCTATTTTTTAGATGAGGAAGAAACTAAAAATTTGACATACAGGCCGATAGACACCTTCATATAACCAAATACATCCTTAATTTGTAAATTTCTATGAGTAAATTGGATTAAAGGGCATGTGGGGAATCAATACAAAAAACAATAAACAGCTACGTAATTCTCATTGTGTAAGAAAACAAATTTGACAGGCAGATAACAAGACCACTCTAAATAAATATTAAGGGCCGACTGTGCTACACTTTAAATTGGGACTATGGGAAATAGAAAAAGTGGTTGGGGGCTATAGACATAAATATACACTTTTATTTGTGATAAATAATTTTTAATTTGGAAGGCAGGTCGAAGGACATCTCGGGATAGCCATATTTAGCTTAGAATTAATAATTTCTATGTTGGGGTTGTTTAATTGGGGAAGGGAGGGTTTTACAATTTCAAACAAACTAAAAAAAACTACTTTTCTGTGTGGTAGAGAACTAAAATTCAGTAAGAAAGCCTAAAGACCACTCCAAATAACCTTAAGACTGAAGAGCTTAAATGGCGAAAATAGAGGAGGTAGAGGGGTTTAGATAAAATAGAAAAAAATCATTTAAGATACGTTATAAAATTTAAATTGCCATGAATGAAGAGAGATTACTCGAAGACAAAATAAATGTTAAATATTTATTAATTAGAAAGAGGGCTAGTAAAATGGGAGTTTTAAAATTCCCAATAATAAATAATAGATTATCTCTAAGTGTGGTAGAAGTTTGAAATTTTTTTGTGGTGAGAATCAAAGGGCCATGTAAGGGATTGATACTTTTGTATTACAAAATCGTATGTCTTTTCTTTAAAAATATAAGCAAAAGTTTGAATATTCAAACATACACTCAGCAATGCACCTCATTACGCAAAATTATGAATTGCCAATACAACTATCGCCTAAATATTTTAAATTTGCAGAAGAGGATGATGAAATCGGCAGTGAAAATCCTTAGGTTCATTTTAAGATGTTGACTATCAACGCCCTTCCTGTTTTAAATAACATCATTTCACTACCCAAGATAATTAATTGATTAAATGAGGGACCTTTGCCTCTCAAAAACAAATATAAACTACTAGGCTCACGTCTTCAAGGTTGGAACCTGCTGGATAAATTCACAAAAAATTTTGTGTATCGAAGTCTTCAAAATTGTTTCGTAGATTTGGTTTCAAGTAGTGGTGATCTTTGCTTTTGTAAATATATAAATGGTTTGAAATACTTAGGATATAAGCACAATCCTGAGCAATAGCAGCTTTTTATTTATTCCTTGAAAGTAAGTCCGAAAGCTGAAATCCTTCATAATAGTATCGCTCTGCCATCCATTCCCGTTGGCCATTTTCATCACATGAAGAAGTCTTATGAAAATATGAAGATACTTTTGGAGGAGAGCAATAATATATAGAACACAATTAGAACATATGTGGGGATCTGAAAGTTGTAGCACTTTTATTAGGAATGAAGTTGGGGAACACGAAGTACTTTTGCTTTCTCTGCTAATGAGACAGCAGGGTTAGCAGGCCCATTACCACCAAACCCAGCGGCCCCCACGTCAATGTTTCATAACCATACAAAAAAAAGTAAAGAAAAATCTCTTTGTGAATCCTTAAAGTATGTATTTACCTCCTTTACATATAAAGCTTGTTTTGATGAAGAATTTTGCTAAAACCATGGACAAAGATGGGCAATGTTTTAAACATCTCAAAGAAAAGTTCTCCTTACTTAGTGTTGCCAAAATAAAGACTTACGTATTTGCAAGGCCACAAATCAGAAAGGTTATGAAAGATAATCTATTTGAGTATGTACTAAATCCTGCAGAAAAAAAGAGGTGGTGTAGTTTTAAAATGGATGCTCAAAGTTTTCTAGGAAACCATCGAGCTCCTAGCTACAAGGAACTTGTTGATGAGCTCATAGCCAGCTTCAGACACTTAGGGTGTAACATGTCCTTAAAAATACACTTACTTTCCACTAAGTTTGATTTATTTCCTTCAAACCTTGACGATGTCAGCGATTAACACGAAAAAAGATTTCACCAAGATAATTTCCACGAGAGAAACAAACTACTGGAGAAATTGGAATTGAAACATTCTTGCGGATTACTGTTGGACTCTGACGAGTGATTCAAAAGATACTGCATACAAGAGAAAATATTCAGCTAAAGCAATCAAATGCTAAAACCCTTTATTTTAAATATTGTAATTACACAAAAAGTTGTATATTTAAATAACATAAAATTCGAAATTTCTCAATAGTGGTGCGTGGTTGAACATTTTAAAATTTATTTTTTGAATTTAGCATAAACTACATAAAAAAGACGATCCATATAGTTAAAAACGTAAAACATTTTGGCCAGTGTTATTACCAGTCAATTAAAAAACTATTTTCGGAACGTTTCTAAGCCCACATTTGTTTTATTGCGTCCTACTATCCGTCCGGGATTTCCACATCCAACCAAACAGATGGCATAGGAATGAGGAAAGTAAAGTATAGAGGAAGTGCACAAGCTCTTGCAATAAGAAAGAAATATGAACAATATCTGAAAAATATCCTGATTACAGTCGTTTGAGATTCAAAATACCGACCTTTCTATCATCGTCTAGCTAGATTTGACGAGCTTGATATTTAGACCACTTTCCCACAAGAGTAGGCCTGGTTTTTTTAAATGTCCGTTGCTTAACCCATTGGCGTTGTTAGTGAGGGGTAGAGGGGAGGGAAAGACAGGGGGGTACACGTATTCCTATAATCTCATAAGATGCGAAACTTTTTAGTAAAGTACTGAATTTGGGGAAAATATGTGCTATCATTGGGGCTGTAAAGAGAGTAAACTTAACGTTAAAAATGTTAATGGCCTAAAACATGTTTATTTTTATAATCCTACTAACAAATAAACACGACCTGGTGTTTCTTCATTTGTTACTCTTTCACGCATGAAACATTTTACCAATTGAGCTTGAATTTTTTATGAACGTAATTTTGACATTCTGTTGAAATACAGGTTCATTAAAATTTGCGTCCTTTTTTTTCAATTTGGTGACTTCAACCAGCCTTTTGGCCTTGTTCTTATTTTTTGCTTACTGGATTTTCACTGGACCAACTTTGAAAAGTTCCTAAATATAATGCATATTATTGAAAAATACATCTCGTTTAGGTAAATAACGACTAATATTAGTCAGAAGTATATGTTTAACAACTTTAATTCTTAGCTATAAACGATTGACACCTTACCTTTCAATCCGAATTATTTATTAGAATACTTAAATTGCTTCAACAGGAATCTAATTTTTTTTTAATCTGGACATTTCCAATTGGAGAGTTTAACACGTCCCACCACTAGAAGGCTAGTCCCTCCTCTCTCCATCACCAATAATACTGCTTAGGGGCTTGGTTATTTCTGTACCTCCCAATAAACAAGAAACCGTGATTCCTGTGACTAAACCAATATGTAAACTGTATGTAGGCTCCAATAAGACTGATGGAAGTTTGTTCCCCCAACTATTGAGTAAAACCATATAATTGGCTTCAACCATCAGTATGGGATTCACAGGATGACTACCACCAGAAACACTCCTCCGCAGAACTGAATCCTTGTAGAGTAAAGATCACTCAGAAGATATCTCTACGCGTTGTCTACTTAAAGCGTCGTGACGTCTATTATTGAAATAAAGTGTCTATCCTCCCCTCACGTATGAGTCGCATCTCGAAAATAGCCGACTATAGCTTCTCATGAGATCGATTGTTGTAGGTCGCCATTATTTTGATCCAGAGGGCCGTAGAGAAATGACCGGCCATCGGAAAGAAATTGAGGGGTGCTTTTATTGCTCCATTTTCTGTTGGTGGTGATGTATTTTTATTGTGGTGCTGTGGTCTGTCAACTAAAACCAAGGAGTGAAAGTGATGGTGATGGTATATTTGTACCCCGGAGGCGATATGTGAAATGACTTGGAGGAAGAATTGACTAAGTCTCTGAGACCCGTTAAGCGAAATAGAAAGTTAGCATTATAACTATTATTTTAAGGATATTTAACGGTAAATTAGACCACATTGATTGGCTTAAAAAGTCAAGTTCTAGTCTGGTCTAATTTGCGGGTAATGAGGTCACATTTTGAATTCCAGCTGGGTGTGCTGAGGCTATTTTTTACTCAATGGTTTCCCACTCTCTTTCCACGTCAATGATGGTACATTTACTTTAATTTATATCTTCTTTGTTCATAGCCTATTAGTGTTATCAAATGCGTATTGCCCAGACGAGTTGTAAGGCACGGATAAAAGAACACTTTACAAAGTTAAATACTTACCAAATAAGGTATGATATTGATTTAAGAAGTTAAATAATTCATAAATAAATAATCATGCTAGATGTTAATAAGTTTAATATTTCATAATTAAAAGATAATGTTACTTTACTAATTTTAATAATTCTTATTTGATGTTAGAGTATTAAATTTTAATATGTTAAACCATTAACGAAAACCTATAATGTATTATATTAGATAAGTTGAATATTATTTAGATGAGTAATGATAGAAGTTTTCAAAGTAAAATATTCTTACCCAATTGGCCACAGAAGGTTAGCTAATTCAACGACTCCTAAACTATTTAAGATGGAGGATAAATACTTTTTTCAGTTTAGTTTTAAACTTAAGAAGTCAAGTTACATAATATTTCTCCTAGATTTTCGGAACATCAATTATGTTTGGAGGTTATAATATTATTACTACCTGCCTAGTATGGTTATAGATTTGATGAAAAACATTATTTAAACAATTTGAATCTGATTATATTTCATTCTTCTTTATTCTTTTAAATATAAACTACACCTCCGAGATCAATTCTTTGGCTACTGAAAATAAATGGTACGGAACTCCGCACAGGCTTTCTCGCTCCATTGTTTAAAATTGGAGATATTTACTCAAAAATTTTAATATATGTGAAACGAAATATAATAAACTATCAAACTCGAACAAAAATTGAATTATAATTACGTAAAACATTTTTTGACTTCCAATTTTAAAATTTATCTATATACATTTTTTAATAACTAAAGTCCTCATTTGTATATTCGGACCAATAAAAAGATTGCTATTTGGTCCACAAAGGTTAACACTTCGTATTAAAATTTCGACTTCAAGATAAATTTTCAACATTTTATTAGAGGTTGCACATATTATGGTTACCACATTGCTATTAAACTCTTCATTTATTAGTTTTATAAAAATATATTTCCAAAAAAAGATTTTGTATTATAGATAGCCCTACATATGATCATTTATACACTCACAAATTGAATTCGCGTAACATAATAATGAATCAATGTGTAAAATGTTTGTAAATGGATTTGAGTATTAACGTTGTTTTAAATATAAAGTTAAATATTGATTATCTTACAGTGTATATCTGACAACATGTTTATCACAATTAAACGTGTTAAATTGTATAATGTTATCTTACTAAGTCCTTTGTTGGTTGAAGAGTTTTAATATTGATGTCACACTTTTATATACCAAAGTCTGTAGTTCGGAATGAGAGTCTGCGAAGTCCATAAAGAAAGTCCAAGAGAATCAAACAGAAGAAGAAGAAGAAATATAAGAGAGTTGGATGAACTCCGGTCAGAGAGGGAATATTTCTGGTGATGTCGTCTTATGTGGCCATAACTTCCAGGATTACTTCCAGTGCTATCCCTTTCTATCATTTGTCAGAGGACGTGTCCTTTACTGCCCGACACAAACATTTGGAACAGGAACAAATAAAACAAATTACAACTGTCAGGAAAGATCATATTTTCAATGTTTCTATAGCTATAGGGGGGCTCAAAAGGTTACATTGTGACTTCTGGATTTACTTCTAAGGTCCTTATAATCTTAAACTGTTATAATAAATCACGTCTGATTTTAAACCAACGCCTAGCTGAGAAACTAACATTTTCAATATAGGGGTTGGGGTTAATTTCTCCCCTTGACCCATCTATACTTATCCTTGTGGTCTCTTTCAAAACATTCCACTCAAGTATTAAACTTTACTTCTTAGACGTGGCTTCTATTTATATAATATGTCAATAATTGCGAAATCACTGTCAGAAAATCTAATCATTAGGTATGCTCGTTTCTCGAATTGTTGTTACAACCTGAATCCTAACCGTACAAGCATTTCTAATTATAATCAATTCACTTTATTCTTTTCAGAGTTTCTGAACATTTTGACCTGAATAACCCTAAATCTCACATTTTGGTCAGGAAAAATTCCTTTATTTCCTACAAATTTACAGCATTATAACAAAACTTGTGCTCCACTGTCCAAATTCCTGACAGTTTTTTCCCTTATCTACTACCAATGCTAAAGATCGAGGCTCGTGATTTATTTGGTTTGGTGATTCACATTCTTCCTCTTGTCACTTGCGTAATGCCCTGAAATAATACTCTAATGTAACAACATCTTTGAATCTGCACTTCCTAATCGGCCCAGATAAGTTTATATACCCATTGTATAGTTCGTTGGTACTTACCTTAACATCCTTCTCCTTGCTTGGCAGTTGTCAGGTGCAATCGGCGGCTGGCATCTGGGTGGTACAGTTGGCATCTGGATGGTACAACTGTAATATGGCTGGTATAACTGGTATCTTGCTGGTACAGCTGTAATTTGGATGGTATATCTAGAATCTGACTGGTACAACTGTGATGTGACTGGTATAGCTGGGATCTTGTTGGCACAGCTGGAATCTGGCTGGTATAGCTGGGATCTTGCTGGTACAACTGGAATGTGACTGGTATAACTGGGATCTTGCTGGTACAACTGGAATGTGATTGGTATAACTGGGATCTTGCTGGTACAACTGGAATGTGATTGGTATAACTGGGATCTTGCTGGCACAACTGGAATATTGCTGTTACAACTGGAATATTGCTGTTACAACTGGAATCTTGCTGGTATATCTGGGATCTGGCTGGTCACTGCTGACCACTGAAAGTTCACATTTGATTAGTGGTCATGGTCACGCTAGTGTCGCGAAAGTATGTTACTTAAACAATTCCCGTATAATTCCCCTATGTCCTCAAAGGTCTTAAGTTTTCAAAACAAACCAAACGTCAGAAACGTGCTCTGACGCCAAATACTCCGTTTCTGACATTAAACTGTCCCTACCCGTCCAACCCGTGTATGAATCTGTCAGGAATGGCTTTAGTGGGTAGGGTAGGTAACGTCAACAAATTGTGTGGGTTCCTTTTTAGTGGTTTATTATAAAAGTGTAAGTTTACTACAATGTGACTACAGAAAATGTGATGTAGCTGCTAACACTAATTAAATATATTTAAACGGTAAGACCATGTAGACCATTTTTATAATAACTCTGTCACGAAACTTACAAAGATCCTGACTTTGATGCCCGCTTGGTAGAAACCTGCTGTGTTCCGTAATGGTCCGGGCTTACGGCTGCCACGTGGCCAAGAACACCCTACGGCTAATCCGATGCTCAATCACTGAGGGTGTACAACTGGAGTGTATACGAGACTGGATCATAATGGGGGCTCTCTCCCCAAAACTTTAATGGTTATCAATTTGAAGGGGGTCACTTCCCACTCGTCTGATTAATCATGACTATCCAGTCAGCACGCAGTGGCTCTATCAGGTTGACATAATTCGCAATTATTTGTTGTACAATATGCCTATTTGCCAGTATGTAACATATATCATGGTAGCTACTTAACAATGTATGCATCGGCGCTCTGCTAACATATTTCACATGTCGTCAATGTTTACTTTATGTAAAAAAAAAACACGAAAGAAGACAAACAATTACATGTCTAGGGACCGTTATAGAGTCTTATTTCCTTAAATATCATTTTAAGGTTTTTTGTTCTCTGTACATTCTAAGACTCATAATTTATGTGAGCCTCCATAAATAACATTTGGTTTTAAGTCAGATCGGTTGGAAATAAAAAGGTTTTACTTGGTAGTTATAGACGTAAAATTAGTATTATATATGACTGTGTTGATACAAAGATTATGGTCCGGTATCATAAGAAGATTGTGTTCTTTATTATATATTTACTCAAATTTACGACTATTTCATCTACTAATTAGATTAATGATTATGTTGAATTTAAATCACGAATCTTTAAATATAAACATACACAAAATATGTATGAAGTGTAATAAATATAAATTGAGCTCGAATATAATATTTTAGTTCTCAAACAAATAAAAAATATATGAGTAATTATTAGTTATAAGAAAAAATTAAATATTTCTGTATTAAAATGAATTAATTATTAAAATAACAATATAAAAAGTCATTTTTTAACATTTAAATGGTAAAACCATAAGCACCATTATGTTCATACTATCTAGGTAGAGTCAGGTAAAACAGCTGTTGCACTTGTTCAATGGCTCATAAATCAAAGTTTCAAAACAGTTGCTTATTAGAGAAATAATTAATATGTTTAATGAGCTGATTTTTTCCTCAAAGAAAAGAGAAACTATTGTACCGGTGGAGATTTCTACCTCGATATTATGATGAATGCTTATGTTTTATGTGCCCAGAATAAAAAATAATGGATTTTACATCCTGTATAGCCTTCTCTGGGGATATATCTACAAAGGATTTATTGATTTTGTTCGAACATAATATTTAGATATTATATGATTGTACCTAGGTATTTTTTTATTTTGAACCTTGCTATTAAATTAAGTTTACGTTAGATTACTAAAGGGAGAATTTTGAAAATCACAATTTTTTCTTTATGGCTCTGCTGACTTCGTTTAATATGTATATATGGGGAATACTTTATTAAGAAAATTAAAATCTAGATTCTTTCTGGGAAAAAATTCTTAAGGGTAGTTTACCGATAGCTGATTTTTTAATTTTAAATATTTAAAAAAATGTCTTTAACAATCTGGTTCAAAATGGGTATTTGGGAAATATTTTCATAAAATAAATTAATGTATGCATATACACACATATATAGATGAATTATGTAACTTATTTTATATATTTATATATATATTCGTGAATTTACCAAGATCAAAAACCGGGCAAATTTTTGCCAATTCCATGAATTGGATTTTCCTCCTGATCATTGAACTCCAATCTTTACCCAATTCATGAACTGGGCGTGTTTTTTCTTAGTCCTTGAAATGGACATGCGAATAACAGGTGTGGTCCTTAGGTTAATTTACATTTTAATAATTTTAGAATGGAAGTTTAAGTTAAGTTAGGTTGGGTTAGTTTAATATAATATCGTAAAATGAACTTCAGTTAAGTTTGTAATAGATAATACAATCAAACCCTTATTCATAACATGGACAAAAGCTAATGCAATTTTTGGTAAGTTCGTGAAATGACCAAGCGAAAAATCCAGTTCACGGAATGAGCAGAAATTAGACCCATTCATGAAATGGGCAGTTTCATTATTGAGGTGTAATATTATAAAAATTATTCCAAGATTTTCGTCGAACATAACTTGCCTTATTTATGGGCTACTTTGATTAAATTTGACAATCTTCTGCTAAAATATTTAAAAAAAACCTTCGCCCTTTTTTCAAGACTTTAAAATCATTTTTCATCATCCACAACTTTTGGTTTAGTGGAGGAGAAAACAAACCTTTTCAAAACACACAAGGGGATTATTTTTAACTTTATGTTTAAGGGAACATGGTCTTCTCTGAATGGCTAGCTATTTGGCAACCAACGTTGTTTTATTGCACAGTGCAACACGAGAATTTCTTGATCCTTTTCTAAAAATTGATATATTTACTTAAAACTCCTACTATATCAGAAAACAAATAATATACATTGTCGCAGAATCACTTCCATACGCCTTCCTCCTGAGGTTCACCCAGAAACATATTATTGAGAAAAAAAGTTGCATCTTTTTCACCAAAGAGCAAAATAATCAATCTCACTTATCTCAATTTCAATAAATATATTTGAGAATATCTCGGACATTATTGGTTTTGCACGAAATGTACTCGCTTTGTTCGTTGGGGGCTCTGCACCCCAAGCCTCCAGTGAGTTTTCTTTGCAAGTGGATGTAAACTAACGTAATTCCAGAGCCTCTTTTTGATAGGTCTTACCATTTAGCCACAAGAAACCTCCAAAGAAAGGTCCGCACCGACTTTAAAGTTGCTCCAACATTTTGAATTTTTTTAGGGGGGGGGTTAAAATCTTTTAAATTTTTGGAATTTTTCCGTCGGTTAAAGGCTAGAAGATATACGTTTGCCAAATTTCAAGTTTTTAGCTCATCTGGAAGTGGGTAATCATTAATGTCAGTGAGTGAGTCAGCCATGAGGCTTTATAGTAGTATAATAATTTAAAATACCGTAAGTATTTCATTTTATTTTATTTTTAAAAATACTACAAATTTCTAATATTAAGGTATTTTGTATCTCAAATTGTGGCGAAAATCTTATCCAAATTGGAAATTTATGCTTGTGCAAAGTATTCTAAGTCATTTTCATGGGAAATTGAGAGTCACCATTTTGTTTATCAAGTTAAAAAGTGTGTGTGGATAAGAAATGTAACTAAAATTGTAAGAACCTCTTTTGATAAAATTGATTTTTTTTTCTCTTTTCTCCATTCACTAAACTACAATATAATTTCAGGGTTTGATACATAGTTCCAAAAACAACTTTGAGGAATGATAGGATAATCTTATGTACCAAGTTTTAGCCGATCAGTAGAATAGTTTTGGCTTAGTCACGGTAACAGACAGACAGATGGTATTGCAAAAAAAAAAAAAAAATCTGTTTCAGAACGTCATGAAACGTTGACAACCATCAAAATATCGTGTTTAAATTATTAGACTATCACAATAATTTCTCTACCCGTGTGTTCCTACAAAGTAATAAAAAACAATATTTGGTAAAGTTTTGGTACTTGTGTACAATACTATAAAGTCATGTGCAGTATAATCGTAATATTCGCTCACGTGTACAATGCTCTAGATTCCCGTACGATAAGTTACACACTCTATCGCAAAATGAATTAGCTTCCCTTAAAATATAAAGTCACACGTGCAATAGTTTATACTTATGTTTTATCTAGTTTATAGTCACGAGGAAAATAATCGTATATCTCCAACATTATAAGTGATGTGTCAATACACAAGTTGATTGAATTGCTTATCATTTTAAAAATAAACTGCTTTGCTGATCCAGGACTCAACTTGTTGGTGCGTGGTTGGCTTAGTGAAATGAACACACACTGGCTGTGTAAGGGATGAGGTAACTTTCCTCCCCTGCTTCTGTTCTAGTAGAGGGACAAGGTTCGAGTGGATTATAGAAATATTGATTTCAAGAAATAGCGAGTTCTAAAAATAATATCCCTCCCTCACCTCCCTTATGCGCTGACAGGTAATTGTTGTATAAGATAGTCGCTCCTGTCTTCCCTCTCTCTCTATCTCTCGTTTCCTTTGATTAATGAAGCAGCACTGTGGCGAATATCCGGGGTTCGAAAACCTCTCAGGTCATTGGTGTAGCGGTCGTTTTATAGATTGGGGAGTGGGGTCACGTCAAAGGTCACAGAAGAGGCACGTGTTTCATTTGGGTTATTTTAATAGCCCGTTCTTGAGCCAATTCTGACTATCAGCTATTAAAATCTGGTATATTAAGATCCGCGGGGCTTGAGTACCAGCTCAGTGTACTGGGGTTGTTTTTATAAACCCTATTTCAATCTCCTTCCATAAAAAAATGTGGCTACATCGCCTCTAAGTTCCACCTTCATTCTCCCTGCCATAGATTTTAGCCACTCAATATAGCCTCATACTCACATAAATGGGGTAACTATGGAAATAATATAATTTGAGAAATTGTAGTTAGTTAGAGAGATAGAAGGGGATATATTTAAGAGAAGACACTCTCAGTACACCTGGGTAGGTATTGAACCCAAGCCTCCCCAAACCTGGCAATTTAGGCCATTGAAAGAGTGACGCCTTAGACTATAATACCACTGATGGGGAGTCCCAAATTATTAAAGAATATTAAGACATCACAAATAATAAAAGATACCGCAATCTAACAAGATGAGGCGGATGAATATTGAATTAAAAATCTAACATAACCACTCTGGCGACAAAGATTCAAAGTGCACCCTGTTAGTATTGAACACCAACCCTACGGTATGAGGACAGCCTCTCAGATAAAAAAAAATATGATCATGGTTAGCTTCATATTATTTTCACTATGTCTCCGTCCGAGACTAAGGTCCTTCATAATATGTAACACTCCAAACCTTCCCTACTCGGAATTCGAACAAAGGATTCTAAGAAGCTAGGGATCACCAGTCTGGACACCAATTACTGACAGGTGTGCGTTTTATACCAAGAATAGTTTCCCATCCTAGATATACAAAATATTTTCACTGATGGGCTATGGATGAGGACAATAAATTTAGAGAAAATGTACATGATTTGTGTGGAGAAATAATAAGTGAACTATGAATGGGGTGTAGACCTCAACCTATCCATTACCATAATCAATGGTATGGTGCACCACAAAAACTTTCTCTTTAATTCTTAAAATTGAGATATTTACTTAAAGTTTGTAAAATTTGTAGAAAGAACATAACATTCTAGCAAAGAGTATAAATCATATGGCACACACTGTTACAAAACCATTAAGAAAAGAGGAATATCTATGTTCACCAAAAAGCGTGAGAATCAAATCTATTTTCAAAGACCCGAATAAATTAAAGAATAAATATTTGCTTATAGCTCAGAAATTATTAGTTTATAAAACTATATTTCAAAAAAATATTTGTATCTTTAATAATAATAAAGCTTTACAGTGATAAGTTATTCCATATCTCAAATAGTTGTGGAAAATGATAGAAGTTGGAAAATTTCCCCTATGTAAAGTACCCTCAAAGTCATTTTCACGGGAAAATGAGAACTGCCATTTTGTTTATTGTAATAAACAGTGTATAGATATAACATTTAATAAAATTCACTAAGTACATTTTGAGAAAATCTATTTTTTCTCTTTTTGCCCTTTAGTAAACTACCCTTAAATTTAGGGTTAAATATATAATTCCAAAACCTCTTTGGAGACAGACGGCAACTCAAAAATAACTTTTTCGGTTTCCGGGGGTCATGAAAAGTTGACATTTATCAAAATCTTGAGTTCGATTTATTTGACGATCACAATACTCAGAGGGGTCCAGTGGAAATAAAAACAGTAAAGGAAGGTCTAATAACTTTGTCCGCGTGTCCACCGGTGCTAAAGATAAAATATTCTAATGGTGGTTTTATTACTTTGCCTATGATTGTTTTTAAAGTATTTTAATGTGTTCATTAAACTTTCCTAAGGGATATTAATCCTTTTTACCAGCGCTGAGACAAACATGAGACCCTCTTCAAACACAGGTGACAGCTAAAATAATACAATAATTCAATATTTATGTACGACACTAATTCATTGGTGCCAGTGTAGGGTGGGATTTTTGACCAAGCGTAGCATGGCCCTGTTTAAACTTGATCATTTGGTATTTCTTCTGGCTGAGTGTCCAGATTTTTATTCTGTGATAACCGTCAAATGCGTGAAACAATTTTAATGAAATATACATATATATACTTTTAACCTAGGCCAAAATCTGTACTGTACATACATGATTTCTTAAATCTGATTATCCATTTCAATATGTCAGCTGATAAAAAGGTTTTTCATTTAATACCATACTTCAATTGATTTGAATTTAAATTTCTAAGGAATCAATCAAGTACCTATGATGTATTTTTTTAAATTTTGACATACATTGTTGAACGAACGGGGTTAAACTGCGTGAACAATGGTTTTTCTTTATAAATAAAATAAATGATTGGATATAGTATTAATTTTTTTCTATCTAACTTGATCACTAAGAGAAAATATCAGCTTCAATTCCAAGGATAAATTTCAGGAGATATTTCAACTTGAAATAAAAAGATAAATATTAAGTCGATAGTAACGATTATAGCACGACATAAGAATGTATTTTTAACTGAATGTACTTAGCATTTTTTTAATGGAGGGAGCAACGTCTACTGTTCACAGAACTACTAGTTTAATTGTTTTATATATTGTATGCTGACGTAACCCTTTGGAAACAGATTAATTTCTATTTTGAAACTGAAAATAATTATTTGAATAATTTAATGAAGTCTTTTAAACTTAAATCTTGCATGGCTTAAGATTAATTTTAGGCCTCTCATCCACATGATCGATATATTATTAATCTCTTCATCGCAAAACTTGTGTGGCAAAAATATCCTCCAAACTTATTCCACGATTATTGTGATTTATGCCACTGTTCTATTGATGCACCGTTGAGGCAGGAATACCCCCTTCTTTCCTGGGACACCCCCTTCACCTTTCCTATTCCCTTATTCCCTGCGATGTAATCATCGGAGGTTTACAAACGATCCACCCCACGGCAATCTAGCAACAAATACAATTATGTCACACGGAGCTACGTGAGAAGAGCAAATCATGTTCTAGTTTTCTCACATAAATTAGGCTAAATTTTTTACTCGCACTCTATAGTGGTAGTTATGGTTATCATTGATTAAATTATGTATTAAATATGACATAATGGGGAGGATGAATAGTGACCATACCATATATTACCTAATTAACGTGATGCAGTAATTAAGGAAATATTAACCAAATAAATGAACAGTTTAAGAACTGCTTTTCAAAAGACACATAAAAAAGTGCTGTACTCTAAAAATGTTGATCAGGAAAAAATGATGGTGCTGTGAGAACCTAATCTTCTTGACAGCCGAGAAGTGACGAGAGTGACAGTAAGATAAATAAAAACAGAAGTACCTATTATATGAGCCTCTATTTTTTTTTAAGTTGATTTTAATCAACTCTGAACAATCACATGGGTGGACATGTAATGACAAACAGTAGAATGCTGTTGGAGATATGTAAGGATAGAAATAATAAATTTTACGGAGGAGCAGGCTCATACAGTAACGAAATCATAATTAAATATAAAAGGACAAGATTGACATTGTCCTAATACCCTCAACATCACTTTTATCTAAGCCAATATAATATTCCTCAATTTATTTCTCCTTACTTTCCAGCTTTGACAATAACGCTGAAATCTAGGTTACATTCACCCTCTTCAAAAAAAAAATCATTCATACAATAATGTAATCATTTCCATTTTTCATGTTCACACACAATTCAAAATTTCATCTATCATCAGTGATCTAAATTCACTAATTTTAATATTCATCTAGGGGGGAAAATTATTTTGAATCAATAAATCATGTGAGGTAACCATCAAGAAAACAGGTTAAGGGCTCACAACTATGACCTGTAGCTCGCAAAACCAATCAGTAGACTCTATCAGAGGTGGCTATTGCTTCAGATATCCGCGCTGAAAGAAATTGCTATAACCGAAAGGTTCAAATTGACCCTAATTGCTGTAATCGACTGATAGACTACGAAGTACATTTTCACTGGAATTCTTAGTGTCAGATCGACCTATTTATCCACGACGTACATATGTGTAGGTCAGGCTAAACTCTTTGTCACTGAGGCTCTTCAAGCCGAGTTATTGTATGATGTAACGTTTGTCTATTCAATCTTCAATTTCAATACTTAACCTTTTCTCTTTAAACTTTTCTGGGAATACTTTTAATATTAGAATGTAGAACTTATTGATTGTTAGCCTTAAAATTACATCTTTAAATGTTGTATCTTTAAAGAGGTATTCTTCTTGCTGATAAAGTTTAATCAAGTGTGGGCTTCTCCTGAATAAATTTTGAATTTTCTTTGGGCCCTAAAAAGGGCCATAGGGCTTATAGCTATTTTTTTTTTACTCTAAGCTTCTCGCTTTGTGAGAAACCTATGATCATTGCTCACTATTAGGGGTCAATTAGACTATGTTGTTTGTAGCTGTAGGATGGGCTTAATCCAAAAATAATATTTTTATGGGAACATATTGTTGGCCCTCAAAATGGCCATTTTGTAAGATTACTAAACTTGGGAGGTCATCCATACTTAGGGTAGGATAGGTAGTCCTTTTAAGAGTCTTTGGAAGATCTTATTTTAGGGAGGCTCCGCCCTGATGAGTATAAATTGAGTGATATGTGTTTGTCCTTAACAGGGCCGCTTGTCCATGGTAGAAAGTTTGCTAGGTTCACGTTTTAGAAATAGACCAACCAATAAATCAAACTTTGTACTATAATTAAAACAGTGGTGTGGGCTTTATTTGATTTTTCACCTTTTGAGATTAATGCAACGAATAAGGGTAAATACATGAAATAATTAATGCTAAAAACATTGTTTTTATGCATTTAAGCCAAGGGTTGATTTTCCTCCATTACTTATTTCAATTTTATTCCCCAATGAAATGGATATGTATAAATATTAAAAAAGCAACTGTTCAAAGTTTGGATTAAATATGTTAATTCTTTAAAAAGTTTATGAGATGTATTCCACATGTTTATGGCTATGTTTTTATTTATTTTTACACCATGATAGACCACCTTTGCAAGGGTAGGGAGGTAAGAGGCACGAGAGTGCAAGAAAAAATAAATTCCACACCTCTTCCCCTCCCCACCCAATTTTGTTTTTTTCTCTGTGTCACCTAAGCAAGCACGGGCACCCCCAAATCATGGGGCCCTGTGTAGCCGCACTGTTTGTACACCCTTCAGGGAGGCCCTTTCTAGACCAAAACAGTGATATAATAATTACTGTGACAAATGAAAGTAAGTTCCTCCATAAGGATCTGGCCATGCAGAGTAATTTAGAATGAGTCATTCTATTGATTTTCATTCATATTTTATTCTGTAGCTTTTCCATCTCCTACATCTTGTTTGAATTTGTGAACCTGTATCTCAGGCCCCGGCCCCAGGAAGTCCTGGGCCCAGTATCGTGGTACCAATAGTAAGGGGCCTAGGTGGCTGCAAGGTAAGGGCCTCACTCTCGCAAATAAACTGGGTTATCGGGGACAGAGAGTTTGGGTTTCGAATCATGTCTGGTGTGCCAAGATTTTTTTCTTACAAAGGGTCCACCAACAGGTATGTCAAACTTACTACCGCACGTGGGCATATCTATTATTCTGTACGGCTGGGGACTTTTTTTATGAACCAACAACATTCAATACGGTCTGATTCGTCTTATTTTAAACTTTATATAAACACATTATATAATTATTATGAAATTTAGAAATTGGTTGTTATTTGGGGAAATCTAGCAAATGAGGTTGGTTTGGCCAATTTATACTCTTTACTTGCCATAGCTCCATTCTCAAAAATGGTTCAATTTTGCGAACGGAATACGTGCAATGTTTGTCAGCACATGAATGTAACCGTTCATACGAAGGGAAATAATCGCTTGAAATGTATCGGCTTCCAGACAAGCTTTTGTCCTCAATCATGAAAGTGATTTCAAAAAACGATTTAAAGTCAAACACGCACACACATTTGAAAAAAAATCTAATACCTTAATAAAAGTATAGAGAAGGTCTTAGAGTTTATTTTTATTGTTAAGGATTTTGAAAATAGGTTTTTTAAGGATTGTGACAATATAACATTTTCTGAAATACGGCCCCTTCAGTACTATTAATTTTCAATGTAGCTATTTTGATCAAACGAGTTTGATACAACTAGTTTTCTAATATCCCTTCGTGTAAATACATATACATATCCTCTAAATTCTACCTACCACATCTGTAGACTGTTAGTGTAAGTGTGCACATAGTCTGGAGTGATAGTAAAACGTGATACATCAGCGTTTAATATTCCAGTTGATGCTAATATTGTCTCTGTCTAAGTTTAGACCATGGCCACAGAATTGCAGTAGTAAATTAAAGTATCGTCTTTGTAGCACCTCCATTTGTATAAACACTAGATTTCCTAGGAGTTATCCCGGCCGTCAACATATCTACAACCATGGGGTATGAAAGAGATAGAATTTGGGATTTAGAATAAATAATTTATACCCATGGAGAGTATGCAACCAATTATTAAAAACAATCTTAATACTCCCTTCCAGCTCCGGGATTCAAACCTTAACCTCCTAATAACCAACTAAACAGACCAGAATAAACTGACGCCTTAGTATGTGTGTTCACTAGCGTGGTTAGTTAATAAAATATTACTCCATGATTTGTTCGCTTGGATTTAACTCGGAGCCATTCATACGATGAGCTACTATAATTTCTAGTTTATTTTTCTCTTTATATAATGTGATAAGACCATTTCCGGTAATTGAAATTACTAGAAAACGATTTAGTCGATTTTCACAAACGAACACTAACTATAAAAATTAAATTTAAATTCCAGAATATTGGAAAAAAATAATAGCTTCCATTTAAAAAAAATCTATTTTGCTTGCAAATATCAAGCTTTATACGCAGTGGCTCATCTGTCTAATCATTTTACTTTCTCGCTAACTTACAGGTAGAGAAAATATTGTGATCATGAAATAATTATCTAGAGATTTTTATGAATTTCGACGTTTCATGACCTCCGAATCCGAAAAAGTGTTTTTTTTTAATTTCCGTCTGTCTGTTTGTCTGTCCGTACCTCCGACTAAAGCCTAAAATATTTTACTGATCGGCTAAAACTTGGTATCTAGAGTTTTCATAGGGTTGCCCCTAGCGGTTTTTGGAATTGGATAACTAACCCTAAAATTACGGGTAGTTTACTGAAGGGCAAAAAGAGAAAAAGTCGATTTTCTCAAAATCGGCTCTAACGATTTTGATTAAATTTCATTTCAAAACATTTATAGGTATTCTAAACAAAATAGATACTCTCAATATTTCGGAAAAATTACTTTAAGGTGTCATGCTAGTGAGAGCGAATTTAGTGCATTAATTTGGCAGTTTTTATAGCATAAACATTTTTTGGCCAAAATAAATCAAATATTTCTTCTATAGAAACATAGAGTTTAGTTTTCTGCACATACTAATCTCAACAGTTCTTGAATATTTGTCATGAGGATGGCGGCATTTGGTGAGTAAACTTTTTAACCAACGAGAAAAAGTTGTCATTAAATTCCAGGACACCTTTTACAGATATTCCAGAACTGTTGAGATTAGTATATGCAGAAAACTAAACTCTATGTTTCTATAGAAGAAATATTTGATTTATTTTAGCCAAAAAATGTTTATGCTATAGAAACTTCAAAAATACTGCCCTAAACTCACGCTCACTAGCACCCCACCTTAAGGACATCGGTCTGATGCGTAAGTTCACATTTTTTATTATATCTCCGAATCTATTTGAGATATTAAATTACTTATCATTGAAAATATGTAGATCTATTTATAATACAGAGCTTTTATTCGAAACATATTTTTATAAAACAAATAACTTTCAATCTATACGAAAATTTATATATATATATTTTAACTTTTCGAACACCCAAGGTAAAGTATTGCGACCGGAAAAACAAAATTAACCCAAAATGTTAATCAATGTTAACGTCTCGTGAACCCCCGAGCCTTAAAAAGTTGTTTTTGCAATTATATATGTCTGTGTGTCTGTTTAACCCTAAAATTAAGAGTAGTTTTATAAAGGGCGAAAAGAGAAAAATAGATTTCCTCAAATTCGGCTCTAACGATTTTGATTAAAATTCGAATCTAGGCGTTGATTAATATTATAAATAAAACTACCATTTTAATTTTCCCATGAAATTGACTTTTAAGGTACCTTACAGAAGCAGAAATTTCCGTATCTCCACAATTATTTGGGATACTAAAAAACTTATCATTACAAAATTGTATTACTATTAAAAATAAAAATAAATTTTGTATGAAATATATTTTATAAGGCCAACAGTTTCTGAGAATTGGAAAATATTTTAATACAGTTTGTGAGCTTTAGTTGTAAGAAGACACTACTTAAGTTTTAATACAATATTTCTCCAATGCCATATAAGTAAGTCTCTCAAAAAGTCTATCTTATTTTTCCTTAAACCTCTTAGGAAATATGTTTGTATAAAAATGATGTATCTCCATTTTGGAATCAATAGTCAATATTTACATTTTTTATTCGTCAAAATTTATAAATTAGGAATTTAATAGTAATGCGATGACATGAAGATGTGCAACACCTTATAAAATGTCGAAAATTTTAACCGGAATTCAAAATTTTAATACGAAGTGTTGACCCTTGTGGACCCAATATTGATCTTTCTTATTGGTGTAAACATACAAATAAGGACATTAATTCTTTAAAAATAAAATTATAAAATATAAAACCGGCACTCAAAAAAGTTTTACATATGTATAGTGAAATTTATGCTTGGGTTTGCTAGTGTATATTATTTCATTCAACATATATTACGAGTTTTGAGTAAATATATCTATCTTTAAACAATATAGCGAGAAAATCGTGCGGAGTTACGTACTATTTATTTGATCTAAATATACAAATGAGCACTTTTATTCTTTTTAAAAAATTGTAAAATTAAAAACTGGGAATCAAATAATGTTTTACGTAAGTATAACTCAATTTTGCTCGGGTTTGCTAGTGTATATTATTTCTTGTAACATCTATTACGAGTTTTGAGTAAATATCTCCATTTTCAAACAATTTTTTGAGAAAGTGTGTGCGTAGTTTGGTACCATTTATTTGTTTACATAATTATGGAAACCCTGATTTTTGCACTATTATATATCGGTAAATGAAATGTATATTTTGGTTAAAATCATAACAACTCAATTTTTAGCTACTTGGTATATTACAACAAATAGTTCGAGCTGGACACGAGAGTTTGTCTTCACGTTATCATCGTTGTGTGGAGGGAAGAAATATACGTTTCGCTTAAAATTATAATATGAAATCTCAAAAATATAAGGACAGATGATAGCCAATGACTAGTAGACCTTAACCTAGAAAGTAGAGTAAGTCCTCATTCTATAGACCTTTTCCCAATAAATGTTTGAAAACCTTTTAGCTTGACAATTTGCAGCCATCACTGTAACGATCCACTGGGATTTACTAATATATTACCCGCCTTAGTGGCGTAGTTGGCTAACGCGCTAGTCGTGTTGAGCTCAACTGGTGAGGACGGGGAGATCGAGGTTCGAATCTCGGTCGGGTGAACTGGAGGTGGTTTTTCCTAAATGGTTTTCCACTCTCCCTCCACGCAAATGCGGGTTCACTTTCTATAAATTCAACCTTCCCAATTCCTAATCCATTAGTGTAATTAGTACTTAAGCGTATAACCCGAACGAGTAGTGGGACGCGGTGCTAAAATTAATTAATTAATTACTAATTTATTTTTGTTGGTATTACTAACATTAAGGATAGGGCTTAATATAAGTTAGGCATAATCATTGGTTGTTTAGAGGAAATGAAAACTGGAGAGAGGATGGTAGAACCACAATTCCCAGTACACACGGCAGGGGCTCAAGTCCCAGTAAATAGATGTATTGTACAGGAGCAAGCCTAGTCTGTGAATTTGTAACGTTAACTTACAGTTAGTTACAATTGGATCCATCCCATTATAATGTTGATACGTAACTATCAAGAATTCATACCACCCGCTCAATAATTCCGACCCAAATAGAATCCCTACAATGGTACTATTCTCTGTTGTAGTCCCTGTAGGCTAATACGGAAAGATAATACGACACAGTATATTTCATACAGTACAATCTTCTGTAATATTACACTCATATTTGTTCAGGAACTTACCTTTGAAATCTTCTATCACTAGCCGCGACCAAAGCTGAACTACACCGTGCAGCCAATGTGAAGAATGGGCCGAGCTAACGAAAGTCTACAATAAACGCGTGGTCATTCTCCGTCTAGTCAGATTGAATCTGAGGAATGACAACATGGAGTACGCTGGAAGACAACAATCCACCCGCCCTCTGACGGATGTCAGATGAACTTCCCCAAACAACACAAACATCCAATGATCGCCGACTTGTTCTAATTTTCCGATGGAACAACCCTACAAAGTGCCTACGTGACCGATGACAGCTAGCAACTACGTGCTAGAAATTACCTCCCCTCTTTCCGTGAAACGAAAATCACTATAAAACAGGCTGACATTGTCTAAAAATGTTGACTATCTAAAATCTACGAACGAGGACGGATCATTGTCATCGACCTGGACAATGATCGGATAAACATTCATACATAATAAATTGGAACGTTACTATGGCTGTTACTTATAAAGAACTCTATTCATTTTCGACTTATAATATTTTCGTGTTAAAATCTTTATTTTGTGTTTTGCTTAATATTTAACTTTTCTCTTTATTATCTCAGTCGCTTAAATGTAACTTGTATGCCGCCACTTAGGCGCGGTTGGTTAGTTTGTTAGTTTATTAGTTTGGTTTGAAATCCACCATTGGTAATTTTGTATTGAGTGAATTTAAATGTAAAATGTTAAAATGTGTGGACTTTTGTATTTTGCTATTTCACGCGACTGTAGAAATAAAATCATGCTTGTTATTTTTTTTATATAATTTAATTTTGTTCTAAATTTCAATCTTTAGTTTTTTCTAAGAAATAGTTAGTCCCGGGAGGTTTTGACTTGAGTCTGGAAGTCAAACTCTCGCGTTATGTTTTGTAAATTGTAAATTTCGTATTGTAACTTGTAATTGTTTGAGGAGCCCATCAGGCAAGAATATTTAATGTATGTTTCATTTTGTGGATATCTTACTTCACTTCACTTTTGGTAGTTTAACTTCTCTATTGATGTTAAAATCTACGTAATTTTGTGTCTCTTAAAGACGACCTGTAATAAATGTAAACATGGAATGTTTACATTCTGCGCTTCACGTTATTATTTTCAGCATTATTCAGAATGATATAATGAGACCACTGTACTTTGCTTTATCTACGTTTATACTGAATAAACCATATTATTGTTATATTTTTAATTCTGCTTATATTTTCCTTTATGTAGAATCACCTTCTCCCTTTTATTTAATTGTGGTCGTTAAGTAGAAGGCACGGAGACGGTGTAACAAATTCACACATTCACCAAAATACAAGAGCCAAGCAGAAACTTAATCACGTGACGAGCTCAAAGACATTCGTAAAATGGTCAGCCTCATCGGCGTTGTCCGCTTGCCGTGACTTGAAATAACTTCAGCTCTCTTTTTTCTGCGCGACATCATATTGGGAGACCCAATACCATTTTTAATCCAAACTGCTCAGTGCACAAAGCAAGATACTATGAGACAATTACCTATTATATTGTAAAATGATTTGAAATGACTCTTTAAATGGAAAGCGTATGTGTCGTTATTGTCTTGTTTGAATTTATTTCACGACAAAATGCAATAATTTGAAAACATTCATTGCTAAATTATTTATTAGCACCGCGTCTTACTACCCGTTCGGGTTATACGCTGCTAAATTATTATTAGACCTGTTTATCCACTATAAAATAAAATATGTCAATAATCAGCAGTTTGTAGTGTGTTTGCAAAGCGTCATGTGTCAACAAATGCTAGTAGTGACGTGTGAATTTCTCCGCCATTCCAAGCAGATGCTTCTTTCTATTTTAAGCAAACTTGAGAATCAATATTAAGACCAAGGCTGTCACGGTATTGGTCAATCATTAAAAGATTGCAAATTAACAAAAGGGACTTGTTCTAGATCTATAAATTATTGTTTGCCCCAGTTATAGCGAATGTATAACCTAGAATTAGTGAAGCAAAGAGATACACTTGTGTAGATAGGTGGATGGTGTGTGAGGGATAACATTCTTTTTGTCATCTTCCAAATTGATAAAGCCAGAGAAAGGAAAAGTAAACAGGGAGTGTGGATAATATTCAATTTTCGAAGCGAAAATGAGGTGGTTCTATTTTTGGATTGAGCTACTTCACACATCTCATAAATCGAAAATTTTTACAACGCAGGTCGCTCAGAAAAGGTTCCTGGGGTGAGGGATAAAGTTGAAGAAGAGAGGGGTAAAGAGGAAGGTTTTTCAGGGAAACGGAGGGTGAGGCAGGTTAACACAGCCTTCCTTTCGCACCAAAATTTCCCCTTCATTTTTTACCCCTTTTCTTACCGCCAACTTATCTCTTTACAGCTTTTTTTTATTTTATTTTTTTTAGCCCTACACCATTCTTTTTTCTCCCCCACTCTCATCATCTAATTTCCTCTTACAATCCAATCCATCTTCTTTCATTATAAATGTACTTTTTTTTTATCGCTTAGGTTAATAAACTAGAGCTCCTCCTTGTAGAGCAATTTAACTACCTTCTGATGATTATAATTTAAAGGTAATTATACCACGCCCTCTTGTTTTAATAGCATTATTATCAACAAGATCTATAAGCCATATTTCTCAATAAAGAATTTAAAAAAGATTGTTCTATTCTAAATAATCATTAGAGTGAGAGACGTTGAAAGCAATATTTAATTTGGTCTAGCGTATAGGACATGCATTTCTGACGTTACAAATATAGATTTTGTAACTTAATATAATTAAATTTTATATGTTTCACATAATATATTTTATTGTTATTATTATTATTATTATTATTATTATTATTTTAGTTATACTGTTAGTTACGTGTACAAGGGCATCAATATTACACAGGCTGTTTTTCCAGAGGTTGTGCTTCGAATTCCAGCCGGGTGCAATGAAGGCGTTTTTCTCCTAAATGGCTTCCCACTCTTTACCGCCCCCTTCGCCCTATTCCCTTTCTAACATACACAAATGCTGGTATATTTCCTATAAATTTTACCATCCTATTCCCTATCTCAATAGTGTGGTTAAATTAAGTCAACTTCCTTGGTGATTGGCCTAATAGGTTATGTATAAAAATAAGAAACATTTGCTTTACAATAGCACAGCATAATTATAGTATTATTGTTTATTTCATATCGAAACAATAACGTCATTAGCGAACTCAATATATAAACTGGGATTTTGCAAATTAAATAATTCATTTAATAGGACATTCCCTGCCATAATTATATTATTTGTTATTATTTTATTCTGAACTTTGGTTCTCCATTCCCCAAATAACACGCGCGTCAACAACACGACATATGATAAATTGGTTGGAATAAACGCCAGTCAAAATGTTTTAAAGACAAAAAAATATTTACGTCACGAAAACATAAATATGAAATCGGAGAAATATTTCTTAATTTAAATGAATAGATTCCAATACAGCTGTAGATGGTGTCTCGCAGATGTGATTTAGATTTGATGAATCTTTATAAGTTTATTTAGGATTTGATAGTTTTAAGGAATTCTCTTTTTAATTCTTAATTTTTTGATGATTTTAAATCCATATTAATGCATTTAAATAGTATTCTTACGTTTAACAGTTGTTGTTTGAAAAGCTTGAAAATGGTGTGCGCTCTCATTTAAGTGTCACCATGTCTTCTATTTTTTAAGACCTCTTGAAGACAACAGAGTGTTCCTTGCTATGCCGTCTGTCTGTTTGTCTGCCTTTCTGTTTCTGGGATTAGGGCTGAAACACATTTTACCGATTAGGCAAAGACTTAGAATTTAGGGTTTTCGTATGGTTCCCTGAAGAAGTTTTGAGAATGAAATGTATATCTAACCCTAAAATTAACGGTAGGTAATGAAATAAAAGAGAATAAATAGTTTTTTCCAAAATCAGCTATTACTATTTTAATTAAACTTTGTATTCAGACATTGTTAAATACAAACAAAATGGCAATTCTCATATTCCCATGAAAATTAATTAGAAGATAGTTTAGATATATATAAATCTTCAATTTAGACCATATCTCCACAACTCTTTGAGATACAAAAAGTCTTATTACTCGGAATAATATTTTATAAAAACAATATTTTCCGTGTTAGAGGTAAATATATTATTTTAAATAAAGCTTTGGAAACTGGATAAATGAAGATGCACAGAACAAATATTGTGTTTCTGTAACAGTTTATATTAATTCATGTATGCTAGTTTGTAAAATGTGATGTTCATTTTTTTTATTTTTCTGCAACAAAGATTTTTTTCTTTTCATTTATGTTTAGATCAATCTTAGGCAAGATTTATTTAGTATTTGGATTCCATCCGTTTTTGCACTTAGTTTGTTGATATACACAAAGGCTGCTAGAGTACTATTATTTTGTTTCAAATTATTAACTTTTTAAAATCTACTGATTGCCATATTTGATTTATATTAATTATCCTTTTCTTTTCTAGCCTTTTAAATAATATTTCACCACTTGGAAACATGGAAGTTACCTCCCAAATTTCGAGCTATAGTTCCAAAAGAACGAGAAAGTATGGGTCGGGAACCGTGCCATTTGTTATTACTTAAATATAAATTTTAGTACGAAGTGTTGACCCTTGTGGACCCAGTATCGATTTATTTCATTGGTCCAAACATACAAATGAAGAAAATAATTCTTTAAAAATAAAATTATAAAATTTAAAACCGTGACTCAATTTTTTTTTACATAAATATAGTGC
This sequence comes from Timema podura, assembly GCA_033556935.1. Taxonomy (NCBI): domain Eukaryota; kingdom Metazoa; phylum Arthropoda; class Insecta; order Phasmatodea; family Timematidae; genus Timema; species Timema podura. Next base: position 47,616,414 of record JAVRXN010000008.1, on the reverse strand, counting down.
AATATATGCTTGGGTTTGCCAGTGTATATTATTTCGTTTCATATATATTACGAGTTTTAAGTAAATATCTCCCTTTTTAAATAGTAGAGCAAAAAAGTCCGTGCGGAGTTCCGTACCATTTATTTTTTAAAGTATTATCTAAAAGGTATTTCAAATATAAATTTATAATGGAATCAAGGTTTTATTTCAAAATTCCAAATTGTTGTGCGAGCTACAAAGATTGAATTTTGCTTTTTAGTTACTATTGCAACTTGTACAAAGTCGAATTAACCTCACAACGGTGTACAAATTGAGAACGACTTCTTTTTACCATTTCTCCATATTTATAAGTTTTATCTTTCCTTACCGATGATCAGTGATATGTGGAAAATGGAGTGAGAGTGGAATCTTTATTTGTGTCAGAATACTTCTAAAATTATTTATTTATTTCCACTTAACTGATGTTTTAACTGTTTTAATTTTTCTTTCCTTAACTCAGTAAATGGAGAGAAATCTTTGCCTATCACAGAATTATCTTTTTTTCCGGGATGTGATTCAAGATTACCTTTCTCGCCTACAGCTTCACCTGCGTTTACCAATAAACACTTTTCCCTCAAAATCCTTAAAGAAGGATTTCTCTTCCCATTCCGAATAAATAAATAATAATAGGGCATTAAAAAACCGGTGAGATCTCAGGGTAGAGGGGAGAAATATACGTACGAAGGAGGGAAACGAGGACATTCAGGAACCAGGGGATCTCGGGGGAGGGAGAGGGAAGAGCTTCCGGGGGAGGAGGGTGTCGCCAGTATCATGTGAGTTCCAAGTATAGAGGGGGAAGGAGTGAGAGGTGTAGCCTGAATCTTCCGGGGTGGTGTATTGGTTGAAAAGGTGTTGAATCGAAACCTCAGAGACGACAAGGGATGAATGTCAGCTTCTCCCTCTTTTCTTTCTACCTCTTCATCACTCTTTAGTTTTTCCTTTCTTTAAGCTTTATTAGCAATATGATAAGATACAAACATAAAATAAGCTTTATGAACGTATTGTTAAAAGGACCAGGATACATATTTATGGCATATTCTTTTAAGAATCAAATAGCGAAAGCTATTATATTTGTTATAGTGAGGATTGACTCGCATCTAGATATCATATTCTGAAAATTTAAAAATGACACCTGGACATGGGAATTGAAACCGGGACTTTGACTTAGTTCGCCAAAACTCCAACCACTGAGATATCCAAGAATCGTCCCGTGCCCAGGGCACAGACAAGGAAATAACAGATACACAACATTACGGGAGATTTGTTGCGTCCCTCGACTCGGGTAGAACTTAAAATATCCAGTGATAACAGCGCTTCCAAGTGAGAATTCTTTGAAACAACTCATTTTCAAAATGTTCCTCATGATAAAGACAAGCTGAGATCTAAGAGCTGCCGTCTCTCCGAGTACAATAGTCCAGGTAGCGGTAGTCCCTTACCCCGCCTCACCCCCCTTTCATTGACCAAAACTTTTCAAACAATGGAGATGGTTGGACCCAAATATACAATGCCAGTGCTTCTACAATGTTTAAACCTTAACGACACGCAGTCTTGGAAATGCATTTGGAAATGAATTATTAGAATATTTCGTGACCAGCTTGTGTGTTCACTATTCTGTAGGATTATCTTTTTCATTAGACTTGACTGCAAATAACTGGGATATCGTGTTGACTGAGAGTGTTTTTTCCTAATATACTTATAATGCTCATTCAAAGCAAATACGGGTACATATTCCAACAATTTTACCTTCCTCATTCCTAATCCATTGGAGTAAATACGCGGATAGCTGTAGTTGGAAGTAAGATACAGTGCACAAAATATATCAGTAATTAAAATTAAATACTTATGTTGTAAAGGTTGAATTTATATTTTACATTTTGTTGTCAAATCAATACAAACAAAATATATAAGTGATATGCTACTTTATAAACTTAAAAAACCCAATTAAATGCGTATAAAATACGATAAGAGTTTCCTGAGTAGATATTTGGTAATACCTTCTTATTTTAAACACTGGAATGATTATATTCAGCATTATTTTGTACTGATGTGCAAAAGAGTTAACAAATCTGTGTTAAATCAGTTTATAGTAAAATCAAGTCTGAAAATAAAGCTTATTTTCCTAAACGCGCTTTTAGGATTGAACAATAAAAACATTTTCTTGTATTTGTATGGAAAATTAAATATTTCTTAATTTTAGTAAAGGGGAATAGAAATAAATATATAGTTTTAAATTACACCAAAAACTCTTTCAGTATAAGATTATTTTACTATAAAATAATTGCAGATTTTTTAAAAAAACAAATATTTTTATCACAGTAAAATAGAGTTTAATAAAGTGAGTAAAATTGTTGACAATACAAAGTATATGAAAAAATACTCTTAACTATCCCCAAATATGGTTTTAATCACAGCTATAATTATTAAGTGTTTTGTATAAAATTATCAACTAAATTGTAAAGAAAAAAGTTCTGTTTGTGTAGTTTGGACAGGCTTGAAACTAAGATTATGATTGCTACCATCAAAACACCAATACAATAATAATACAGAAATAAGATTTAATAGAAATTTGATTAAAATGTATGTCAAACAAATTTAGACCTTGATATATGTCATAATATTCTGGTCACTTTGATTTCATAATGTACTAGATCAAGCTTTGAGGTACTTAGCTATAGCATTCTTGCTTTATTGGTGAACATTCAACTGTTATCATTTTTATAGTTCCTCCGTGTACAATCCTGAACTAAACATGGCAATCACAAACCAGTTATGCAATTAATAAATAAGAAATAAAAATCTTAGAAATAAAATATTACAAACTATTGCACAAACGACCGCAATCACAGGGTGGCCGTCGCGCTCCATTGCCAAAGCAAATTTTACCTAATCACGACCATAGAAACATGTTTGAAAAAAGAGCATCACATTTCACCATAGAGCATGAATCAAATGATGGACTATGTTACATAACATATTAAATATGAAGCATCATGATTCTAAGCCTGTGCGAATTTATGATTTTCCATTTCGAGTCGAATCCGAATCTTGACAAACCAGCTTGAATCGATTCCGAATCGAATATCATGCTCAGAATTGTTTTTTTAAATCGAATCTGAATCGATATTCATACCAAAAGTAAATTTCGAATCAAATCCGAACCGAATAATTTTAATTTTAAAATGTTTCAAATCCAAATCAAATAACATATCCTTAGGAGTCTTTGAAAATATTTTAAACTTAATCTTAAGTTAAACACGTAAACAAAGCCTCATGACTATCTTATGAAACGTTATAAACTAAATAAATTATTATTTTTTATAATGGTTTACTGTATATGACCATAGAAAGTTGAAAGTATTCTTAAGTATGAAAAGATTTGAATTTCGTACTAAGCCCATCGAATCCTAATCAGAAATGTACTTAGATTCGAAATTTCAAATCCACCACGAATCTCTCTAATAATAAGGGCCAGTTTTATAGTCAAACTTAGCATGCCTAAAGTGCGAGTCGATACTAAATACAGGACGACACCTACCTAGACCAAAACGGAATGAGCCAGTTTCGTATATGAAACTGGCCCGTTCCATTCAATTTCAGGTAGGTGACGTCTTGTATTTAGTATAGCGCCGCACATGAGGCGTACTAAATCTGACTATGAAACTGGCCCTTAGACTCGAAAGCTTGAATAGAATACGATTCTTAGCAAGATTGGAATTTGGGTTCGAAATTTCGAAGGTTCGCACAGGCTTATGATTTTCCAAAGATAATAATGGTCACCAAGTTATATCACCTGAATATTTTTAACCTCTTACTTTTAAACCCTATCCCTGCCCCCACCCCCACCCCCTCCTTTCCTATTTCTTATAGTCTCATTTTGAAATTTAAAATTTTCAGATTTTGTAGTTAATTTGAAGAATTCCAGTTTTATACCACAGACCCAAGTAGTTTATCCACTGGTTTTGAAAATTTTAGCCTCCCCATTCCCATTTCTCTAATTCTCATTTCAAAATAAAAAATTTAAGAGTGATTTGGTTATCTGAAGCAGTACTTCTACCAAACAGCCAAATTTAGATTTTCTACTATACTTATTTGTTTTAAAAAAATCCCCTTTATTTCCTGGACTCCTATTTTAAACGTTTAAATTTTAGGACTTTTATAGTTTTTGGAGTGAAATCTTTGATTATATGCAGAATTATGGTTTAATACTAGACTGAGAAGAAGTTATTTCTAACTTTTTGGAATATTTGAGCCACCCAACCCACTTTTTCCAACACACTCTGAGAAATTTTAAATTCTAATATTCATTTAGTTATTTGGAGTTTTATTTCTACCTGTCTTTCAAATATTAAGTTTTAACCTCATCTCAAAAGTTATTTATAGCTGTAGCGTCCCCCTCCCCCCCCCATTTCCCAAGGTTTAATTTTAAAATTTTCAGATTTGTATGTTTATTTAGTGTGTAAGTTCTCTAGTAGTTGAATGTATTAGTTTTTGAAATCTTGTGCATGCCCTCTTTCCCCTCCATTCTTCAACTCCCACTTAGAAATTTCAAATATTAAGATGTATTTGGTTATTTTTAAAGGTTTTTCTACCTATTTGCCAAATATAAATATTATAGGACAGCTAAAAGTTGCTTTTATTTTTATACCCCCACCCCTATTTCCCGGGGTTCCATTTAAAATTAAAACATTACAGAGTTATAACTATTTGCATGGTCCCTTTAATTTACCAACCATTTTAAATCTTCTACCACACTGAGAATTAGTTGTTTCTATTAATTTTGGAAATTTTAAAGCTTATTTTTCTAACTATCATTTAGAAATCTTAATTTTTAAGATTTATATTTGGTTATTTAAAGTTTTCCTCCTAACCGACAGTCAAATCTAATTTTTTAACACACATAAAAGGTTTTTAGTATGTTTATATCCCATCCACTATTTATCAGGGTCCTACTTATTAAATAAAAACGTTCATACTCTTATAGTTATTTGGAGTGGTCCCATTAGTTGTCTGCAAAATTTCGATCTTCTGCCACCCTGAAAAATAGTTATTTATATTAGTTTTGGTAATCTTGAACACCCCACCAGCTTTTTTCCAACGCACCTTGGGACTCGGGTTTCCCCTGTTGCCCAAACTACCCACTAGCCATTTGAGTCAATGACGAGTATGGGAAGTCCTGGCTGATTTGTTGTGCGAGTTACAGGTTGCTGTCGCAGACCCTTATCCTCGTTGCATGAACTTAACTTTACATGACTTGGTACCTTTGAATAATTGTACAAGTACGTGATTTACATTGTCTGTTGCCCGACCCAAGATATCCACCTTGACAGAAGCGCCAAGCTAGGTCACCTGAGAAAGGGCTGATTTGTTTTGTGATTTACAGGCAGCATTCGCTAACCCTTATTCTCATGAAAAGGGGGTGAAACAATGGAATGGTTGATTTTGTACATTACATTTAAAGAAAAATGAAGTTGAATGTGAGGTTGTGAGTGATACTGAAAAGAATACATGTTTGATTTTCATGAATGGTGAATTTGAATGTGAGGTTGTGGATAGTTTCTCTCTCTCTCTCTCTCTCTCTACTCCAGCCTCAGACGTTTGTAAGATCTTTGTTCATGTGGATCATAGTTTCCTAGTGCATGTATAATTGGATTCTCGTGCGCTGCACTCTGTTCATAGAATCTTATTCTTCATTCTTTAAATATCTCAGAAAGTGTTTTGCTGTTGATCATTGCGTGAAGTTGGTCGATTCTTGTTCTTATGTCCGTTCCAGCTATGAGTCTTAGTATTTGTTTTGTACTGTTTGTAGTTTGTTGATGTGGGTTTTTGCTGCATATCCCCATCCTACGCAGCCGTAGAGGATAATGGGCTGAATTATACACTTGTAGATGGTTAGTTTTGCTTGCTGGCTCAGTTGATGTCCTTTAAGGAGTGAGTAGAGTTGAATAAATAATGCAGTCGCTTTTTTCTTTGTTATGTCGATGTGGTTTGCCCAGGTGAGTTTACTATCTATGATTATGCCAAGATACTTGGATTCATTTTTGAATGGAATTTCTTCTTGGAAGATGGTGAAATTTTCGGGTGGTAATAGTCTTTTCCTGGATACCACCAGAGCTTTGGATTTTGCGGTATTAACTTTTATTCTCCATTTGGAGAGCCAGGTCTCGAAAGTTTTGAGGAATCTTTGAAGTGCTAATGTGGCGTAGTATATGTTTCTCTCTCTGGTATAAATCAGAGTGTCGTCTGCAAACATACTCACTGTCAGTTTTGGTTTGGTCGGGATATCTGCAACGTATATATTAAATAGATAAGGTGCCAGGACCGATCCTTGTGGTACTCCTGATTATACTTGAACCTTTTCTGAAAGTGATCCCTCAATGGAGACTTGAAGGTCTCTGTTTTCTAGGTAACTTTTTATCAGTCTAATGTCTCCTAGTGGGAAGTTATACATGATCATTTTGTGCAAGAGGCCATAGTGCTACACTTTATCAAATGTCCTTTCTATGTCTAGGAATATTGCTAGAAGGTATTCTCTTTTGTTGAAGCATTCCGTGGCTTCCTCAATGAAATTAAGTACCGGATAGATTGAGAAATGCCGTTTTTTAAACCTTGGGACTCATCGTGTGGATGCCGTATATACATTAATTACATATGAGTATTCTGCGACCCAATTAACTCCCCAGATATCAAAATTCATCTTGATTGGAGGACATAGAATTTGCCACCCCTTTTTTGTCCCTTTACACCCCTTTAGGTGATGAAATTTTTAAAAAAACAATTCTATAAAAGAACATTAATTTTAAATTTCAAGGCTGTACGTCCACTGGTTAAAAGATGGACGATCAGTGAATTTTTAAATTTTTATAGACTCCTCTTTTTCATCCCTTACAGGTTGAGTTTCGCAAAATTCGGTCCTATCTCGGGTCTAGGACCAAATATGAAGCTTTACTAAATATTTCAAGTTTCCAGGTTTGAAACCATTAAGTTCTTCTAATATACCACAAATTCCCCCACCTCGTTTATTGTCTCTACAGTCAAAATTGGCCTTGTAGCTTGGAATTTCAAGCGATAATGTCTCATTTTCGTATATCCACATTCATGTTAATATTACTAAATCAATATTTAGTATGAGAAAGAAAAAATAATAAATCCTCAAATTTGTGCTTTATAATTCTGATATTTAGATATAGTATTTTTAAATAGCAGTTGAAAGGGACTATTTGGCCAAAATTAACTGTAGATAAATATTTTCAATAGATAATTTTTCTATGATAACAGTTTTGATATCCACTAAGTGAAAAATAATGTCATAATAAAGATGAAACTACAAACTAGTATAAAAGTTGTATAATATTAACTAGTTTCCATATTATTACGGCTAGTAATTAGGCCTAACACAACAAATAGATGGTATGATGCACCACACAGACTTTATCTCTCCTTTGACTAAAAATTGAAACATTTACTTAAAGCTCGTAAGATTTGTAAAACTGGATTATATAAATCTTTGCAGAAACACGATGGGAAAAAAAAATCACATTTCACCAAAAGGCATAAATGAAAGAAATATATTGTTGACTATTCATATTTTACAGAACCATATTGTTCATCAAGAAGCATAATAATCAACTACCAATTTCTGAGACCTCATTTTAAAAAACATATTTGCCAATAGAGCTCAAAAGCTAAGGACCATCCATAAATTACGTAAGGATTTTTGTGTTGCGATGTGGGGGAGTCAGTATTTTCTTATGTTTTCTTACAGAGGGGGTGAGGGTGGGCAGAATCCATCTTATGTAAAACTAATGTAAACTAATTCCACGAACATCCCCCCCCCCCCCCGCCAGGCCTCACTTGTCCCCTGATTTCACTTGGAACAAATACCAGCCCTGTATATATAAAAGTCTCAGTTAAGATTTTTTGGAAGCCTCCATTTCCATAGTACCAAGCTCAATTTATTCCAGAGCTTTATAATAACACCGATATCATTCCCTCTTCCATCAATCTCATGCCACATGGAAGACCTAAATGATGAACAAAGATGGAGAGATAGCTAATAGAAAAAAATTGAAAACTACTCTGGCCTCACCGTCAACCACTTCGGGTTATACTGTATTTGAGTCTCATGATACTGTTGTTTTAACTCTTGCATACGACTGTGTGGGATGTTGAAATGCAATGTAAATTTTTTTTTATTTGAAGATGTCGCTGACAAATGTTCAAGTAAATCTTCGTAATATTCGAATCTCAACTGATGGCATGAGAACCACGTTGGTTGGTTGTTGGTTGGTTGGTTGGTTGGTTGGTTGGTTGGTTGGTTGGTTGGTTGGTTGGGTGCTCATGGGAAACGTCTTCAGGGAACTGAAACTATTTTGTACAGCAACTAAAGCACACTGAAAACATACTAAAGTAGCCAATATCAAACAAACAGGTAATCTGGGTATAATCAGGATTTCTTGCCTGACTTAGAAGAACAAAAGGAAGCCACCCTTAACAATTTTCTTAAAATTATAAATATTAACTATAAATGGAAATGTTGTATTCCCATATTGAGTTTTAACACCACTATCAGAAAAAATATATTTTGATAAGCGTAATGAAAACTACGATAAGGTTACTAGAGAGTAATTTACACCTGGTATTGTCAAGGTAGTACCAACATTTTCACATTGTCGACCCTATTTAAGCTTCATGTAATAACATTACAAAATGGTAAATTGGGTTAGGCACATTATTATTTTAAATTATTTTAAATATTAGGCACAATTTTATTTTAAAATAATACTTTAAAAAACTCCGAATTAATTTTCTTTCCAACTCTCTTTTATTTAGTCAAATAATATTTTAATTGAAAAAAACATTATTATAGATGGGTGTGTGTGTGTATGTGTGTGTGTGTGTGTGTGTGTGTGTGTGTGTGTGTGTGTGTGTGTGTGTGTGCGCGTGCGACGATCAAAACAATTTAAGTTTTATCTAGAAAGACCATAATAGTATGTAATTCTTTAATAAAATGCATAAGAATAATTGGTTCGTGTTGGTGTATAATAATTCAGTTTTTTTCTAATACCATTAATAATTATTAGAAATTTAATTTTTTAGGTGCTAGTAACTATACTCTATAAAGCTCATTTCAAAGACAACAGTTTTTATGTATTTAGCGATTAAGGTGCAGCACTTTTTTTTATCATATGGCATACATTACCGGGAGGGTCATGACGTCCAGTTTGGTTGCTTGTATGTAGACTATTATTAAGAGAAAAATACCCAAGGTACTAACCGGGAATCGAATTCGGGTCCCTTAGGTCCGTAGCCAGGTGCACTAACCACTACATCACGGCGCTAGTAGTATACAGGGGTGAACTGCTGTTATTCTAGCTAACATTATAGTCTCTATACCTTGTATATTTTTCATTTGCTATAAACATAAAATGAATTGTGTTTAATATGCCGTAGTAACTTTGTGTTGTTTTTACTAATATATGTTTTTAAAAAAAACGGTATCGTATCTGATATCTTAGACTCAATGTATATGTATTATCTATACTTTCAGACGTATGCTATGTTAGCTTAACTTGAAACGCCTGATACATTGGTAAAGGTCAATGACAGGTCTAAGCACACAATAAATTATTGAAGAATTGAGTCTATGAAAGATACAGCAGATGGAGGAGCTATGTCTACAAATGAACGCCAATGGCGTTTAGGGAAACACGGATGAATTGTTAATACATCCTCGTTGAAGTGAGGTCAAGTGGGTGGCAGCGTCAGTAGCAGTCGTTGTCGGGTTTTGAAATAATTAACAAGAAACCCATAAAACTGACCATCGCTTGGGCGTACATTAAATACGACCACTGCAGTTTTACTACACTTGCGCATACTGCTGGGAAAGAACCGTGAAAACATTTCGTGCTTTTATATTGAGCGAAGGATGCCAAGAGGACGTTTTTAAGACATGAACATTTTATAAACCACCTCACAAAAACAGTGCTCTAAGCATTGGCATCCAGCATGAACACTAAATTGCGTGTTGAGATAGTGAGAGACAATTTAAACTTCTGGACACCAGTCCAGGATTCGATCCTTGACCTCCATGTCATGGGAAAACCAAGCAAGGTGAGACTGACACCTTTGTCAGCTAGCACATAAATATATCGGTAGATTATTGATTCTAATGCGAGGCATTTTAGCCAGTCCCACACTATCCGCGAATGTTAACGAATGTTCGAGTATTCTGTAACTACCTTTACTTGCACGGAAGCGTGAGAAATAACATTCAAGGAGTTACCAGAGAATAACAGTATATATTTTATTTGTTATAATAGATATGGATGATATATAATAAAAATTACAAATCAGTAATATCGCTTAAAGCGAGTTCAGTTTAATATTTTGTAGTTAAACATAATATTTCAAAAGATACCAAAATGACTAGAATGTTCCAAGTAAGATACTTTAATTTAAAAATAAAGTTCCGTTAATATGAAAATTGACCTAGATTATAAGTGATAGACTTTAATATAAACATATTATTCCATTAATATGAAAATAGACTAGAATTTAAAGTGAGAGACTTTAATATCGAATAAGGCGTCCCCATAAATATACACTAGTTCACCAACTGATTAAGGTCAAAATAAATGTGTGAAGACGCCGTAAATATACGAAGTTCACAAGACAACCCAAAGATAAGGATATTAATATTGCACAAAACATTACAGTGTTAAGAAAAATATATATTTCCCTGAGAACTCTAAGGTAAATATAATAATATCAATCAAGCCCACCAATAAAGGCGTAAATACCCCGGCACAGTAATGACAAGGATCCCCAGATCATATAATAAATTTATAGTATAGTATAGTATGCCCGCCTCCTGTGGTAATGCTCTGTCTGACGACGTAATTGAGCAGTGTGAAATAAAGTTCCAACATCAATAAAATGTCTTACTACCACGAATAAGTTAGCACGCATTATACATTAAACAGAGTCAAAGTCTAATTAAGCACCCCGTCTAGCAATGTACTCCAAAGAGATAGACTCATACAAAAACAACAAATTTACGACGGCCATCTTCCTTTTGAACCGCTTAAGGCAGCCAAGGTAACCATAGTTACATACAAGTGAGTGCTCCTCATATGATAATAAAAGATAAAAAATGCCGTCAATGTCAACATCCCTGAAATATTTCAATTTGCTAATGATGCAAACAATTAAACAAAAAGGCGGTAAGAGCGCAACTCAAAGCTAGAATAGAAAGAAGGTTCACTTATGAACAAAGATTTGGTTCCCCAAGCAATTAAATAGAAATAAATCGTGGTTACAAATTAACTACGTTGGAACCACAAAGAAACCTATCCCAATGTTAACAATGAAAGTTTATAAGTCCGAACCAATAATTTTGAAGAGATTTCCTCCATTTTAAGTCGAAATAGAACTATGTTTTCTTAATTTAGTTTATTTATTTTTATTCTTAGTGCTTCAAACCTACCCACATAGGAAAATTATTATTTTCTATTTTTTTTTATTTTCATGTATTTTGAATAAAAATTTAAAATTACATTTATAAATTAAAAAAAGTGTTTTTACTTTGTATATCATTTTATAAAAATCTCTAAAAACGACCATTATTTTTAAGAATTTTTAATTCCTTCTTTTCATACTCTTAGACGCAAAGAATTATCACTTGCGATTCTTCCATTAGACCCATGTTAAACTGTAGTTCTAGCATTTGACACCACGTAGCAACACGGGTCAAGCCTAACCTGCGCCACTCGGATGTCTTCAAGATTGTTGAATAAACTTTCCTGCCCCCCCCCCCCCCCCGTCCCCCTTACTCTCTTTACCTTCGCGAACAACATAACAAAGCCTTTGCTGGTCCCACTCATTATCCTTTTTTGCTCGATTGGTTTAAAAGCTTTATTAGTACTAGTCACCTAACATTTTACAGTGTTGTCAGTATTTGTAGAGAATGAATGAGAAGAATTCCTAACAAAACCAAAATGTATCATCCGGGCGATGAATTCAATAGAAGTGTCAAGTATCAGTGGTGTGTTAAAGGCTTCACAAGTGCGAGATAGTTTTTTCTATAAGGATTGAGATTAGGAAAATATCAAAATAATTATGATATAATAATTAAATGTAATATATATATTGAATATTCAAGTCAGTGAGTTTTGTTTTAACTAATTTCTATATCATGATTAAAAAAAAATTTGCTGAAAAAAATTGGCAGAAATAAAGGTGATAAGGAAGTTAACGGCCATGAACACAAAAGAAGTAGGCTAGTAGAGATTATAAACTTTAAAAAAAATCGCAAAACGAGAGGAAGTTAGGCAAACTGACTTTGACGAATAAAGAGTTGAGATTTTAAATGAAGATCTGAAATCGACAGCAGTTTCATCAATTGAATAAAAGATTTGTAATCTATTTGGCATTAAGAAAATACCGACCGAATGAGGTAATATACTTTTTTATTATTATAGTTACAATATAAATAAAGGGTAAGGTTATAATTATCTTCAGATAGTTTCTTTATGCATAACGAAAAATTACTCCTGAAACACTGATTTAGTTTTAATGTCATGATTGTAATTTATAAAAAAAAGTATCTGGTCTAATATAAACTTATATTACAATATTATTTACTAAAAATCCCGCTAATAACTGTTAAAAATGGTATTAGGTTCTTAATTATATTTTAGATAAAAGTTTTGTTAGTAATAGTTAGTTTAGCTACTTATTTAAAAATATTTATTTAGCATTTGTTTACTAACCAAAGAGTAGTGTATACTTCTAATAGATTTTAGTAATTCATTATTTTAATGATGTTTATAGCACTTCTATTATTTTTTTTAACTTTGTTCCTAGTTTTCATAAAAACAACTACAAAATTACAAATAGCTTTTAAAGCAGTGGTTATCAACCTGGAGGTCGCGGCGTGAAAACCTACCGGGAAGGGGAAGACGAATGGAAAAATTAGGAAATAACGTTAAAAATTAGCTAATAAGACCAGACATATCTTATTTCAATCGCTTTTTCCTAAGTAAATAAGGCCAAATAAGTAGGCCTGAACCCAATATTCAAGAACCGATGAAAAGTAAAGTCTCAACCATCACACTAACCTAAAGTGATATTTGTGTACCATTATGCTGTCAGTAATAAATAGAATTTTGTGTATAGTAACGTAAATAGAACACAAAAATTGTAATATTCATTTATAACTATAAAAGTAGGGGGAGGTAATTTGATTACCTACCAAGGGGAGCGTCAGCTGAGAATGTTTGAGAACCACTGTTCTAGAGGTATTCAACATTCATACCTCTATCCCTAAACACAAAATATGTACGGTAAGGTCTTGACAAGAACACCTCCAGTACAATTTTCAAAAACTTTTCGGGAACATTATTAGGTGGCCGGATAGTCTAAGCCCTAAGGCATCACTTTCGCATAGACTAAAATGCCGATGGTGGGGGGCTCAATCCCTGTCGTGTGTACTGAGAGTACTTTCCCCTAAATGTATTTTCACTCTCCCTCTATGAAACTGTGGGTACACTTCCTCTAAATACAACCTTCCCCATCCCTAACACATTGATAACAGTTCTTTTCAGTATCAAAATTATTTTTCTATAAATAGTTTACAATGTAATAGTAGTTTAGAAAAACTATATTGCTACGTCTATTTTTTTTTTTAGCACCGCGTCTTACTACCCGTTCAGGCTATATGCTTACGTCTAATAAAATCTTTATATATAACCAGATTTAAATTTGTGTATTTCAGGTTCAAGGCCAGCTACACATAGCCCAGGTGGACAAATTATATCTAGTCATCTTCATTGATGTGAAAACACCTCTTTTCATAGAAGAAATAAAGAAAGATTACGATGGAGTCAATTAATTGCCCCAAAAGTTAAAAAAAAAAAAAATTCTGGGAGTGCGTGTTTCTGCATTTTAGTAGGATGGAGGTGGGGGTGGGGGATGTTATACCATTTAGGAAAAACACAATCTCAATACATCCAACAAGGATTCGTACCCCGATCTTCTTGTCAGGGGCAGTCTAGTCTATTGCGGAATTGACACCTTCTTAGACCATTCAATTACCTAAACCGGTTTCGTTGAAGGAACTTCCTTTTGATTTATTCAACGTACAGTAGCCCCATGGCTTCTTTGGTGCTGACTGACAGCTCACAGCTGACAGCTGACGGCTTTGAAAAGCTACCAGACCAAATTATGTATCCCTACGCCGAACCATATGATCTACAAAAAACATGTGTTTAGCAGCTGTCACTTCTGATAGTCAAAATTTAGGTATATACCTAAATTTTGACTGTCAGAAGTCAGCTGTGAACTGTCAGTCAGAACCAAAGAAGCCGTGGGGATACTGTATGTGATGTCAAAAGAAAAGTTGAAAAACATATTGTGTATTTGTACAAAACTGTTTCATTTATTTGTTGTTTGTATTATTTTTGTATCACATTTTACTACCCATTTGGCTAGTACCCATTATTCAACATTTAACTATCCACTTCGCTGGCCACGTCGTCTAACGCGCTAATCTCGGGTTAGTTTTACAAAATAGTTTTCCACTCTTCCTCCATGCAAATTGGGTGTATTTTGTCTCAATTAAGCCTCCCAATCCCTAATCCATTAGTGTAATTAGTACAAAGGCGTATAACCTGCCAAGACGCGGCGCTAAAAAAAAAATTAATTTGGTTATTGTATGTAACAAATAGTTAAAATTTGGTTAAGGTTAATGTGTCATTTCAAACGTCAAAAAACCCGCTTCATTGACCAATTGGTCTAGGCGTTGCTCTCGTGTTAGTCTAGTTTACTGATGACGGGGAGTTCGGGATTCGAATACCGGTCAGGTCTACCGAGAATGGGTTTTTGCTTAATTGTTTCCCAAATTCCTTCCATACAAATGCGGGTAAACTACTTCTTAAAGGCTTCCTTCCTCATCCCCACCTCAATGGAGTAACAAGACGTGGTGGTATATATATATATATATATTTTAAACGCCGAAAATTAAAATATATACAAAGTTCATCATTCTCTTTTTTCATGTGTGAATGTTTTGCAAAGAGGCAACACAGCTTGAGATATTCTGTAATAGGTTTATTGTTGCCTATTGTTAGAGGATGACGTCATTCCGAGAAATAGTGGATGGCACAGAGGGTGGATGAGTGAATACAACTTTTCTGACCATTCACCAGGCTAGAATTTAAAGTGTTCGAGGGAAAGGCATCCAACTTCCAACTTAAGTGTGTCTACATTAGTTTTAAGTTGTTTTAAATGGTTTTATCAGTATGATTTTTAAAGTCATTTGTACAATCTTGTTTAGCAAACTTGTTATGTTCTAAAACAATTGGGAGGTTTTCTAATGTTTTCATTTATTTAAAAACAACTGTGAAAGTTTATTGAGAGTTTACTCTTAAATCATTAAAATCTCAATAAATAAATCAGTATTTTTTAAAAAAGAAATGGCAATATTTAAAAAAAAGTATTTAACAATAATATCTATTTTCAAATAAAAAAATTGTTAGTAAGGATTTTATATACACATTTTGCCAACTGATGATTAATAAAATATTAAAATTAAATTATTCAATATAAAATGATATTTAATCTCTCTTAAATAATTGCACAACAAATGTAATCCAATTAAAAAAGGGGAGACTTACATGATTGGATTATTTTAAGGGTAACGCTTTTATACTCATTTGTTTCCTCTGTCCCAAAGCAAGCCGAATCGTATGAAATAAACAGCACAAATAATTTCATCTCAGGACTTATAATATTATCATCCTTCAAGTTCCAACACATTCATTATCATTCCTAATTTTTTATACTGAAGCCTGTTTTACAAAGCGTGGAAATATTTTTGATGATTTTCCTTAACCCTCTCTTTTTATTTTCCTTTGAAAGCACGAACGAGAGCAATTTGCCGTTTGTAAATTAAACTAATTTCCCCACGTCTTGATTGGGAAATTTGATCTTGAAATCAAGTTGGGGCTTAACGTCTCTAGAAAATAAGAGACGCGAGGAAAATATAAATGTTCTTACACAGTCCTTCAAATGAACAAGGTTTTGAACACATTTTTACTTAGTACGGGATAACTTACGCAATAAGTTCCTAGTTGAAGGTGGTGTACTGTATGAGGTGTTTGGTATGCCTTAGTCGAAAACTTCATACTTGCCACTATTTGTTAAACGGATATGAGCTCTCTCTTTTTATCTCTATCTCTCTCTCTCTCTCCACATACACACATACACAAAACACACAAAAAACACAAACACACAACACACACACTGTAACATCACTGAAGTTACAAAAGACAATAACATAAAATATATATATTATAATATTAAATCGTCGAGGTTACAAAAGACAAGAACATAAATATTAGATATAAATCATTTAATTATGGTTATTATTACTCATCTCTGCCAGAATTTGATCAGATATCGCTCCATATAACAACATAACAGCCAGCGAAATAAAACACGTCCGATCCCCATAGATAGCCCCTGCTGACTAAAGGAATTGCCTGGATACAGAGCTAGTTCTAAGCTCAGCCAGTGACACGCATTAGAAAGACGTGGAATATAGTACTGTCATCCAGAAGGTTCTATGCCAACCAGGTCACATTGCATTTCCATCCTTCTTTCTCTCTCTTTGTGTTTTCCTCCCCCCTTCTTTATTCCTTTCTATGATGTTTCAAGCTGAGCTTGGGATTGAATATAGACTGGTGATTTTCCCTTGTAGTTGACTCTTGTTTGAATTCCCACCAAGGACACGTCTTCTCCTGGAAAATGTAACTTTACAAAATTTCTTTCGGCCTGTTGATCAAAAGTTATTGTTTCGGCTTGAATATTTATAAAATATTATTATTATTTTTTTTAATCATGGATAGTACAAAAATTAAAATTAGTTAATTTTTTTGAATCCTTGAAACCTTTTCTTCAAAAACTAAGACATTTAATTTTCATAATATGGATTCTGACTAATTTAATACTTGAACCTTTAACTTTTCTTTTAGAATGACTTTAAATATTAATTTTCAAATCTTCGAATATTAGTATTGCGTTTAACCTCTTGTAAATATTTCGAAATTGAATTTTCTGAGACTTTACTGGTTAATAATATATAATAATGATTTCAGTAATTTTTTGTGATTGACATGTTTATCGTTTTTTTAAGGACTATATACTAAAATATTGAAGAATACGATGACCACGTATGATTTTAAATGTAGAAAAAAGACCATGTTAGCCCTTATGGCGTTATATAAATAATATTGAAGGAAACTTAGTTCAAATAAATTGTTCCTTCTTGGCATAGATTTATAATACTTTAATACATTATTTACGATATTTAAAGATGAGAGTTTACTAGTCCCTCTGCCTAACATGAATTCCTGGTTAAATGGGATAGATTTATTTAATATATATTCATATATTAGGTAATTTGGGTTATTGACGCAATCTTTGTTTATTGCGTATCCTTTGGATTATTCTTAACTCTTTATTATGAGTTTCTATGTATCTGAAATCGTTGTTATTAATGTTTATGATTAAAGATCCGAGAGATTAAATGAAGCACTTCTGTTTGTATATTTTTACTGACGATTTCTGAATAGTAATTTTTGAGGATTATTAAATGCAGTCAGTTGAGATTTCTTTTTCATTCCTTGGATAGTTAAGGTTGTTCTCAATAATAACAGTAATAATAACTTATTTGACGAATATACATATCATACCATTGCAGTATTAAAGTTAATAATCATTTTTGAAATATATATATATTGTATTGTTTAAACTTCTATATTATTCATTTAAATAAATTATATTCAAATCGTTCACCTCTGATTTATCTTTAATATGTCTTATCTTTGATGTGTCATCGCACCCAATACATTTACCGATGTTTTCGTATTAAAAAAAATTACCTCTTGCCATTTAATAATAATTATTCCTTTTTTAAATACTTAGGTGTATGTATGAAGCGATCCGGCTGGATAAAGTTTACACACATATATACATACATATATATGTATATATATATTTATTTGTGCATTGTTCATCTGGATCAATCTGCAATTTTCTGGTTTATTTTTATTGTTATTTTGTAAGTCCTTCCCCTTTCCCCTAGGGACGTATATTGGGTACTATATATATATATATATATATATATATGTCGAATTAATCAGTTAATCTATTCCAAAGGCTTAAACGTATGCTGGAAATCTACTCAAGATGAATGGTGCTTAAATACAATATATTTTATATCCATTTGTTTCAAGGAGTAATTAAAGCTATACATGGCATGCTTAAACTTAGTTTACAATAAGTTTTATGTAGGCTGCTTATCAAGACACAACATTCGCTTGAAGTAGAAACAAACAAAATGGCGATGGAACTATCAGATGCACGTAAACTTACTAGGAACGACATCTATTATGTTTAAAGTAGCTACCCGCCTCGGTGGCGTAGTTGGCTAACGCGCTCGTCGTGTTGAGCTAGACCACCAAGGACGGGGAGATCGAGGTTCAAATCTC
Source organism: Timema podura (assembly GCA_033556935.1). NCBI lineage: Eukaryota > Metazoa > Arthropoda > Insecta > Phasmatodea > Timematidae > Timema > Timema podura. The sequence goes on along the minus strand of JAVRXN010000008.1, from coordinate 47,597,845 downwards.
GGTCGGGTGAACTGGGGGTGGTTTTTCCTAAATGGTTTTCCACTCTCCCCCCACGCAAATGCGGGTTCACTTCCTCTAAATTCAACCTTCCCAATTCCTAATCCATTAGTGTAATTAGTAATTAAGCGTATAACCCGAACGGGTAGTAAGACGCGGTGCTAAATATTTAAAGTAGCTGTCGTTAGACAGCCTTGCTATTCGTGAGTTTAGGCAGTGCAACCGCTTTTCTTGAAATCCGCGTAATCAAAATCCGTGCAAGCCGAGGATCTACCAAGTGTGTAGCCTATATAGTAAATAAGCTTTACTAACGACATTGGTGGACCCATGGACAAAAGGTCTGGTGCATCTAGTTCACTTAGTCGAGTCACTATTGTCTGCCACTAAGCGTCACGACTACAGAATATTGAATTTTAGTGATTATTTTCATAGTCTTGAGATTTTAATGCGCTCAAGTTTAATGAGGTGTATTTTTTTAAAGTTTATAGTTATGAGTATAGATATAAGAAAGAAAGTTGTTGTAACGTAAAAAAAAATCTTTGAAACGAATCGATCATGGATAGACTTTATGAAAGTTGCGGTTGAGTATGGGGTCATTTGAAGAGTCAAGAAGAAAAAAGCAGCAGATAGATAAATAGTGAACGCAAAAAGCTTAAGATTCATGGTTATGCATAGGAAAACTATGTCAAATTCTGAATTTGAATTGAGAAGCCATTTTCTTGTGCTTGGATTAGGGGGCCTATCTGAGTTTATGGTTATTTGAGGTATCTTCAATCCTGTTAATTTAAGATAATCAGAACTCTACTATATATATAGTATATATATATATATATAAATGAATGTATAGTAAGAAACCCCTTTTGTGTTGCAGTGTCGCTCCTTATTGGCAGTAGAAGTGACGACCACAATTACAAGGAAATTGAAATGGAAAAGTTAAGGCAAGCGAAACAAGAGTGAAATACAAGTTAACTAATAAGTTTATTGGTATCCAAACAAAGATAATTAATACATATTCACAGATACGATAGTAATCTAAAATTTCCACTGTTTAATGTTAGGCGTTAATATAGTAACAAGAAACACTGTTACCAAAATGGCCGTGTTTGGGGTGAGGCACCTGAAATTAACATACAACTAAGACAACAACTGTTGGGTTTAAGATTTTAAAAACGTGTGACTCCTTAGAGAAGAAAATGTGCACTTTCTACAAAGAAAGTGTGCTAAATAGATAACTACAGTAGCTCTAGTCGGAATAATAAAATTAAGTAAAGGCTAAGCAACAATACACAACCCTACTCTAGCCTTACGGCTGGTAGTTTCATACTTGATAAGCATGGACAAATAATGGAGTTAAGCAATATCTAAAGCTAGGAAGTCCTTATTTAAGGAGCTACAGTGATAGTGGCTAAATGAGTTAGCTAGCGTTGGTTAACTCCGAAAAGAGTAATATGATGAAAAAGGAATCTTCCAAGTGCTGGAACTATTAGTTTACATTTAGTAAAAAGAGAAATACCAGGAATCTAGGCCATAGGAAAACTATGGCAGGCCTAGCTCTAGCTAGTACTGCCTGATCATCCAATATTATAATTATTACTCAACAATAGTTTGGATACAGACTACAACAATGGAAAAACATCTATACATTAAAGAGCCATGCGGCGCCTGAAGGGAGCTGGACAAGTATAAACAACACCAAGTGGGCCACCCCTCTGGAATAGAACCATACCCATGGGTTGAGTACCGTACTAAGGTACAACAATAATGCCAACTTAAAGACTGAAAATTGTCAAATACCCAATTAGGTCACACAGTAATGTCATGGATTAAACTAATCTCCCCTTTTTTTGGCCAAGATAAAGGCATTAGTAACATGGTCACATAGAACAGGGAATTAGACTGTTTCCCAAATATTTATGACTATTCATATGGACATAGTTAAACAATAGACAAGTGCGGTCATAAGGACTACACTCTGTTCAAAATAAACCGATTCCACCAAAGAGTATACTATTTAAAAGTTGTCATATTGACATAGTTAAACAATAAACAAGTGTGGTCATAAGGATTACACTCTGTTTAAAATAAACAGATTCTGGCAAAGAGTAACAATTACACTTATCCTACATTGAAGCTTCTCTAATGAAGAAGATCGAAAAGTAGAAGTCTGTTAAAGACTAAAGAAATAATTTTTACATATATTACATTATCTGCGCCAAGGTGGTGAGACCAACGCAACAATCATCTTGACCACTACTTGAAGGTTACGTTGAACTAAGCCTCCAGAATGCTTGTGAGACGAGTTGTTGGAATTAAATACAAAAATAGTACGAGAGGCGCTGCATTATATACGAAATGAATCTGACGTTTAAGAAGTGGAGGGAAGGGGGTGTTATCTAACAGAATAGAATAGCCCAGAACAAAACTCCAGTTGGCAAGGTGTTCTTGCCGCGTCCGCTACTTCTATTCGGTCGTCCAATGGGCAGGATTCAATTGACTCAGTATGGAACAATCAGAGAGTGAGTTAATAAACTGTCATTTATTTTCATTTTACTTTACTTTGTATACACAGCAATTTATCCTTTTCTTTGTATGTGTGGGCTAAATGAGTGTAGCAGTGGTCTATTGTCTATCTGCACATTTTGGCACCATCTTCTTCAACAGAGGGTGGCTCCACGGTCAGTTTAACTCAATTGCTACCTGACGCCATGGATATTGTTTTATATACATAATAAGATATAGACATATTATTATAAAAATATACCCTCCGTAAACCATGTAAGGTAGAAAGCTAACCTTGCTTTATTCCACTATGGTATATCTTACAAGATAGGGTCATAATGCAATCCGTCAAGGTGAGACTGCCACCTTTTAAAGGAAGCGGAGGGCAGATTATGTTTTAAGAAATTCAAATGCCTCTTAGTGAGATCCATTAAAGATCTTGATCATTAGTGACTAGTTATTTTAAATAAACATCACATCTTATTTTTTTTTAAAAGAAATTCCGTTGTTTGAGCTCACAAGTGAGCCATGCCGACCTAGTGGCTGCCACCGTTAACGATGATAGTGCTGACATTTGAGAATAAAGGATGTCATGTTATTAGCACAACGAGCCCTCCGGCCATTAATATCAGTTTTCTAATCTGGAGCAGCTACTTGTTTATTCAAGTAACTCCTCATTTGTCTTCATTCGATTTGAGCTAAACTAAATATACAAAGAGCATTCCATTTGAAAGTAGTTAGCTAAGAAAAACCTTTTTACTGTGGCTTAAAATACTCGGCTAAAAGTGTTTACAGTTTCAAAAATTTTGAAAAATAATGTTTAGCTGTACAAATATATACGTATTAGTCTGCAACTGTCAACCCTTACAAACTTATATAAACTACGTCATCATCACGACCATCATTATACGTCAATCACAGACAATGTAGATAGTGTGCCGTCCTCAAAATGCCCGTCCTGTTGTGTGCCCTATTCCTCGAATCATCATGAATGTTTAGATGTTCCTCAAATTATGATCACAACTCATCCTGTGACGTCTTTTTGGCCTTCCCTCAAGAGCTGATCTCGGCATATGTTCCTCTGTCTTCCGTGCAACATTAGAATAAATAAAATACGTAGCAATATAGAAACAAAAAGGTTGATTTTCAATTACAATTTATGAATCTGGATCCAAGAAAGCACAGGTGTACTAGCTGGATCCAAATGGTCCGGAACTAAAAAATATGACGGCCTTTAACATACATTCATTACCACTGAAGTTGTGTTTCAGCGTAAGCTGAAGTGAGTTGTCGAACTAGTTTTTTTAATAGTACATTTAATCCTTATGTTGTTTCCACTAAAATATCTATGATTAAATCGTTATTCTCCATTTTAATCATAAACTTCTACTTTATACTGGCACGATCAAAATAGCTTCTTAGCTGTAAGACAATAGCTGGGAATGTATTTTTTATAATTTTAAGTTTGTAAAATGATCTCTGCACACTGCATTCTTATATTACAAAGCTATCAATAAAAAGTACGACGCCTTATCTCAGTCGGAAGCGTGCCTGCCTACTGAGCTAAGGGTACCGGATTCAATGCATGGCATGGCAAAAAAAATTATCATTGATGATAATATAGGTTTACACTTTCACATTGATAAATTAATGGCCGGAGACTGGATTTTATGGCTGTCCTAGTCTTGAGTTAGATTATAAGGCATATGAAGCCGCAACAGGCCTAACAAGCCGTATGTAAAATATACTTCTTGAATAAAAAACTGAACCAGGCCACAGGCTGGAAACCGTAATGGATGCATATATATAACTAAACAAATGCTTATAAATTTGGCTTAAATTTGCATTCATAAACAACACCAAAAAACCTTAAACGGAAATGTTACACATTTAATACCATCGTATATCTTCACAAATGATATATTCTGGGCAACCTCGAATTTACTAGCTGGGACTTTTGATTATATATAATAAGAACAACCAATAGTATATGAATGGATATATTTATTTTAAGTTAAATCAGATGCATCAGCCCAAATTAAACTGGCCCACTATCCCGGTGGCCCAGTCCACCCCTGCTAGAAAGGCCACATATTTTTTGCGCCAATATCACTTGACCGCCATGTCGCAAGGAGAGGTTTGGTTATAATTACCTAATGTGGTTGCTTTCCCCGTTTGCCATCTGTCAGAATGATATGGGGGAGACGGTCGCAAAGACGATACGACATTGAATACATGTTGATGGTGTTTATTGAAACATGTGAAGGTCACTACTGAATTACTCTACTTTAGAGGTTATTCATCTAGAGTATACAAGAACGATAACGATTAAAAGTGAAGGGTGAGTTAAAAGTGAGTAGCGTTGAATTACAATCTAGTAGATTACTTTCGTGCAGACGGTCCAGTAGCAAAAAAAAAATGAAGGTCACTCACTTCTCACTCAGCCTTCATTTTTACTCATTATCGTTCTTGCTTGCAGCTTTGTGACTACTTTATACGAATTATTGACACATTAACTCATGAAGAGGCATATTCTAATAACCCGCAAGAACTGGATGCAGTGTATCAGGACTTAGAGAACCCTGTTCGTATCTTGGTTACTAAACTCAAGCATATCAGATACATAAGACGTCATTCTGAGGCATCGAGAAAGTCGCAGTCGCCATCTTGAAGAGGCTACCTTCTCCTCAATTGCTTTGATCTCCTAGCCAACCAGCGATCAAATTAAGTCCTCCAAGAAGGGGATATATTAACAACTCAGCTTTTCCAATACCGATGGAGGCTGGGTCAGCATTCTGCTGCATGAAGGCAAGTGACGTGATTAAATAGGAATTTAACAACTCAGTTTACCTACATTCTTTATTAACATGGTCTCTAGGGTAAAGTACACCTTATAATACATATTATAATTGCCGAGAAAAAATGTAGAATATATTACGTTGAGAGCGTTACAAGTACAATATTTTGGCGTGGAAAAGTAAATCTGTACCCGTTTATTTGTACTCCTTCCGTGTTTATATTCCTAATACATTTAATTTAAAATAGTATAAAATAACAAACATCAATCAAGAATTCACTACAGACTTTTATTTAAATGAAAAACTATATTTTTAGTTCAAACAAACCAGCTCAAGGAATTATTTGCTAGCCGTCCGAAAAAGTATTTGATAATTTTAAATGAAATGAAATATAGGCCTACACTGTTTGAGAAACATTGATAAAAGAGGAATTTATTTCTCTCTACCAAGAGCATAACAATTAATTTCAATAGTGTCAAAGAGCTTAACAAAAAATATCTTTATATAATAATTTCTTATATCTCGGAAACTATTGGTTTTATAAAAATGTATTCAAATTAAAGATTTTAATTTTGAATAATACAGCAATTTTACAACGATATGTTATTTCGTCTCTCGAATAGTTGTAGAGATATTATCAACATTAGAAATTTCTGCCTACAAAAAGTACCGGTATTCTCAAAGTAATTTTCATGCGAGGAAAATGAGCGTTTCCACTTTGTTTACGATGTTAAACCATGCATGGTTACAAAATTTAATCAAAATTGTTTGTGCGAATTTTGAGGAAATTGATTTTTTCTCTTATGTAAACTACCCTTAATTTTAAGGTTGTACACATACAAGTCCATAAACTCCTCGATGGAACCCTATGAAGACCCTTAATACCTTTATCCCAGTCTATAAAATGGTTTAAGTTCTTGACCATGATACCGACACATAGACAGACAGACGGCAGTGGGAAAACAACCTTTCCATTTTCAAGGGTTCATGTAAGGTCGATATTAACAAAATCTTGAGTTAGATTTTTACTGTGACAATTCTTTTATTCCCAATGGGTTTATATAAAATAGATGAAAAGCATTTTTTTTTTGCTATGTCTAAAACCAATAATTATTCATATTTTCACTAGGTAAGGTTTAATTAAATCGAATTTTATCCCGAATTTGACAGAAAAGGAATTTTATAAACCTTTGTTTGAAGACATAAAGTGTGTACACCTGATATATAAGAGTATATATGTTTATGTGTGTGTAAATATTAATATATAGTTGCACATGAGTGTAAGTACATATGCACACACATAAGTTATAAACTTAGTGTACCCGGTGGTATTTAAACTCTGTTTCCCGGGTGAGATACCTTTACTATTCTGAATACTTGATGGACAGCTTGACCTTTGAAGTTTATGGACGTAAGAAAACCTGTGAAATGTCCATGGCCTTTGGCATGAACCACGTGGCTAATGGTGGTTGGTCACGTTATAAAACACCTCGGGTCACTGGCTTGAGTCCACCCCATTTGGAACAATGGCCGGGGAGTAGAGGACAAAAAGGGGGGGGGGGGGTTGTACAGTATATTAACTCAGCAGCTCTCAACAAGTTGCTGCCTTGAGCAAAACAAAATAACGTTTTGTTCCTTATTTCACATATCGAGTAATAGATCTTGTTGTTACCGAGCGTGATATGGTTTTTGGGAGGGCCTTAATATATTATGACTAAGGGGAGGATTAGTACTCTCTGACTTTATGGCATTAGGAACTCGAAACTTCATTGCCGCACTTAAAAAAGTACGTCACCTATCCCTATTTTGAGATAGTTTTATCCAGTCAACCTCATTACACCCTATCCCTATCCTAAGATAATTATATTCAGTACACTTCATTACACACTCTCCCTATCCTAAGCTAGTTCTATCCATTACACCTCATTTCACACTATCCCTATCTGGAGATTGTTCTATCCAGTACACCTTATTACACCCTATCCCTATCTTGATCTAGTTCTATTCATTCCACCTCACTACATCCTATCCCTATCTTGAACTAGATTTATTCATTCCACCTTATCCTGAGATAATTATATCCAGTAGACCTCATTACACACTCTCCCTATCCTGAGATAATTCCACCCAGTTCTCCTCATTACACTCTATCTCTTTCAGGTCCTTTATAATGTTATCTTCCCATCTCGTCTAGGTCTTCCCAATGGTCTCTTTCCAATGATCTTAACAGTCAGTACCCTGAACACGGCTCTAGATTCTCCCTTTTGTACTGCATGTCCTACCCACTATAATCTACGAGACATAATTATCCTAGCAATATTTTGTAATAAATATAGGATATGTAACTCATCTTTATTTAACTTCCTCCACTCCTCAATAGCCTCTTAACTTTTTGAACTAAACGTATTCCTAAGCACCCTTTTTCGAACACGTCTAATTTTTTTTTTCCGGATTAGAACAAATTACTGAATGAGTAATAGCATGCTAATTCCTCGACTGTTTTCCTTTCCTTATTTTCACACTTATATCGTTATTAATAGTTAAAACTCTTGATGTATATTTAAACTCATTAAACCCTGTCAAATGACATCTTGTTTACAGTAATCTCTAAATTATCGTCCTTAAACTGTGTCGCCTCTGTGATCATATATTTAGTATTTTCATAGTTCAATGCTAAACCTTATTCCTTACTATTTTCTAGTAAAACGTCTGCATTTCTTGCAACACTTTACCAACAAAGGTAAATAATCTACGTATTCTAATAGCTGCATTATACTGTTTAATGTCAACCCTTCCCTAATCTCTTGTATTACCCTAATAGCATATTCTAAGGCTGGATTAAAAAGTAATGGGGAAAGTTCATCTCCTTGTTTCAACCCAGTATGTATTTCGAGAGAATTATAAGTGACATACAGCCCATACCTTGCCACAAGTATCAGTTTAGCATGCCTCAATTAGCTCAACAAGTTTTTGAACATCCCTAACCTAACTAAAATTTCACATAATTGTTTCTTTTAGCTGAATCAAAGGCCTTTTTTAAAATCTATGTATTTATTTACGAACCGTCATGTTGTATTCCCTCTTTTTTTCTAATATTTGCCGAGTGGTAAAAATCTGATCCATTTTTTAACTATTTTTTAAAAATCCACAGTTATGATTCCCAATTACTTCCCCAGCATAAGGCATCAATCTCATTAAAATTATTTTAGATAAATTTTATAGCGTTCTGGTAGTAGTTTATGAAAATGTACTATTAAAATGATTTTAGATAAAATTTTATAGCGTGCTGGTAGTAGTTTTTGAGAATGTATCATTAATATTGTTTTAGATAAAATTGTATAGCGTGTTAGTAGTAGTGATATACCTCTAGAGTCGTTACACTCGGCTTAATCTCCCTTTTTGAAAATTTATATTATAATACCTTACTTTCATTATTGTGGTAATACCTCGTGGTTCCATGTGTCACTTCCTGGACTGCCAGCTACGGGTATATTAAGGTTCGAATTCCGGCCGGGTATACTAAGGGAGCGTTTCTTAAATTATTCCTCACGCTCTCCACGGATGTATGGATATACTTGAACAGTCTTCAACCTTCTTTTATTTAACAAATTCACCTGATTAGTACATGCTAATAACCGAACAGGTAGAAGACGCTGGGCTAAAAATAATCATTGTAAATGACTCGGACATAGCTTGATTATGTGGACTGAACATGCTTGAAAAGGTTCCACACATGTGTGGTCAGGACTAGGACAACTTTCTCACCCTTGAGTTATAGGCAACCAGCAGCGACCCCAATTCAAGTCGACTCCCATCGTAATGTATTAGTTTGTTATGTATTCAAGAGATTGTGGTCATCTTAGTCTCCCTTCAATTTTAAGAAATATATTCCATTATAAACCATTAAGATAAAAAAATGTCTGTTGAATAACATATTTTTATTTCCTATTGATTTGGTTTTAGATAATTATTACATGCATGCATAAATACATTTTGTAAATGTATGTTGGTATTCGGTCAGTAAGTTTTTAACATCTCGCCTAAATATTTTAGGGTGTTCGAAAATAGAATGCTTAGGAAAATATTTGATCCAAAGGTGAATGAAGATAATATTGAGTGAAGAAGACTACATAATGATGAGATTGCTACTCTCTACTAACTATCACAAATTGTTTGATTAATAAAATATCATAGACTACTTTGGTAAGGATATGCGGAGCAAATTGAAGACTATATTCTTGTAGTATTGACTGGCAAACCCAATTAGTCTAGCCTCCTACTTAAGGTCAGGATCGGTACCGGCCGGACACAAGTATGACACTTGGCACGCTTAAAGTACTTGGGTATCCAATTCGTTTTAGGGTCGGGTGCCAAAACTGTCTGTCCACCATTTCGAAATACACCTTCATTTTGGAATTTTTTGGAATTTTTTCAGTGTAATCAGAAATAAAATTAACGAGAATTTGGTCCTTTAGTCTTATTTTATAGGTATTCTAGCAGCCATAAAAACAAAAAGGGTTGACACTAAAATCTAAACTATGCTTTTATTCAACATATCCTAACTATAAAGATTAATCTGGATGACACATCTGTTATTGCAAAAATTTTGTAATTAATTCTTTCGATTGTTAACACAAGCATTTTAAACCTTTTGACCCAGATAACAAGCTCTTAATAATATTATAGTCACTTATTTTAACTTTGTGGACTATGTTATTAGATATATTTTAATTTTAATTTTAATATGTTTCATATGCAATTATCTCATCAGTAATTCTCATACGTGAAAGTTTCACATACTAAGTACCTGTCAAATTGCTAACTTACTATCAATCACCTTTTATTAATCTTATTAATTGTATTATAACTGTCTAAATAGTCCTTGTTAACTTTTTCTTAGGTTGGTATTGGTAGAATTGATCATTAATGTGATTAGTTAGTTTTGATCCTTATTCATGTATTAACGGTTCCATTCCAGTCATTGACTTTTTACTTTTTTCTAATTTCAGTAAATTCTCCAAAATATTTTTATCGCTTGGTAGAATATTGCACAATTACAGTTTTACCTATTTATAAAATCAATTTGCTCTTTAACAATCTCTGAGGGGATTCTTAGGAAGACGATTAGGTATTTTTAATTGATTTAATTTCTGACAACAATTTTCTCTTTGAATAATTAATTCCTTGTTATCTCCATCAATTCATATTGTTAGTTGATTTATTGATTTAAATTCTTTATCTTGATCTAACAATTTTTCTTTTAATAAACTAATTCCTTATATTCATCGCTTATATTGTTTAATTGAATAAAGACGTGTAACAATCAACCAATTGTTGTTCTACCAAGGACGTTCCTTGTAATACTAATTTCATATTTCTCCTTACTACAAATTAAAATGAATATAACTAAAATTAGTTACTTTAATGTCAGAACTGGCTCAACACCCATACCTCGGCGGCTAATTCAACACTATGAAAGGAAAAAAACAATATACTATAACAGGAATCAAACCATGGCCCCTAGATTAGTAAGCAGACACACTCCTAATTTACCAGCAAGCAGCTTACAAGCTAATGTAATTCTACTACATACACAACTCCCAGTTCCCAGCCGTCAATACGTTATGATGAAAAGAGAAGCCTAAATTTAAACAATTATTAATTTTTTTTGGCCATATCGGGAAACCAAATCCGAGACCTTTGGTCTAATATAAGAAAGGAGAAGTTAAATTAAGCCAACGAATCCCAACAACGCATCAAATAATTAGTGTCATCAGTGAAACTTCAGCCAAATGTAATCAAGTAGATTATATTTTTACATCCGTGCCTCTGAGGAATGATATTAGCCTATAAATTGATGAAGTGGATGATTGATAATCGATACATATCAGAGCCGTGAGGCATTAATCGTAAACATGGTTTGGAGTACGCTCTAGGATTTAAAAAAAACATGCAAATCATAAACCATTAGGACATGCAGTAGATGGGATAGCTACCAATTAATTTCCTCTCCATATTCCTCAAAGAATTTATTTATCTCGTGTGTTTTGCAAAATTTAAAACTAGGCTCATAAATCAAATATTAATAAAGACAATAAAGGTATAACATTTATTGTATGTTTCGAATGAAATGATTTTGTTTCATACTTAATTAACAAGAGTAATATGCTAAAAAATATTCATAAAAAATATTTATGAACTATTTTAACCAGTAGTAAAGATATAATGGTGGAAATTAAAAAATAATAGTAAAATCTGGAAATGAATAGTACTCCTGGATCTTTAGATGGTTAACATTTCGCCTGGTGTCAATGAATGTGAGAATAGTATCACCAGTTGTTATTTATAGTTTCCAGCCATATACTCTAAACTTACATGACGAGAATAAATTTAGTGTGTACAAAAACTAAGTAATTTGAATTAAAATAGGTCAAAAAAGGGATGGACCTAAGTGCCAAAGGGATCGAGAAGGACGGAAGTTCAAGAGACAAGGACCTCCACTACTCTATGCTAGAGCAAATGGATGTAAATATATGTTGTCTCTAAACGCCCACAGATATGTATCATACATACATACATACATACATACATACATACATACATACATACATACATACATACATACATACATACATACATACATACATACATACATACATACATACATACATACATACATACATACAAACATATATGCATACATGCATACATGCATACATACATACATACATACATACATACATACATACATACATACATACATACATGCATGCATACATACATGCATGCATGCATACATACATGCATACATACATACATGCATACATACATACATGCATACATGCATACATGCATACATACATACATGCATACATGCATCATGCATACATGCATACATGCATACATACATGCATACATACATGCATACTACATGCATGCATGCATGCATACAAAACATGCATGCATACATACATGCATACATGCATACATACATGCATACATGCATACATACATGCATACATACATGCATGCATACATACATACATGCATGCATACATACATGCATACATGCATAGATACATACATGCATACATGCATACATGCATACATATATACATATATACATGCATACATAGCCTACGCTTTATTTCAATCATACACAGTCATAATTGCTTAAACCAATCATGGATCCACACCATATTCTATAAAATCATTCTTTAACAAACTTCTACTCACCCGATCGTACTTTTTTTCCCAGATAAACGAATGCACAACAAACTTTCTTCCTGACCGCCAAGTATTTCTAATTACTTGTTGCAATGCAAATATCTGGTCCATGCAACATCTACCTTGCGTGAAACAACGTTGTACACCCAAAATCCTGTTATCAGTTCTTCCACGCGCCCTCTCAATTAGAACTCTACTAAAAACTTTGCCTGGAATAATCAACAAACAAATTGCCGTATAATTCTTACATCCAGTCTTACTGCCTTTGTAAAAAGGAACAATGTCAGCATTTTTTCAATCATTAGGAACATTCAAGATCCCAGAATACAAAATTTATAACTTTCCCTTCTCACCCCCTTCCAATCTTTCAAAGCTATATTTAAAAACTTCCAATTTTTAAAATTAGACAATTAAATTTAGTAACTCATCTACATTCCTGGCAAATTTCAGTTTTCCACTTCTTTTTTTTTTTTTTTTTACGATCACAATGTTACAACCCGCGTTTTACCATTCGGGGTTGCTTTTATCAAATTCCCTTCTTCGGGAGATACGGTGATGTTTAGAGAGTCAGGGCTTTAGTCTTTATACATAGACTCGCTTTGCTCGTTGGGGGCTCCGCCCTCAAACCCCGGTGTGTTTTCTTTGCAAGTGGATAAAACTAATGTAATTCCAAGCTTTGTTTTGAACGTAACAACTTAAAGTTACCGGTATTGTATTATATATACCGCACCGACTTTAAAGTTGCTCCATCATTTTGAATTTTTTTGGGGCGCTAAACATTATTTTTTAACTGTTTATCACTTTTCCCGTCAGTTACAGGCTAGAAGCTATAAGTTTGCCAAATTTCAGTCTCTAGCTCATCTGTAAGTGGGTAAACATTAATGTCAGTGAGTCAGTCATGTGGCTTTATAGTAGTTTAATATAATAACTTATTGTTGTTATACTATATGTCAATTTATTAGGTTAATTAATAAGAAACCATTGAGATGACCTAGACCATGTGAGAATAACATTAGAATCGACCTGATATATATATATATATATATATCAGGTCGATTCTAATGTTATATGTTATTGTATATATGTATATATATAATATATCAGGTCCATTCTAATATATATAATATATATATATATATATATAATATAAATACTATAGGGAGGTGGACTGGCTTGAGTTAGCTCAAGATAGGGTTGAGTATCGTACTTTTGTAAATGTGGCAATGAACGTTCGAGTTCCTAATGCCATAAATTATTATTATATTATCATCACCGCGTCTTCTACCGTTCGGGTTGTACCACTTACGCTAATGTGTAATGGTAGGGTGATTGTGAGATAAATGGAGGACCTACAGTTTAACGTGGAATCCGAACCACGGTGGAGGCCTGGCATCTACACATTCACAAGTTGTGCTTAATACACGTCTTGTCAGAGGTGAAAGAAGGGTTTGGCAATAAGATAAATCTGTGCGGACCGAGGATTGACCTCGGATTCGCAACACAGAAGTCCGACACCTTACCCCTAGACCGCCAGGTCACCCCTAATCCAATAAAGTAAGTAAGTATTTTTATTAGGTAAATGGAAGCTATGTTAAGATAAAATACGGTAAGTGATTTAAGGTATCTTTGAAATTTTATCATATGAAGCTGATATTTGTCAAATATTTTATTAATATTAATTATTTCAATTTTGAATTTTAGTTTAGTAATGTAAATTTATTTGTTTATAACACACAATTAATAAAAATGCATTAATAATAGTTTTGTTATTGTTACTGACAAACAAATTAACTTAAATTGAATATTTTTCAAAATAAATAACATAAATATTATTATTTAAAAACACGTAATTTATTTAACAAATTTAGTTAAAATCCGTTAAAACTTTTCATCGACAAAATCTTGGCTTAGTCATAAATTGTAAATTATTTAATTTTAATAAATCGGTTCTCGTTACTAGTTAGTTGGTAGTGTAAAAAAATTATTAGAAATATACAATAAATCTCACACTTGTTTTAAAATTACATATTTTATTTGTAAGATCACAGAACCCTTGTTTGAGAATTTATACCTTAGATTGTAGTTTGTTACTGTGATGTCACGAGACGCCGCTAATTATAAGAGCCAGCTGTGGCCACTAATGGAACTAACTTCCACTCCTTTTGTACCCCCATCCCCTCTGCTACCACCACAAAGTTTTGCAAGCCGGCCGGTACAATAGATGAATAATGCCTACACAATTCGGATAATGTCCCTTGTTTTCAGCAAGTTAAGTGAAAATTTCAGTTTTTAGCTAGCTCCTTAAGGGTAGCTACTAAGCATATGAATACAAATTGCTAATTTCAGCAACAGAACATCGCAAGTGGTGTAAGAATGGGAGGCCCAAGCTTTGGCCAGCATTATTGGACAAGTACTTGTCCAAGTATTGGTCTTGTTATTCTTTCAACGTGTGTGAGAGCCCCACTTGTTCATGGCCTAATATTTGCACAAATTTTGCACAAATGTTGGACAATATCCTCCTTGATATTTGCCTAGTAGTGTGGGACCAGCTTTATACGAATATGTTAATTACACTAGTGGGGTATGTAAAAAGAGTGTAGAATTTTAGTGTCAATTTACCTGTATTAGCTTTGAGGTAGAGCGTTAAAATAATCAAATAAAATAAACTGTCTGATATCCAACCAGGATTCCAACTTAAATTTCCCGTTACCGTTAATCCAATCCTATGCAAGAATTAACTAGTTAAATTAACCTATCACAGATGTGGGGAAATATTTCTTATGATTTGTGTTTCAACACATGAGTTATTTATCGGGTGGTCTAATGGTTTAAGACGTCAATATTTCAATAGACTTCACGGTTGATGATGGGGAGATCGGGGTTTGAATCTTAGTCAGATATACTCATTGTGGTAATTTATAAAGGGTTTTAAATTATCCCTCCACGCAAGCTCAGATAAAATTCCTCTAAATTCAACCTTCCTCATACTTAAAAAAATTTGGCATAGTACACATATGTGTAGCCCTAACTGGCCTAAGACTATGTGCTCAAAAAATAGTCAGGGATGAGCAGAGAAATCAAAAGGAAATGTATTTGCATTAGCGCGGAGAAGAGATGGGAAAACAAAAGCTATGAGTCACAATATTAAAAAGAAACTCAAGATTCAAACCTATCGTCAATTTAGTATATTGTGAGCCTGTTGCTATAAACCACAGACCATCAGCGTTATTTTAATCATTTTTCGCAGCACTGGTGTATTTTGGACATATTAAAGATATGTGTAAGCAATTACAATTTACACTATTTATTTTTACTTTGGAATTAGCCGTATCGGTGGACATAAAGACAAAACGTTGAGCTCATCTACATTTGTTATCTTCTTAAGTATCACGTCCTACTACCCATTCGGGTTACACACCTGTGTACTAATTACGCTAATTGGTTTAAGGATTAAGAAGGTTGAATTTAAAAGAAGTGTGCCCATATTGCTTGGAAAGAGATAGTGGGGAAACATTTATAAAAAAACCTCAGTACACCCAACTAGGATCAAACCACGTTCTCCCGGCCATAGGTACTCAGTCTAGTGCTAGGGTGACACCTTAACCGTGCGGCCACTGAAGTGGGTTTCCTCTATTATTGCGTGGAGGTCAAGGATCCAATCTCAGCTGGGAGTACTAAAGGTGGTTTTTACTAAGTTGTTCTTAGATTCTTTCTCCGAGGGATGTGGGTAAATTTCCCTTATATGAATCCCTAGCTCATAGGCCTAAGTGTACTTAACTTACATTCGTAAAGTTCAAACGGGTAGTAATAATTAGAGTATAGACAATTTCTATCTTTTTTGATCTTATATAAGTTTATAATAGTGTTATTTTTGTATACTTAAGTCATTTTTCATGACAACATAAATAAATCAATAGCAAATTATAATTGTTTTATGACATAGTTTAAATAGCACCTCCGTTGGCTGCGCAGCCCCGTGACCTCATTTATACATGAAGCACAAGTGTTGATAACGACTTTGTGTGAAGGATAGTAATATGGAGGGTATGTATGTCCTGAGAAAGTTCCGCAAGGGCCATGACAGATAACCAAAAACTATTATAAATTAAAATAAATACTTCTACTGGACAATATTTTATTTATATTGGCCAAAAAGGTTGTTTTTATTTTAAAAAAGTGTAAAAATATGGACCTCAACTAACGTCACCTTTCCGCCCATTTTAAGCACTTCACATAAGCTCAATTTGGTTTTTAAAAAAGGAATGGTATGGCCAAGAGACTACACTTAAAATTGTAAATCAACAAATGCAGAAACACAAGTAGCTACCGGAAGTCAAATACTACATTACAGTAATTTGTGATTACATCCTTATGTTGAGTCATTGCATTATTTTCAGTGCACATGAACATTTCAGAGAAGAGATGAACGACTTGATCATGACCTGGAACTCATCCGATAACAAATGTACTGATACCCAGTGTGTATAAAATGATTGTAAGGGAGGAGTAAAACAGTGTGTCTGGAGTTTGTAAAGGGATTCAGGCAACTATTCTTCAACAGGGAGTTTAGTTTTAAATATAAACCTTTGCAGGGAATTGGTATGTATAGCAAAATGTTATCTTACCTGCCATGTTCATGTCAAGACGTGTAATATTTATGTGCTCATGATATTGTAGTTAAAACAGTTAGCTTTAGACTGATGAAAGGTGCTCTCCTTTATTAAATAAAGGTTTGAGTTGCATCCTAGACATATATATCTTAAGGCATGGTTAGTTCCTAATATGAATTAGATAAGGGCATCATAAGTCTGGCCGTTTGCCATGTGCAGCCCTTGATCTTCTTGTGGCTAGTCTGAGAGAGATTTATGTTTTATAAGTAGGATAAAAAAAATTGAATCCTCGTTTCTCCTATCAAGTAGAAGAAGTGACGATTACAATTACAAAATTTTAACATGAAGGTTTGGGAAATATTAGAAATAAGAGAAATATACAAGTATAACGTATCAGCTTATTTAAAAGTAAACAAGAGAAATAGAATTACATACGTTTTAAATATATATTAGATCAAACAGTTCATTGTTATTAAAGAAAACTTCATTCAGTTATCATTGTCGTTTATTTCCGATAGGCAGGAATATAAATAAGCTCCTTGATGACTAGGAACTAACTGAAGTAAGATTGAACATATAGTTTAGTTTAGTAACTGTAGAAATAAGGATCAATGCTCATTCTCCTACGAAGGAGCGTCTGCCTCAACATAGTGGCAGTCAAAATTAGGCAACAAATATTGATTAAAGGTTAAGACACAATACATAAAGACAATTCAGCCTAACTAATACCAGACTAAAACCTGAAAGGTATATTCATGAATAATAGTAAAACTATAGTGAAAGAAAACAAAGAGTATTAAATCCTAATTTTATAGAGTTACTATGAAGTAAGATATATAAGCTAGCTAGCTTGAGTTAACTCCATAGAGAGTTAGGAAAACCTAAGAATAATATTCTATAAGAGGAACTATCATATTACAAATAGCAAATGGCGAACTATCAGGCATCTGTGCGGTTAAATTATTATGGCCGGTCAACTCCTTATAAGTACTGCCTGGACACTCAATAGTATATTTATATTTCCACCATAGCTTAGGCACACAATAAAAGTACAAACAATAATTGTTTTAATTAATACAAACGGCGCCTGAAGGGGCCGGAGACAAAGTACTATCTCCGTGGGCCACTACTACGAACTAGTTGTGCTCCCACAGGTTGCGCACCGTAAATAGATACACAAAAATAAAGAAATAATAGTGACTGCTATCTGTCACTGACCTAACTTGGTAATTGAATAAAACCTTAGATAACCTGATTTCCGCCATAAAGAGATCTTAAACATGGTCATACCGTTTAGGGAGTCATTATTATTCCCAAATATATAAAACTATGTCTTAAGAACATAGACTTAGAACTTAGAAAAGATAGTAAAACATTCTGACATAGTAAATAAAGTCGCATGGACCTAGATAAATAGATCATTAAGCCCTTATTCTAAACTGCACCATATGGTCATAGGAAAACATGCCATAATTTTGATACACAACTCTGTCTTATGGACATAGAAGAAGAGCGTTAAGACTAACATTCTAAACTATGCCTTATGGGCATATAAAATAAAGTCAGACATTCTGACACCAAAAATTATGTCTGGACACAGAAAATAAAGTCGACATTATGAAACAAAAAAAAACTACGTCTGATGGGACATAGAAAATAAAGTCAGACATTCTGACACAAAAAAAGTCTGATGGACACATAAAATAAAGTCAGACATTCTGTCACAAAAACTATGTCTGATACATAGAAAATAAAGTCAGACATTCTGACATAAAAATATATGTCTGATGAACATATAAAATAAAGAGGTGCTACGAATCTAACACAGATTCTAACTTTCATATAATTAAAATCCCAGATGAGGCCTCATTTGCGATGAGGTGGAGAGACTGACACCTGACACATCGTAGTCACAAGTAGTTTCTTCAGCGATGTAGATTTACGTCCTAGTTCTTCCTCCGTCGAATTGATAAAATAGAATACAAAATGTGAAGCGAAGAATGACTGTTATATAGTAACAGAACTGACGAACTCTGGGAAGGATTGCATCTGGACATCTAAGGTGGAACGGGGTTAAGTTACGGAATTGCGCTGAATGACCACTAGCGCTCGTGGATGGTGTGGAGCCTAGAGAAAAACCTCTCTTCCATTTCTTCCAAGCGGGGCCTGTGAGTAAGTTGTCATTTAGCTAATAGTGCCAGCATAGTCAGCTGGGCAGTCTTCCTGGAGCCTGGGCTTTTTCCGGCAACATAAATCCACCGTGAGTGAATATATGCCACATATTATTAGAATGTATTAGCTCTTGTATTCATTGTGTTAATTATATCTATGGCATTTTTATTTTACATGTTAAATATCAGGTTTAACATGCTATAAAATGTAATTATTTGAAAGAAGACTAAGTACTATCATAGTTTCCACCTATAAATAAAATAATTTAATAATTAGTCATTAAATCATAAAAAATTTGAGATGTGTATGGTAAATCGTACGCCCCAGAGCTAAAAATGCCATGTTAGCGAGCTTTTTTTCGTCTGTAGATGTTTGGATGAAATATGTTCTTACTGTAGGCCAACTTATAAATAGTTTGAAAAGCACAATGAAAACATATTCATACCTGGTAGATTTTCACCAACATTATCTTTGTATAAATAAAGACACATTTTAAAATACACACAATATAAATTTAAAATGAATACAATAAAACCAATTAAAACAGAACTTATGAATTTCTCATGTAATCACTCAACAATGTTAAGTTTTGGAATTGGCATTACAGCTCAAAATGTTGGGAATCTCTAAATTAAACAATATCAAAGAAAGTAAAAAATATTATTTTCACAATCCACAAGAAGCTTTAAATATTATTTTTATAAAATATATTTACAAAATTAATCTGATTTAATAAGGATCTACTCACTCCAGTGGTATAGTTAACTAAGCCTAGACTGGACAGCAGATGACGGAGAGATCAAAGTTCGAATCCGGTTTGGGTGTGCTATGGGTAGTTCTTATTAAATTTTTTCCCCTCCTTCTACACGCAAATATGAGTACACTACTTATAAATGTCATCTTTTTTTACCCTTACCACATTAGTATAGTTAATTAATATACATACAACCCAAACTGGTAGTGAGACATGGGGCCACAAATAAATAAATATGGATCTCATGATTTAAATAAAAATATTAAACTCCATGACCATTTTATATCAGCAAAAAAATTCCTTTATGGAAGATGAAACGGTATTTCAAAATTTCCCGTCCTTAAAAGCGATATAAATATTTACGTAAACCTGCAAACAACTTAGTTTTCAATAGCCCCGAACACTTATTCGCATATTGCTTTACGATTTGTCGTTTTGGTAAACCTTTTTGCCTTCGTAGAGCATTTCAAGAGGAGCTGCTTTGAGCAAAAACGATTCAATTGAAAAAAATGTATTATTTTCAAGATAAAATTATTTTGGTGGACATCGCATTATTTGTCAACATTAGTATTAACGTGAGATAAAATTGAATTATTTTACTTAAAATTTGTTTAAAATTGTTAAATTGTTAAATTATTAAATTTGGTCAGCTTTAATTTGTATTTATTCTATTTTTCTCAGAGCAATTGAGACCTTATTACTAAAATCTATCATGACGGGATGGACAGCTACGAGGATAAATGGGAGAAAGCCCAAGTATTTACGATTATACTTCTTTTGTGTGTTTTGTTGATTTTCAACCAGACTTTCAAATTATTTAACAATTGGGAACAAATTCATCCGCAGCACGCAGAAAAATGTTTCAGGCTCCTCTTTACTGGGATATAATTATCAGTCATTTTCACCTAAATGGTTTACAACCTTTTTCCATGCATAAGTGGGTACAAGTCTTCTAATTATCCCTTTAAAAATAGCGTTAAAATTATTATTATTTAGCACCACGTCTTACTACCCTTTCAGGCTATAGTACTAAGTTTAAATACTAATTACACTAATGGATTAGGAATGGGGAAGGTTGAATTTAGAGGAAGTGAACCCGCATTTGAGTGGAGGGAGAGTGGAAAACCATTTAGGAACACCCCCACTCCCCCAGTTCACCCGACCGAGATTCGAACTCGATCTCCCCGTCCTCGGTGGTCTAGCTCAACACGACTGGCGCGTTAGCCAACTACGGTACCGAGGTGGGTGTTAAAATGTAGATATCATGTATGCGTAGTATTACGTGGAGCACGGCAAATAAAATATAACTTTTTTTTATACGTATTTTAGGGCTTTAAACCAGTTTCTTTGTGCTACTTTTTAAATGAAGTTATTGAACTCATGATCTGGGATGATGATCTGTGAGTCCCCATTTGACTGAACTAGAGTGAGTGGCACATAGCCCCATCTTCCTCCTAGGCTCTCTAACCTGAAATCTGTGACTAGAGATATTCTTCTCAGAGCGCCCTGGCCTGAGCGTCTGTGGCAAGACGCGGAGTTCCAAGGGACTGATTCATTCCTACACCCTCTTCCCGCCGTTTATAAAAGAGAATTCTTTCTCTCTCTCTCCTCAAAAGTGTTTGCAGTTCTTGCAGTAAAAAGTGACCGTCCCCCCCCCCCCCCCTTTTCCCTTTTCAACAGGCGGGCTGTGTATTTTGTGTTTTCTAGTGGTTTCTGGTTCAGATGGTACATAGCATGTCTACTCTCTCTCTCTCACTCTCTCTTTCTGTCAGTGGAACAGTATATATTATACTTACTTATCTACAAAACCAGCGGTGACCTGGTGGTCTAGGGGTAAGGTGTCAGACTTCCGTGCTGGGGGTCCGGGGTTCAATCCTCGGTCCCGGCACGGATTTATCTGAATGCCAAACCCTTCCTTCACCTCTGACAAGATGTGTATTAATCACAACTTGTGAATGTGAGGAATGCCAGGCCTCCACCGTGGTTCGGATTCCACGTTAAACTGTAGGTCCTCCATTTCATCTCATAATCACCCCTACCATTGCACATTAGCGTAAGTGCGTATAACCCGAACGGGTAGTAAGACGCGGTGCTAATAATAATAATAATACAAAACCAGGATTCGAGTCCCGAGTAGTACCGATAGTACTAACTATTTTAGAATATATTTTTTAAATACGTGACCATAGAAATTACCTGCTTCAGTGTTCGCATGGTCTAAGGCATCACTCTCACAATAGGTTGCTCTATCGATAACGAGGAGATTGGGGTTAGTATCCCAGTCGGGTATACTTAGAGGAGTTGTTTATAAATGGTTTTACATTCTCCCTCTACGAAATTGCTGATTCATTCATTTCATAAATATTGTATCACTCTCATCCTAATTCACATCTTTTTTTTAGCACCGCGTCTTACTAACCGTCCAGGTTATACCCTTATGCATTAATTACGCTAATGGGTTAGTGAAGAGTAATATTAAATCTAGAAGATGTGTACCCGAATTTGCGTGGAGAGAGTGAGAGAGAGAGAGAGTGGGGAACCATTTAGGAAAACCACCCTCGGTACACACAATCGGGATCGAACCTCAATCTCCCCTCCATTGTCAGTCTTGTATATTGTGAGAGTGCGCCTTAGACCATGCGGCCATCGAAGCGGGTCCAATCACATTAAGGTGGGCCTATATATTTGAATAGCCCGAATGGGTACAGTAAATATAATATTTAGTTATTTACTCTCATTCAAATTTTTTTACAAATAATCTCACACTTGAATGTCCCCAATTTATTTTCCTTTGAAAAAAAGATTTTTATTTTTACACTGTATTTTATTATATCTCACAAAGATTCACAAGTTTCATTGTGTTATGGACAATAGAAGGGAAATGGGGAAGTGGATTTTAAAATGTTGATCACTTTGTTATACTTGGTTAACATGGATATTCCAAGTTGTTTCAGAGAAGATATTTAATACATTTTTTAATTTAATTTGTTCCTACTGCTGCTGGAGCTTTTTTTGTTCTGGAGTTAAGATTATGGATTATTTACAACTGGCTTCTTGTGTTGCGTATTTTAATTTAAAGCTGTTATTGGGTTTGGGGTGTAGTGTTGATTCGTGAAGTCTCGTTGTCTCGTTCATTCTTCCTTCTTTGCTAGACGATCTCTCTGTCTGCCTCGAGCGTTTTGGGAGGAACTGATGGATTCACGAGACGTAAGGAGAATGGAGCTATGGTTGTAAACATTAGTGTAAAGAGGGATAAATAAGTATGATATATAGAGTTGATAACTGTAAAAAAGGATAAATAAATTTGAGATACAGAGTAGATAACTGTAAAAAAGGATAAAAAAAAATTGAGATACAGAGTAGATAACTGTAAAAAAGGATAAATAAATTTGGAATACAGAGTAGATAATTGTAAAAAAGTATAAATAAATTTGAGATACAAAGTATATAACTGTAAAAAAGCATGTATATATTTGAGATACATAGTATGTAACTGTAAAAAAGGATAAATAAATTTGAGATACAGAGTAGATAACTGTAAAAAAGGATAAATAAATTTGAGATACAGAGTAGATAACTGTAAAAAAGGATAAATAAATTTGAGATACAGAGTAGATAACTGTAATAAAGGATAAATAAATTTGAGATACAAAGTAGATAACTGTAAAAAAGGATAAATAAATTTGAGATACAGAGTAGATAACTGTAAAAAAGTATTAATAAATTTGATATGCAGAGTAGATAACTGTAAAAAAGGATAAATAAATTTGAGATGTTGAGTAGATAGCTGTAAAAAAGGATAAATAAATTTGAGATAAAGAGTAAATAATTGTAAAAAAGGATATATATATATATATTTGAGATGCAGAATATATAACTGTAAAAAAAGCATATATATATTTGAGATGCAGAGTAGATAACTGTAAAAAATCATATTTATTGGAGATACATAGTAGATAACTGTAAAAAAGCATATATATATTTGAGATGCAGATTAGATAAATGTAAAAAAGCATATATATATATATATATTTATTTGAGATACAGAGTAGATAACTGTAAAAAAAGCATATCTATATTTGAGATATAGAATAGATAACTTTAAAAGATTATAGATAAAGAAGAGCAATTGTTTCGTAGGTGGTGGCTGAAGATAGGTTAGGTGAGCTACCCATATGTTTCACAGGGGTTGAATAGGTAAGGTAAAGACTTGTTTGTTTGCTTATAAGTAATACTTTATCAAACATCAAACTATATATTGATTATATATTATGTTTGAGGGTTTATTAGATATTTGTCTTGTCAATAAATCTACCTACATTATTGCCTAGTGTCTAATCACCACCTCGTCCATGTATTTTTATTATTAATTTTCCTATCTCTAACATATTACAATATATATTTGATATTTTAGTCTGTGGTCAAATGGCAAAACCTGATATCTCAATTATTATTATTTTTTTGCAGAATTTAGTTATTAGTATATTCATATTCCCCTCATTGAGATCTACAGTTTCAAATATATCCCCTGAAAAATGAGCAAAAGTGCACATGTCAAGTTTTGCCATTTTATCATAGAGTTAACAAGGTAAAATAAGAATAATTATTATTATTTACAAAACATTTATTCATAATATTTATATTTTTTAATCTATTCAAACAGTATTCGTTATATTTTTCAATGCTCCTCTGAGTGATGGTATGTAAGTTATCACTTGCTTGGGGGGTTTTAGTGTCGCTGGATCTGTGGATAAGTACCTTTCGGGACGGTAATTTAAACGTCACTATTAGTTTCACGCAACAATTCTCCCCCACACCCACACACCCACACTTTTTGAATCCGACCCTCAGCGAACAATTCACTCGACAATTTCCGACACTTCATCTGGTGCTCTTTGACTCGCCACCTGGTTCGCTGGTCTTGCGTTGATTGCCAATAAATTGTTTTCAATTAAAGTTTTTCCACGAGTGGCAGAAATACAAATGACTCTTTCGAACAAATGATACGTGTTGTTCTAGGTTAACCATTGCAGGCTTAATATTTGTTATATAAAAAAAATACTGTGCCAACAATCGTTTGAGAGTTAATATGTGGAGATATTTATTAGTTAGATAGAGATACTATCAGCTCTCTGGGAATGAAGATTATCATCTAGTAACAAACTTGAATATTCTACTGAGATGAGAAAATACTTGAAAAATGGGTTTTTGTTCTTCCTTATTTAGTTAAATAGCTCTATTGACATGCGTAAGTACTTATAAAATGTGTTTTAATATTTTCTTATTTAGTTAATTGGTTCTACTGACGTATGAAAATACTATGAAAATGTGTTTTCGTCTTGCTTTAATTTTTAAAATAACATGTATAACTGTCCTCCTTCTGGCCATGTTAAAAGTAGAGGGAGAACCCAGTATCAACGACGCAATTTCAAAAATAAGTTAGTTTATATAATAAAACAAATTCAAGTACGTCGTCCTCGAAGTCAATTGTATTAATGAAATCTGTGAAGAAAAAATGTGCTATTATTGGAAGCGCTGCTACAGCCTTTAGCAAAGCTGATTTCAAATTTCCAGTCGCGCTGCTAAAATCGTTAATGGAAATGGGCACTTAATTGTTTTTACCTTCTTTTTTTTTTTTTTGTTATTTAACGTGAACTTTCTGAACCGACTGATTATATCAGTACACAAGAATTTCAATGGGCGAGAGTAAAAGGGCCTACCATTCTTTGCTACGCACCAAAACGGTCACCAACTGTAGCCAAACTTTTCGCGGCTAGCCTGTATACCACCGTCTTGGAGTGACAAAGAAGTGAGGTGGCGCGGAGTTAGTTTTTAAATTTTAATTGATAGTTCTGGCAGTCGAGCATAAAGTAGATGAGTTGTGTTGATTAAATTAATAAAACGGTATATATTTAAATTATTATTTTATTGCACTAAATTACATCCATTATTTAAAGTTTAGACTAAAATGGGACACACTTGTAATATATTTTGAGATTGTACATAAAAAGATATCAATTATTAGGTTATTAAACACTAAGCATCGATGTACATTATATATACATATATTCTTTTTGTTGTTCATCCCACTCGATAATAAACGCACACAAGTCCTCAACTTGGGACGTTAAAATAAAAATTATCCAAAACCGGGTCATGAATGACAATAGCCACAACGGAAACTACTAGTGAGCCTCACTCCCTGGTTGCAAGACTATTTAAAACATTATGTGTAGAAGCTTCCAGAAAATAAAATATTCAAGAAAACACTTCAATTGGTCGTATTCTAACATCTAAAACATGGTCCAAGTAAGTGTTCTCTGGCACCGTTTATAAACTTCACCCTGGCCATGCCTGTGTAGCTTCTAGAGGGAACAACAAATATTTTACTTGAAAGCTTTTTTGTTCTATTGTGCTTATTCCGACAAATCTCAAATTGAGGGCTGGGGTTTGCTTACCACCCAGCTATAAGGTCATTGCCCTGGCTAAAAATCCGCTACTTCCTATATGATACCTTATAAACATCTTAATTTTATACTGGTAAATAAAATTGCATCATGGGTCTATCAATTTTGCCAGTAAAGTTATTTTTACATATCTTCTAGGGGTCTCTTATATGCTTCACATATCTTCTAGGGGTCTCTTACATGCTTTAATCGACACGGGACCGACGACTTTACTTCCCTCCAAAGGAAGTTGTGCTACGGATTTTTATCACTCAAGAAAAATCCGTCAATCTTACCTGGTTTGAACCCATGAACAGCGGGTCTTGAGGTGAGCACTCTACCCAAGACTACCAAGGCCGACTACTTATTAGTAGTTTTGTGAACAGTAGACCACACGCTCTCCATTTCTTAACGTTATTACAGTCTTAAGATTTCTCTTTGGATTTCAAGTTTAAATATGTCCTATGCAATTTAAGCTGAAGTGTCTCCTTGATGATCAATTTACATGGAAAACAATTGATTAATCTTTTCAATAGTATATTAAATCCATAGATAATATACATTGTTTGCGCGGTTTAGGATGTCAGTCTCGTTAAATTCGAATTAGTTGGGATGAGCTATTAATCGAAACACTTTCCAAGCAAACGCTATCTTTTAGCCGGTACCTATATCACGAAACTTCAAACACCAGTTATTTGGCCTAAGGTCAAAGAATGGGTCTGCCGAATCCCGTTAAAATCTGTCCACACATTTGGTAGGATTAGTAGAACAAACCTCCAGAACCTGACACAGAAAATGCCAAATAGTCGAGTTAAAACAGGAAATTTATCCACTCGGTCAGTAAATATTTAAAATAAGTGTTATGTTATGGTTTTAATATACTATACTTGGCATTGATCCTTTTCTCTCTGATGATTATGTAGTTGTCAGTCCTATGGCTAAAACTTGTTGCGCTATTTGGCTTTGTAGGTCTGGTTGCGCATTAGGATTATGATAGAATATAACTTTTAGAAAATATAAACACTTTCTGTAAATAGACTAGGTTCAAGTCCAGGCTTATATTTGTGTAGATCTGGCGTCCGTTTTTTTACAGGGTCAAACATAGATAATTTTTTAATCAATTAAGTATAATTTAGAGGAAAGATTTATTTTACCCGGTCTCTGAACTTGAAATCTAAAAAAACGAGTGATCCATTTCCCACCATCCAACGACTTGCACAAGTACCAACGATTTACAACTGCATATTAAAATACTTGCGGATATATATATATATATATATATATATATATATATATACAGGTGCTCAAATTTATATGGTAAGTAGCTTGGGTGTGGATAGTAAACCTCAAAACCATACTATCCTTATGAACATATATTCTATGTTTGATGGTTACCGAGATAAGACCTTCCAAGTTTCCGCTGTAATTGTTAATAGCCCTATTTGATACACCCCTGTTAGTGTAACTGCAGCCCTGCCTGTGTAACAGCAGTGATACGTCACTTACAAGAAGTGCAATAGGCCTTGTTGTTTTTTTTAGAAAGGACTAACTCTCTTTTCATCAACAAATCAAGAACGCATGGAAGATGTCAAAAACTAAAGTGGAAGGAGTTCATACTAAGATGCAGATGTTCCAAAAGTTGACTCATACGCGGAAGTGATTGTAAAAAATAATAAAACAGTATAGGATAAATAATTGACAAGGTGAAATAATATTGAAATAAGAAGTTAGAACATTAATTATTTACGTTAAAGGTTCAGGTTTAAATATAACAAGAGGAAAGATCTACATCATTTTAAAAAGTGTCCATACTCCTTTTAACACATACAATTATTTGTTTCACATAGGTTATATGTATCAACATGTGTAATTTAAAATGAAGTAATCCACTTCAGTTCAATACTCAAAGGTGTCAATCTCAAAATATACTGACTGGACTGCCATTGATCGTTGTTCGAGTCACGGTCGGGTGTAGTTAAGATTTGTTTTTTCCAAATAGTTATTTTCCACTTTCCTTTAACAAAATTGTGGTTGTACTCCTCTAAATTCAACAAAGATCTTCTTTGAAACATTTCCATATAAAACTGAACAGATATTGAGATGTGGGGACTGCACAAAAAGAAGCAATTAATCAATATAAATAATATCGGAGACACTGCTTCAGTGGCCACGTGGTCTAACGTGATAATCTAGTGGTGGACTGGACTGCCAAAGTCAAGGAGATCAGGGCTCAATCTCAGTCGGGTGCACTGAGGATGTTTTTTTCCTAAATGGTTTTCCACTCTCCCTCCACGCAAATACTAGTGCAATTCCTCTAAATTAATCCTTCCTAATCCCTAACCCATTTTTGTAATTAGTAAATCCAAACAATTAGTAAGACGTGGTTCTAAAACAATCAGATACCTTTTGGTATAGTTATAAAGGTAAAAAACTATTAAATATTCATTAATAATATTGCAAAGTTATCGGACTAAAATTACATATATTTGATTTCTATCCAAACTGAGGCTTTTTAAATTAGAAGGAAATATTCTTAAAAATAATAATTGGCCAATCTTTTTCCAAAATATGTTACTAGATGACAAATGAATACCGTAGAAAATAAAATTGCTGCTTTAGCTCGACATTCCCAAGATAAAATTGCTTGAAATACCATAGAAAATATTTCTCCTTTTAAGTATTTTTCCTTGCTAAGAAAAGATATAAGAAACTGTTGAAATGTTATAAAGGTACTGGTAAGGGTTGAAAATGGAATCAGTGGCACAAAAGAAGGTCCTAGACTGTGAGTCTTGAACTAAGGTTTAATATGTTACAAAATAAACGTTTGTGAAGTTCATGCTGAAAGATACGACGAAAAGGGAAACGAGAGGATAAAAAAAAGATTAAAAAGGATAAAATCTACTAGCGGTTGACATTTTCTAACTATTATCTCTTGCAAAGGAGGGAATAAAATTGGTCTTGCAAGCGTAGCTTACTTGGAAACGTTTCTTTGAAGATGAACTGTTTAAAATAAAGTAAATTCTATTGTATTGAAATAAAAATATTCACATTATGATACGGTACCTCATGTTCTTCACAGTTCGGGCTATCCGCATATCTAAACTAATCAAGTAGGGATATAAAGTGTAACCTCATTTGAATTGAGGAAGAGTGGGAAACCACTTATAAAAATGTATCTCATTACACCTGGTGAAGATTTGAACTTCAAAGTCCACGTAACTGGCGACTAACATTAGACGAGATTATTTACTTTGCACACATGCTCACAGATGCAGGTTTTATGTAATTTAAAGGCTCAGCAAATTTTCTTCCTAATTTCGCTTGGACAAGAAAGGTTGAGTTAGACATTGATGATTATTGTAACCTCCCCCCAATATAAAATAATCAATTGATGCATATATTATGAATTATGATATCTTTGACAAATATTTTGTGAGCCAGGAAACATATCCGCCTCATGGTCTAACGCGCTACTCTCGTAGACTAGACTGCTGATGATTGAGAGATTGAGGTTCAAGTCAATGCCGGGTGTACTGAGGATGGTTTTTCCAAAATGGATTTCCTGTTCTCCCTCACGCCAATAGAGATATATTTCCTGTAAAATATACCTTTCTAATTCTTGACCCATTAGTGTAAATTTTTGTAAAGTCCAAACAGGCCGTGAGTCGGAATTCACACAAACATTTCTGAACACATAGGCAACCTGGCGGTCTAAGGGTAAGGTGTCGGACTTCTGTGCAGACTTTTGCGGTGTTCAATCCTCGGTCCCGCACATATTTATCTGATTGCCAAACCCTTCCTTCACCTTGACAAGACGTGTATTAATCACAACTTGTGAATTGAGGAATGCCAGGCCTCCATCATGGTTCGAATTCCACGTTAAACTGTAGGTCCTCCATTTCATCTCACAATCACCCTACCATTACACATTAGCATAAGTGCGTATAACCCGAACGGTAGTAAGATGGGGTGCTAATAATAATAATTATTATTTTTGAACATATAAACCCGGTTAATAATTTCTAAATAACTTAACATATTAGTTAAATTAAAATTCCTCAAACACAAAATTAATTTTAATTGGATTTTAAATGTATATTATAAATTCATTTTCTTAGAACTCCTGAGTACATGATGAATCATATTCTATCCCAGACATGCGAAAAGTTTAATACATAAAATATTATGTTTAAATGAACGTACCTAATTATATAAATAATATAATTGTGTGTAAATTAACGTTTCTAATACACATGTTTCTTAATACTGCTGTTTTAACATTTTGTGTAAAATAGATCATAGAATTCTTTACTATTTACAAAACACTTGCTAACATATTTATATTTTAGAAATCAGTTTAAGTAATTGTTTGTATATAAAGTGTATGAGTGTACGATGAACTAGATCAGATTAAGGATAAATCTTGTGTAAAGGACTAGATATAATTACTCACGATGGATAGGATATAATGAATGGACAGTAACTAGTCAGATAGGAAATGGTTATAAGGTTGTGGATAGAATAGTCAGATAGGATAGGGTGTATGAGGATGGGATACACTAGCTCAAGATAGAGATAAGATGTTGCGAGAGGACTGGATAGAATTAGCTAAAGATAGGGATAGGGTATAATGAGATGGGCAGGATGGAACAAGCTCAAATAGGGATATGGTGTAATAAGGTAGACGGGATAAAACTAACTCTGGATAGGGATAGGTGTAATGAGGTGGACTTGATAGTACTTTCTCAAGATAGGGATAGGGTGTAGTGAGGTGGAACTGGATAGAACTAGCTCAAGATAAGGATTGGGTGTAATGAGGTGGATGGATAGAACTAGCTCAAGATAAGGATTGAGTATAATGAGGTGGACTGGATAGAACCAGCTTAAGATAGGGAAAGGGTTAATTAGATTGCTGGATATAATAAAATAAAAGAATAATAGCTGGTGTACTTTTGTAGCTGCGGCTATCAGCGTTCCATTTCCTAATGTCATAAAATTAGTAGTTTAATATATATATTGATATTTTTATATTTAATTTTTAAATATTCTATTTAATACCACTATTCAGACCCGTAATTGACCGACAGCGACTAAAATCAACATGGGTGGGAATACAAAGATCTAAAGCATGATGCATTCTTATTGACTGTGTAACAGCTAAAGTCAAAAGTTTAAATCTCTGTCGGGTACCAAATTATGTTCATAACTGTGTTTATTCCAATCTTATCCTCACGTTAATACGGGTTCATTTGTAGATAATCACTATCATAATCACTACTCATAGATTAAGCCATTAACCACATCAAAGTTTAAGTGGATTGAGGCATCAGCTTCATCTGGTCTGATTGTATGGGAACCAGGAGAATTTTGTTCCGATTTCGGTCAAAATCTACCAAGGGT
This sequence comes from Timema podura, assembly GCA_033556935.1. NCBI lineage: Eukaryota > Metazoa > Arthropoda > Insecta > Phasmatodea > Timematidae > Timema > Timema podura. The sequence continues at coordinate 47,565,942 of JAVRXN010000008.1, read as the reverse complement.
GTTTAATAAAAAAGGTTTACAACTCTCCTTCCACGCAAATGTGAATACATCTCCTCTCAATTCTGCTTTACATGTGTGAACTGTACAACTCAATCTTTTGTTCAATCAAACGATCTCAAATAATATGTGATATTATATGATATAGCCTATATGTTCAGTACATTCCATATACCCTGAAAGGTAATAGTTTATCTTGAAGGATTAAACTATGGAGTACATCTAATAGAGCTTTAGTATAGTTTGTTAAACAGAGCTTGCTACTTTTCAGGGTATATGGAGTGTAATAGAATATAAAATGTGTATTTCCCTATACCATTTTTTTTTAGACTATTTGACTTCATACGCGCAATTTTAATGGAATTTATACTGTTTACTTGCAAGCTTATGTAAACTGGTTTTAGTTGCTTCTATGTAAAAGCTCTCAATTAATGTTGACTTAAAGTATAATAATACAGTTTTTAAAGTGAAAAAGATTAAATCAGTTAATTTATTTTTATTTTTTAGAAATCGAGTAAATGTATACATCTGATAGTATCTTCTGTTTGTTTGTGTTGACCTGAACACTGCAAAGCTATGTTTACACTCTACACGCTAACACCCAACACGCACGCAGTCACGGTAAATCCGATCAACTTTTCCAAAAGGGAAAACATAAAAAAATGGGATGAGAGAAGAAAGAGAAATCAGGAACAAAATAAATCAAAGGAGGTTTAGGTAGCAATACATGTTTTATTCTCCACTTTTATTTCCGTTCTGTATAAGAAAACGCTGTTATGTGTTTCCATGTTTGTTATAACGCTGTTATAGGATACCAAATGCTTTTTATATGTAAGTGTTTCCCAGTATATGTTTGTGCTTATAAACTAGAAATGTTTCAAGGAATGTATAACAGTTGAAGACTGATGAAAATTGTAATAATTATATGTTGATTCTCAAATAATAGATTTGCTACACATCTCACAATTTTGAGCTATACACACTTAGCTACACTAATTTAATAGATACAATTAGAGTAGTATTTAGCGGATATTTTGTTTCATATTTGCGTGGAGAAAGAGTGGTTGGCCCTCATTTTGTACCCTGCTGGGATTTTAAGCCCAACTTCCCGTCACCGAGAAACAAGACTAGTTGGTCGGATATTTATTCCAAGTGTCCACTAGCACCATAAGTGCCTAATTGAAGTGACATGTATTCCTTCATATTAATAACTAAGAAAAAAATCTTTAAATACTAAATTAGTAATAACTTGACGTTTTGTGTAAAAAAATCCTCCACTTTAAGTAGTCAATTAATGATTAAATAATAATAATAATAATATTTAGCACCGCGTCTTACTACCCGTTCGGGTTATACGCTTAGTACTATTCACGCTAATGGATTAGGAATTGGGTGGGTTGAATTTAGAGGAAGTGAACCCGCATTTGCGTGGAGGGAGAGTGTAAAACCATTTACGAAAAACCACTCTCATTTCACCCGACCAAGATTCGAACCCGATCTTCCCGTCCTCGGCAGTCGAGCTCAACATGACTAGCGCGTTAGCCAACTACGCCACCAAGGTGGGTAGATGATGATTAAATAAATTGATAATAGTAACAATTAACAATTTTACTGAAGATAAACGAATTGAAAAAATAATATTAAAGTATGGAACACATACACAGTGAAAGAAATTATAAAGTCATATTTTAAATAGTGATTAGAGGTAGATAACAAGTAACATTATAAATTATAAAAATATACATTTATGTTTTATGAATAATCTTAAATTGATGGATAGATTTGAAAGTCAAAAGTTACTAATAAATTACATTAAATGCAAAAGTCATATTCATAAATGTTAGGAAAATTTTTAATGTAACGTTTTGTTACATCATACTACCGAACCCCCATATCAACCTACACGCATAAACTCTCTTTTAGATTCATAATACCCGCTCAAAATAGTATCGAGACTAATCATCTTCCTGCAATAGTAACCTTCTCTATTGTAGTACAAGGTAGTTTTAGTCTATATCAAGAACAATATTAAACAATATAAAAAAATAATAAACTCCCTGCAATTACAAACTGTCAATGTACTTCCTCTTTATATCTTCTGGCTAGAACAACCTTCCAAGACTGGATTATACACGTCACGTCCTAGATTGAAGAGTGGGACAAACAAGCCTTGGTGAGCCAGAAACTGATGTTCCGAACGGGCTGGTCCAAGTTACACAAATGGGGGCCGACGGATATTTCACTTGAGAAGTAGACGGCGACAATCCTGCCCTCTGACGAACGAAACAGACTCAACCACCTAGACATCGCGTGATTGTGTAGTCGCGAGTGAAGGAGTCAAAAAGAACACTATTAACACATGGTGTACGTGATCAAGACAGGGCAGCAAATCCTCAATCTTGAACGATGTAGTACGTGTTCCTCGAAAAGCATCATATTGGTCGATGTGACGTCACTTCTAGTTTTTGATATCTCATCTCCACCTTTCCAAACCCAGCAACTAGTACCTATATAATCTTGGCGTATCTGAAGACAAAGTTGACAATTAGATTCGACGCCTTCAGGAGGTGTCCTGTCCAGGACTTGAACTTATCAGGATATATTTATTTTCATCGAGCTACTTTAAAGACTTAAATTATAGCTTGTTTAAATTTGTACTCTAGATAAGTAGTATTTGGAGTAAGCCGGAATAGGCATCGTAATATGATAACTAAAAATTATTAGTATAAGAAATAAGTTTTTATATGGGACAACAATTGTTTTCTGGCGCCACTTGGGCGCTAGTGTTTTTATGTCACTTGAATATTTTAGATTGCCACATTTATGAACTAATTTCTGCCTGAAGTATTAAATTTAAATTGTCTGAATATTGTGGTTACTAATAATTGTAAACTCCCTTTTTGATAATGTTTCCTCATTTGATTTATTATTTAATTATATGTTAAAGTAACGTAAAATTTTGCTGATTGATTAATTTAGACTTTAATATTTTCCAAATTATTTAATAGAAATTATTGGTGGTGTAACTAGGCTTTTTTTAGTATCTTATATTATTTATTATTAACAAGTAGGGATTTGTTAACGTCTTTAGTTGTGTCCCATTTAATAGTCCCTCGGGAGTTTGACTTCTGTAAGCCAAACTCCTGTGTTCTTTGAAATATCTGTGTGTATTAAATTATAAATTTAACTTTACTAAATTATTCGGTCTGTATGCACTGTAGTGAATCAGACGCTTTTGTAACAATTTATAAGATGTCCACTAGGCCCTTTTTTGTCGTCGTATAAATATCTGCTCGATATTTATTGAGTAATAATTTGTTCTAATTTTCACGTTCATGGTTGTTCTGTCTATATTCACTGTTGTGAATCTGAATATTGTAGTTTGGTCAAGTAGAGTTCTCTTCCAGACTGACCCAGTTGACTGAAGGATATGTTTCAACTTTCAAAACATTCTTATAATCGTACTGCGCTTAACTAAAGATATGTTATTATGTATTTGATTTTCAACATAACTACGATGGACCTATAAGACCATGTAAATTATTGTTTCTATTGTTATTAATATTATTATTATTATTATTATTATTATTATTATTTATTATTATTATTAGCACTGCGTCTTACTACCCGTTTGGGCTATACGCACTTACGCTAATGTGTAATGGTAGGGTGATTGTGAGACGAAATGGAGGACCTATAGTGTAACGTGGAATCCGAACCACGGTGGAGGCCTGGCATTCCTCACATTCACAAGTTGTGATTAATACACGTCTTGTCAGAGGTGAAGGAAGGGTTTGGCATTCAGATAAATCCGTGCCGGGACCGAGAATTGAACCCCGGACCCTCAGCACAGAAGTCTGACACCTTACCCCTAGACCACCAGGTCACCGTTTCTATTGTTGTTACATTGAATAAACTATTCATATTGTTATTTAAATCTCGCTAATGACTTACCTTTTTATATCTTCTTTAGATTACACCCATCTTCCTTTTAGACTAGTGTGGCCGTAGCTAAGAGGTAGTAAAGTGAGTGTAACACTGATTATTTTTTTTTAAGTTTTCTTTCCTTATTTTATCAACCTTAAATTTCTCCTTACCAACAAAACCATGAATATTATTAAAATATTGCAATATGTCTTAAGATAGTGGTGATTCTGAAGCTTCAAAACCCCTGAAACAATCCTAAATTATATTAGAACCTTCTGTTGTGAACTCAATTTGGCCTTTTGATGTGATTAGAATCCAAGGATGGAAACCTTAAGCAGACGGGGTTTAAAAATAGATACAAATAATGAAGTTTTTTTTTAAATTAAGAAGAGAAATAAATTCAAACTTTCAGGATAAATATATTGATAGTAAAAACAACTAATAATATTAATACATTGTATAACATTATGTATCTATTTTCAGAATAAATATTCCCCTTTAGGTATTTATGAGTTATTTAAATGAATTTCTAGAGAGCAAGCATTTGGTTTTTAGAATGACGTTTCTTAATTAAAAGTATTTAGGTTGAAACTTTGAGAATATGAGAAGTTTTTACCTAAAGGTCGGCTGGTTTGTCTTTGATAATATTCTTGTTCCATATCATTGGGATGTTTGTGGAGATTCTAAATTAAATACCAGCTTTTGAAATATCATAATATATAATACGTTATAGTGACTTTACATCTCTCAGAGTGAAAAACTGTACTTAATGAGGATGCTAGTTATATTTTCTTTACTAACTCTTTTTGTTATGTCTGTTTTGAATAATAAACGAGTGGGTGTGTTTTTTATTGGTTATTTGGATGTGTGTCAAAGAAAAAGTCACTGTTTTAAAAATGTTAAAATTAATTTGTCTCCAATGTGTTACTTTTATTATTCTATTTTGTTATCAGAGCGCTTATAGCTATATTCTGTATCCTTTTTTAAAATAATAAAATTATTTCTTGAATAAATAATAAACAAACAAACCCTATTGAGCTTTTAGCCAATGAAATTAGTTCATGATATTTATATAATCAAGCATTAACAAGAGCAAGAGCCTGGATAAACTACGGCGATTTTATAATTTTTAAATTACCCATATCTATGAGCATTCGGACAAAGGCTTCAGTCTCGTCTTGTCAAATTAACCTATAAAAGTTAACTTAAATCACAAAATTGATCGAATGTACTATGGTGAATTTTCTTAAATATTTTCTGACCCTCATTTTACGTAAATCCGGGTACCCTTCCTACAAATTCTACATTACCATTTAGTCTAAAATATGTTAATATCATGGACGGGTAGAAAAGTTTGAAGTTTCGAATATGACTACCACGTGAACAAAGACCATTTATTACAGTACAAGCTTTCGCACGCAGCTTCTCTCGCTTTAATATCAATTTAAAAACATTTTTACTAAAAAGGGCAACACATACTTCAAAATAGGGGTATTTCCTTTACCTGCTTGTGCCTATTAAAATAATACTTCTCCTACTGGATCTCTGACGCTCTATGATACCTTTATGTACCGGTAAGTTGTTCTGTGTCCGGTGGAGGCTTGTTTATATTTAATGTTTCTAATATAATTGACTGGTCGTTTATTTTATTTCTCAAATAGTCTCTATAGAATATAAATTCGTATGAATAGTTGGGTGGAAATTCTGTATGATCTTGTGTAATAGTGACCTTACGACATGGTTAGTTCATTAAAACATATCTTCACTTTAGTCAAAATTGTTTTCCGATTGTTCCATTTTTATTCTATCTTCAATATCTTCCAACATACTTTCCCTGTGGGCGAACCAAAGTGCGAATGGATCTGTTATGTGAAAAGTACTAATCTGAAGGAGAGAAAATATCCAGGTGAGGAAGAATAGCGCCACAAAGTGGAATTCGATAAACCACAGATATAATTTGAGTTATCCTCCAATAGTCATAAAGCTTTGCAAACTAATTAGTAGAGTGCGTCAGCTACGTCATACCCGTTACGTAAGTTTTCGAATGAAGTTGTATATTGTTGAGATGGAGCCACTTCCTCACAAAATAGCAGCTGTGCTACTTGGGTGTACAGTATATACCCTGGTAATGTCAGCACTATGTATAACAATTTTTCGCGAACAGTTATTCACGTAGATTTGTAAAATAAATTTAAGAATGCTAAAACTTGTTTCAAGTTCAAGGAAATTATTATTATGAATTTTTGAGCGAAATAAAACGATTAAAGTATTTATACGCGAAATTGAAGTTTTATCAAACAACTCGCATTTTAAAATTTAATTTGTTTTTTCTAGGCAATATTCCGTTTATAAAACGTTAGTGTGACCTATAATTGCACCCTAACGTTTATAAAACGTTAGTGTGACCTATAATTGCACCCTTAGATAATACGTAAAAAATATTGCACTTTTGAGGATTAAGCTGTATGACCCTTTAAAACCATATAACTTCAAACGTATGTTTTTAATCCTGTAGGTAAATTTTGAGTAGTTTAAATTTTATTTCTGGGTGAACCATATTTTGAACTAACAAACCAATTCCTTTTGGATGTATGCAATGCGTCTTGAAGTTTGAGCAGGTCGTTACCTTGAACTAAATTTAGCTAATAACGAGAGTCAATCTCAAACGTTTTCACAAGTTCAAGGATGGGAACAAGAATAATCAGACGAGAAGGATTTAACTGAAATGAAATGAAACTGGGAGAAACGAAAATAAAATAAAATAAAATAAAACATTTTTTGCGTGAGTAATTTAAGAGGCTTATAGAGAAAAGAAAGTAGGTCTACACATTTTTACATATACTTATATATATATATATATATATATAAAATAAACTGATAAACTCTTTTCATAAAAGACTAGGAATTTTCATTCGACGTCTTACTAACCATTTGGGCAACATATATTTTAATTATGCTATTAGGTTAGGGAATAGAAAGGTATAATCTAAAAGAAATGTACTGGAACTAAATAGGTGTAGAGGGAGAAACCATTTAGCTAAAACTACCATCACTATACCTTTCCGGGATTTAACCTATACCTCCCGTTCAACTAAAAAGAATACTAGATGAGCCTGACATTTATTCCGAATATTATTCTATGTATTACATTGTTTGCAGTAAATTTTTCAACTTAATTGACATGCAAATCCTAGAAAGAAACAATTTATTTCATTCTTAATACTGTATATATATTATATATCTATAATATATATACTATTACAAACATAGAGTGAAGCTAATAATAAATAATAAACCCTATATTTGTATTTTATCATAAAATCAAGTGATGGGTGAAGGTCAGGTAAAACTTATTTTATGGATATTCTGAAAAAATTAATTTAGAATAATTAATTTCAATTATGACTTAATTTACATAAACAGTGCATAGAATTGATCTATTTCAAACGAGTAATGAGTTTATAATTACAAAAAACAAATTCAGAAAACGTTAAATCTATTAATCCAATTAATTACTTCGCATCCAAACGTTAGCCCATCTCTAAATGAAAGGTGCAGTAAAACGTATCGTATAGGCAATATGCCTGACACAGCTACTTGGCGTGTGGTATTTATAAATATTATGGCCATATTCAACTCCCAAATATCAATTTACTATTGAATATTGTTATACACACATGGAGGAAATGTCAAGCTCTTCTAAGTCGGATTTTCCAGGGACAGAAAGGTCGGATCTTGAATCCAAGATAGGTGTCGTGTGACTGGATTATCTAAAATTGCTTACAACTTTCCCTCCAAGCCAATTTGGATATATTTACTCTTAGCTTAAGTCCTGCCTTCCTCATTTCCACTCAATTAACACGAGTAAATGCTTACAGCTTGGGCGAGTAGTAAAACTCACAGGTAAAATAGTCTTGTTTGAGAGTTTATGATTGTAATTATCTATGCTTAAGAATGTCTGAATCTTTTAGTAGGCCTACATGTGATATTTAGTTAACCTGAAGAACGAAAGTAATGTTTCCGTTGAATTATTTACTGTTATTTTTAAACTGTTAAAATATAATGGGATTAAAACTAATATCAGGGAATAGTAATCTGAACAGTGATATTTGATTTATAACACCAATCCTTTTAGATAACACTAGATGTTCTGAGAACAACCTCACTCCTTCTATTCAAAAAATCTTGAGTAGTATGTGTTAATAATTATGTCATTTTTTTATCGTTACAACAACAATTCTCTTTGTATTTAAAGTTGAAATATTTCCTATAATTTTTTTCCTTGGATTTTAAGTTGATATAATATTTTCCTTGGGAACCAAGTTTGGCAGAAAACAAGAGAATACCATACTTAATAGTACGTTATATCAATAGAAAATAGCCGTTACGTGCTTGGTTTAAGAAGTCAGTCTCACATTATATATAAAATAATTAGTATGGTGGACCGCACATACTTTCTCCAGCTTTTATCTTAAAATAGACGTTTACTAAAACTCGTAAAATTTGTGAAGTGATATAATGTCTATTCATCGTTGTAGAAACACTACACAAAAGATCATAAATGAAATAATATACACTGTTACTTACCTTATGGCACTAGGAAATAGGAACACTGTTACAGATAAACTGAGCAAAGAGAAACATCTTTGTCCACCAAAGAGCATAAAAATATAATTCATTTTCATATACCTGAATTTAAAATATATATACTTGTTTGTAACTAAGAAAGTAATCGTTTTATAAAAATATATTTTATATCTTTAATAGAGCAACAACTTTATAGTTATACATTATTTAATATTTCAAATAGTTGTGGAGAAATGATGAAAGTTGGAAAATTTTCTCCATGTAAAGTACCCTCAAAGTCATTTTCATATGAAAATGAGAATTTCCATCTTGTTTATCGTGATAAACCTTGTCTAGATTTTAAAAAATGATCAAAATCGTCAGAAGCAGTTTTGAGAAAATCGATTTTTGTTTGTCTTTTTTCCTTTAAGTAAACTACCCTTAAATTTAGGATTAGATATATAATACCAAAACCCCTTTGGAGGACCCTATGAAAATCCTAGATACCAAGTTTCAGCTCAATCAGTAAAATAGTTTTGGCTCCAGTCTGAGGTACGAACAAACAGACCGAGAGACGGACATAGAGATGGTATTTATTGTGAAAATAACTTTTTATGTTTCAGCGGGTCATGAAACGTCAAAATTTATCAAAATCTCGAGTTCAATTGTTTGACGATCACAATACTTTCTCTTTGAGATGTAGAAAGAGAGTAAAAACTAAAATATGCTGTAAGTAGGAAACTCGATGGATTTCTGTAGGCTAAATCTAAAATTCAAATCAACTAGGATTGAAAAATATATGTGCATATATATTTTGTGTGGGTTCAAAAAATTCTCCTGCAGAATTTAGTTAAAAGTGGTCCACGCATTTGGCAGGCATCCAAGGACAAACAGACAAATATTTTAGCAGCCGCCATATTAAAATGAATAAGTAGACAAAGCATGCACATAATTTGTTTGGCCTGTGTTTACAAAATGGTTCAGTAAATTATCTTTAAAATTTGTACACGTATTTGACAGCTATCATGGAACAAGCATTTGTGTATACAGATGAAATGCCAAATGGTCAAGTTAAAACAATACCTCGCTACGATCAGTTAGTAAATATTTACATAGACGTTTGAATTACCCTACCTCCTGGATAAAACTAATTCTAATCATTAGATACTGTGTTAGTAGATCTTTACATTGCCTTTAATTTCAAGATTAACAATACATAACTTTTTATTATATCATATGCTTAATTGAGGTTTTCTTTAGTAGCGAGATGGTTCAATAAATCACAACTTTACGGTTGCGGTGAATTTTATTACTAAAACACTTTTAGATTCAAACTTAATCGCTAGGCTATTGTTCCGACCCCAACAGTTGAAACATTATTTTTTAGAAATAATAAAATATAATTTATTGTTTACGCTAAAAGTAAAATAAAAATAATTTGTGTGATGGTATTCACTGAAAGTAGAATTTGATTGACTTTTAGCTTTATCTCAAAATTAAAACATATTAAAGTCATTTTTTAGTTGGATATTTTCAGCTAGTTCTAGTTGTTATTATCTTTCAGGTTTGCTTCAAATCTAATTTATCGTAGCTGTGTCTTCTTTACCTGGTATCATGTGGTTTAACAATAAATTTACCAATATAGTGGATTTCAGTCCAGGGGACATTTGATATTCAAATATGGGCTGTTGCTAGGAATGTTATTTGTTGTGATTTTTAACTGGTTTTCCTAACCTTACACATAGCACGTAACAGTAATGAATAGTTGTTTTCGTATTTAACTTTCAATTACACCGGAACTTAAATCGACAAATTAGGTTAGAGATTAACGTCATGAAACACATCCATTAAACGATCTTGTTCACCCAGTGAGGCTAAGGCTATCCATTAAATTAATGAAAACAAAAGTTATTATTAAGTAATGCTTTTCTTTTTTAAACTACCCATTAGTAGGGACATTTCAATCTAACCATTTAAATTCTGTAACTATGTTTGTTTGTTTTCCACATGAACATTCCCAATGATTAAATCTAAATTTAATTGAGTTAACTATATGCAGTAATTGTTTTCTATTAAGATAAATTAAATATACAATTATGGCTAGTAATTATGGCGTGTCTGGGCTACGTCAACCTGTAGCTCAGTTAATGGAAATACTAGCCAGTACATATGTACTGTTACCGAAGGGACGTCCTAATGAACTGTACTAATCGTGCCTCATCTTCGTGGAGGCTATTTATATGTCCCGAAGAGGGGAATGGATGGTGTTAGTAACATGACTGCGTAAAGCCAATGAAGATCTTAAACCTAACTTAAGCCTATAAACCAAACCCTGGTCACCATGGTAAATATTCCCATTTCAAGAAGAATCTTCCGGTACCAGCCGGGAATCAAGCCCGGGGCATCTATGTCAGCAGATAGGGGCTCTGACTATTAAACCACGAGGTCGGCTACTGTTATAATTGAAGGGGATTATTATTTATTCTAATGTAAGTTAACTTGTTTAGTTTCATTCACTGCTATTGAAACACCTTTGAATAAAATGTAAGTTAAAGTAGAACAATATCACATTAATGTGTGTCATTGATATACCTAACCGGACACGTGGTGTAGTGATCAGGGCACCCGGCTACGAGCCTAAGGATTCATGGTTGGCACCTTGAGTATTTTTCTCAAAATGGAATCACCCCAATAGTCACCAGTGTTTGTTTGGTTAATATTTAATTAGGTGTAGGTGTTTCTCTGTACTGGTTCCAAACCCACCCTCATACTTACTAACACCATCCTCTCATCTCATCGGGACAGGGTCAAAGCCTCCACCGAAAGGATGTACGATTAGTACATTCGGGCGTCCTCAGGGCAGCGGCACATTAGTACAAGCTAAACTTTCCACAAAATGGCCTAAGAGTGATATAGTCTATACGCGCAATATATTTATACATACAATCAACTCTAGATAACTCGTACTAAAGGGGGCGGGGTTCTGTCCCAGTTTATGAAAAGTCCATCTTATCAAACGAAAATAAAGTTGTGCCTAAGGGATGAGAACTGATAATGTATCCAAAGTAATATTATACTTTAATGTGACAAGGTAAACGATACATATAATAAAAGAAACACACACAATTAACACAGTTAGGTACTGGAATGAGAAAGGTTGAGATTACAATAGGCCTATAGTACTTGCAAATTATCTATCTATTTGTACTGTATGTGTGAAACATTGACACTAATTTACTGTACTCAATGTTTTAGTCAGAGTCTGATTCACACACTCTTCTGGTATGCCTATTAAAGGAGCACGATGGTGATTGGTGTGCCACTGTGACAATATTTTGCTCAGCAAAGGTCGGTTTGAAGAAGCTGTCAATCTTTTTCTGGGAATATTTTTGATATTTCTTCTAAGCAATTATCTCACGTGCAGTCCTGAGGTGTATATAGAATGGCTGTGGTGGTTCAGGGTCCGAAGTCGAGTCTAAAACACCAATAAGTATGTTTAGAGTTTCACGAGCCCTTGACAAATCACGTGTCCCCGTCCTTGTCCTGAGGTTCCTCCAGTACCGCCATCACTTAATCAAGAAACTTCCCTTTTTACAATCTCTTGCATGTCAAAATAACGTCCTGATCCATTGGTTGGAGAAGTGAGCTGGTATTGGGAGTCAATGTCAGACATTTAATTTTTAAATCACTTCTACACATCTTCTCAATTGGATAGGATGGGGCGTTCTCTACAAGTAAAACAGCCTTGACATCACTAGGGGCAATCTTTAAAACCTCAATTTGGAATCATTGCCCTCCAGGAACAATCTGTTTTTGAAACCAATCTTGCGTGATTTCTGGTGTGAATCGTGCATTTTTTTTAGTTAGTATGATGCACAGGAAGGTCATCCAGCATAAACTTAAAACATACGAGGCCAGCGTGATTTTCAGAATAACTGATTTAAGGCGATAGCTTCAATCTGCATTTACACACAATAAGGCCGAAAATTTATCTTTGATGAGCTTGTGTCCATGAACAGTGCTCTCATACTCGTAGGCCTGCCTGTTTTCAGGCAGCGAACGCCAAAACAGCCCGGTCTCGTCAGCATTTTGTATTTGCGCACGAGTTAATCCTTCTTCTTTAATGAGAGTGTCAAGACGTGTTCTGAATGTCTCAACACTAGATTAATCAGCACTTAGGCAATCCACCAAACATTCTCTTGTTAACAATACCATGCTGGTTGTGAAAACGACACAGTCAGTCATCGCTTGCTTTAGATTCAATGTCCATGTTCTTAGCAATTCGCTCAGCCGCCGCCTGAAGCTCCCCACCACGAACTACGACCCCGCTAGACCGTTGTTGCACATACCATTTATGTACAGCCTTTTCCAGATTTGTGCCACTAGGCAACCTCAGCCATTTCCTACTGGCAATTGTTTTTTTCGACATCACCCTGCAAAGCAAACTTCTTCAACTTATCCTTGTTATTTCTTATGCCTGAAACTGTTTGTTATGCGATGCCATACTCCTTACACATATTTGCCACAGAAACACCGGACTCTAACTGCTCCTCTGCAACACTTAAAGAAACGCAATTTCTCTTGTTCGACGCTATTGCTAGACACAGTTGCACTTGGCTATGGCTTTCTCTCAACTGGCGTGGAATGCATGGAAGCTTATGGCGGGGGCGAGAGGGAAGGGGTAGTAGCGCTGCGTTGCAAGATCTCCACCAGCCTCTGCATTATACTACTTCTATAACATTTATAGCCAGCCAGCATGCAACTGGCGTGGTACTAAATACAATCTTACTTTCGGAAACGTTTGTCTGAATTATCCGAAGTCCGGGATTTCGAGGTCCGAGATATCAAGAGTTGACATTATATCATCATAGCTAAAAAAATAAACCTGAAATAATATTGAAATCACAAAATATATTCATCCATATTAATGGAGCCTACAAATTACGGTGAGTTCTAGATGTAAATAAATCATCTAGATATTTCATATTTTTTTAATTTGTCAACTCGACTATTCACTTTTATAGTACACAGTAAAAACCCGACTGATGTGGATTTGGCACACATGAAAACCTCGAGATTACTAAGGTTTTGAATCACGTCCATCCTGAGTGCGTTCTTTGAAGTTTGTCACCTTCTCGTTAAGTATTCTTAGGGGAAAAGAGGCGGGGGGAGTCCCCTGGGAATGTAATGTCAAGGTGAGCTATCAGCTGAGTGCTCATCTACATCTCGTACAGCAATAAAGCACACATGTAAACATATTCTCATAATGAGAACCTATATTCACACGAAGTGAAGTGTATTTTCACGGTCAATGTATGTGTAAAAGAACCCTCACATTCTGCTGTGAATATGAGTAATGAACTTAACAAAATTTAGGGGGATGAAAATAACATAACGCTGAGAGGAAAGTTTTCCAGTTCTTTCTGAGCAGTTACTCAAGGGGTTAGTTTAACTTTTATACATATACAAAGTAGTATATCTACGGTTAACAGAAAGTTTTTGACTAATATTTCGAGAGTTTCACGGGTCCATAAACAATTTGTGTGCTGTTTATAAAAAGAAATATACTACACCTGAGATCAATTTTAAGATCAACAAATGGAATAAACCATAATAAGTAACATACTGGCTCATGATAGAATATGTATATTATCTATAAGGTAATAAGTTGACCTAATACTCACAAATTTCAATCCAACACAACTAAATAAGTGAAGCCACGTAATTCAATTATTTCAATCATATCATTTCAATTCAACTTGATGTTGTAAATTATTACCTTAGCACACACATGTTAAATAAGATTATAATTAGCTTATAAAGCTCTCAGAAAAAATATTATAAACCAAAATAATGCAATATCTGAATGGTGATGAAAAGTATTCAATATTTGTATCAATTATAAATGTATCTATAAACTATCATAAATAACCAGAGTTACACCTTGCCAACCTTTTCTTTGCTTCAAACAGACAATATTCCGACACAGTTTTTAATAATTTTACAAAAATTTAAAATTCCATCTTCAAGGTGCACATGTACACTCCGTCGAGATTGTAAGGTAGCAACTTTATAAATCAGCCTGCGTGGTATGCTATACCTCCATACATGACTGCAAAATAGTTTGCCTAGCTACGCCGAAGGCTAGATTTAGAGAGAGCCTTAAGTCCTTAAACTATTTCTTGACTGTCTGGAAGGAGTGATGGGGGAGGGGATATGTCTTTTTGCGATGTCCTAATGGTTTGATCTACTAAATAAATTTTACTTTTTGGTTCCCTTCCTAATAAAATCAATAATTCCTTAAATATTTAGTTAATTAATTATGTTTTGTCTCATTAATATATGGGCTAGATTTTTTTTAGCTGTTAAAGATTTAACAACGCCACACATTATTTTGGCGGCAGCTCTACCCACATTTATTGGTTTTACATGGAACCTTAAACCAGGTCTCCCTCTTTTCAGAATCTTTATTACTGTGAATAGCTAATTATGAATTTATTAATAATTAATTATCATATTCCACACATGTAAAGCAAGTAACATATTAACTTTAATAGATTTTTATTTTATTTATAAGAAGCTGAGTTTAAAAAACTTAGATAATTTAAGGGCACCAAACCTGATTTAAGATATTTTATGTTATTTCAGGGTGGACAAAAAAAGATATTTGATAAAAATCTTATCTATTGGACATATTTTAGTTATAAAAGTGAATTTATTTGTTTCTTCAACGTTTATATGACTGTCTATACCTTTGTGGGACCATAGTTCGATTCCATACCTTATTTACTGTTACCATAACGGCCATAATATAACTATTGGTAAAAAGTTTTGATAAATACTTTGATTGAGAAAAATAGTAGTTTAATAAGATTTTCGTTGATGATAATTTTCTATTAAATTAAGTGTATAGTGTTAATTTATTTTTGTCAAATCTGTTTTTTCACTAACTCAATTCTGGAAATCCAAACATTAAAACTGGCCATATCTTAGACAATTATTAATATAAGAGTAAGGAGGTTTACATAATTGAAAAGCAAAGAGAAATATTGTATTTGGTTTACGAGATTAAAAACACTTTACATTATATCTCAGCTTTTTTAAGGTTTGGAAAGTAAATATCTTTAAGTAAAAAAATATTGTAGTTCTGTACTGTTTTTAAGAATGTCTGTCTGTTGGCAAAGATACCTGGATCTTCATAACCGAGCAGTGCATTTATTTATATTCACTGGGATGTCTGCTAAGGGAGGCTCTCGCATATATACAGTCAGGGTTTGAATCTCCGTTAAAGATAGGGCCGGATTTATTTATATCTGTAACTTAGGACCTCTGGAACCACTTAACCGACTGCGGTGCGGTTTTTACTTAATCTTTATACTGGACCAATATCCAGGCAGGTTTTAGCATTATTTGTGTATATTCAGGTGTTTTGGTGTGAGTCCCGGCGAAGGGCCAGCCGATTGTTTGTATATATTTATGGAACCACATAATTACTATGGTGTAATTTCTATTATTTTTATTGTAATTATTTCTATTATTTTTAGTGTAATAATTATAATCGGGTGTTTTGGTGTGAGTCCCGGTGAAGTGTCAGCAGGATATTTAGGATATTTGTGTATATATATATGTATATATGGAACCACTTAACCGATTGGGATGTAGTTTTTCTTTTTTGGTAGGATATTAATACAGGCATTATTTAGCATGATAAATCAGGTGTTTTGGAGTGACCCTGATGAAGTTCCAACCGGATATCTTTTTATGTTGCCTAATATTTATGGTTCATTTTAGCCCATTTTTGTGCAGTTATTTATATCTGAAGGAATTCCGAATAAACACCCTCAATAGTCTCAGCTGAGATTCTAGACATCCCCATCATCGACAAACTAGACTAGAATTGCTAGATATTTAAACACGGGAAATATGATTCGTTTATCAACTAATCGATTGTTTGCATTTATATTTTTTTTATCTTATAAAACATAAGAGTGTATTTATTTAGCCCAAAGGCTGGCTCCACTTGGCTGGTCTGTATAAGCAGACCTTAGCCCTCAATATCCATTTTCCCAATCCCATACATTACAATGTAGTGGGCAAAAGTGTGTTCATACGCTCAAAGACAGGTTTTATATCAAGGAGGTGGAAACAATTTACTAGAAAATACTTATCACCACCCATATCCCATCCCTGTTAGTAAAGATGTAAGGATTTATTGATTTAGGCCTACACTAATTTCTAGGTAGAGCTTTTCACGCTAAATTGGTTATTTTAAAAATTATATTTTTTAATACTACGTATAAATATTTTAAAATAGTTACTGGTTCATTACTGTGGCATAGAAAAATTTCAATGTGCTTATTCCTTTTTTTCAAGGAAGCAATATATTAATATTTAAGTTTAGATAAATCCGCATTATGTAGGTTCAGAACCAAATAATATATTATATATATATATATATATATATATATATATATATATATATATATTTAGTGCCGCACCGCACCCATTCGGGTTTTACGCCTGTATACTATTTACTATAATTAGTTAATGTTAAGGATGGCTGAATTTACAGGAAGTGTGCCCACATTTGCGTGAAGAAAGAGTTGAAAACCGTTTAGGAAAAACTCTCTCAGTGAACCCGGATATCCCCGTCATTGTCAGTTTAGTCTATTGAGAGGCTAGCATATTAGAACATGTGACCACCGAAACGGTTGAATCATGCTAAACGTAAATAGTCTTCTTATTAAATGATATTTTTTAGTTTGTTTTGTTTGGCCTTCGAGTCAGTGCTTGCTGTCATGAAATGCATATAGCAAACCAATCTTGCTCCGTTGTTAAATAGGCCAGCGTGGCCTGCATTTACCAAACACAATACAAGCAACGTCCTCTCCAGCCATGCGTTTCGATAGTTTAGAGTGTAGTTATCAATTGGATGTTACAGGCTAGGCTTCTAGAGTCAAGGAGGTATTAGACAAGAGCATTTTCTAGGAGGGTCAAAATAAGGAGTGGCGATAGGGGAGGATCTTTTACGAAAAAGTGTGAGGAAGACAACGTATAAACTAGCTTGGATGTCAAGTTAATTTAGTCCGTTTTTCCTGTGACAAGGAGGTCAGGGCTCAAATCCTGATTGGGTTTGATGAGGTTGCATTTCTTAAGTGGTTTCTCATGCGGTGTATTCCAGTTAATCATGACGTGGAGGACAAGGTTCGAATCTTGTGTGAAAAAGTACGCACATAAAATACATCATTATTTTGAAAATAATTGTTTATTGATTATGATTATTATTATTATTATTATTATTATTATTATTATTATTATTATTATTAATACCACCACGTCTTACTACCCGTTCGGGCCATACGCACTTATGCAAATGTGTAATGATAGGGTGATTGTGAGATGAAATGGAGGACCTACAGTTTAAAGTGGAATCCGAACCACGGTGGAGGCCTGGCATTCCACACATTCACAAGTTGTGATTAATACACGTCTTGTCAGAGGTGAAGGAAGGGTTTAGCAATCAGATACATCTGTGCCGGGACTGAGGATTGTACCCCGAACCCCCAGCACAGATGCCTGACACTTTACCCCTAGACCGCAAGGTCACCAGGGATTATTAATCAAAATTAACTCTATTCTGGTTAATATCTGACACCACTCTCTCATCGTCGATTTTTGTATATTTGTTCTACTTTCTTTGCAAATTACGTTTTTACATGACTTAAACACATTATTTTATTCTCTTAGTGAGAAAATGTTGCAGCGTAGTTCGAATATTGACATATTAAAAAAAAGGGATTTAAGTGAATATCATGGATAATTTCTCTGAACAAACATATTTTCACCACGTTGTATGAATTTAGTTTTCTTTGCGAGTCTAACTTTACTATAAGGTCCTTACTAATTATTTATCGTTCTTGGATACGATTCAAGGGAGAGATTTAGGAAATCATATTTGAACTTGAGTTGGATATAAAATATTATTTTTTTTCGGTGGGTTTGCCTTGTAACATTCCATGAACTACTTTTGGATGTGGTGTATCAGGTATTCGATCTTGGGTAAATTTTTTATTTGTTTTTTCACCATCGCGTCTCACCACCCGTTCAGTTTGGACGCCATCCCCCTCTTCGGTTGAAACATTCTGAGAGTGATTTTGTTGAAATAATCCTACTATTGTACAAAAGAGCTTTACAGAAGTAAATAAATGGTACGGCACACCGCACAGACTTTCTCTCTCTTTCTATAAACTCGTAAGATTTCTGAACGGAATAATGTACATTGTATATTCACCACTCCACATAAGAACACGCATAAAATAATATACAATGATATATAATCAATGAGAAAAGAGGCGCATCTTTGTCCACCTAAGAGCATTTCAAACAGTTTAATGTCTTCCACAAGGGTCAACACTTCGTATTAAAATTTCGATTTCTGGTTAAAATTTTAACATTTTAAAAGGTGTTGCAGATCTTCAAGTCATCGCATTGATATTTAATTATTCATTTATACATTTTGACCAATAAAAAATGTAAATATTGACTATTGAGTCTAAAATGGAGATAGATCATTGCTATGCAAACATTTCTCCTAAGAGATTTAAGGAAAAATAACATACTTTTTTTAGATACTTACTTATATTTAATTACTCTATGGCATTGGAGTATTATTGCGTTAAGACTTAAGTAGTATATGTTTACAACTAAAGCTCACAAAATTGTATTAATATATTTGCAAATATCTCAGAAACTGCTGTTTTTATAAAAATATATGTCAAATAAAAGTTTTTTATTTCTAATAGTCCTACAATTTTGCAATGATAAGTTGTTTAGTTTCTCCAATAGTTGTGGAGATACGGAAATTAACGCTTCTGTAATGTACCCTAAAAATCATTTTCATAGGAAAATGAAAATAGCCAGTTTATTTATAATCTTAATCAACGCCTAGATACGAATTTTAATCAAAATCGTTTAAGCAGATTTTGAGAAAACCAAATTTTTCTCTTTTCGTCCTTCAGTAAACTACCCTTAATTTTAAGTTTTTATAGACACACAGAGAGACGGCATTGCAAAGACTATTTTTTAGGGTTCGGGGGGTCATGAGACGTCGACATCCATCAACTTTTCAGGCTAGTTTTTTTTTTACGGTCGCAATACTTAAACTTTAATGTCCAAAAAGTTAAAAAAATTCATATAATTGCGTATATATTGAAAGTTATTGATTTTATAAAAATATGTTTCGGATAAAATATCTGTATTATAAATATATATACATATTTGTAATGCTAAGTAATTTCATATCTCAAATAGTTTCGGAGCTATTTAAAAAAATGTTAATTTACGCATCAGACCGGAGCCCTTAAAGCCATTTTGCCGAAATATTGAGGGTAGCCATTTTGTTTGGAATATTTATTAATGTTTATAAATGAAATTTATTCAAAATCGTTTGAGCCGATTTTGAGAAAATCGACTTTTTCTCTTTTTGCCATTCAGTAAACTACCCTTAATTTTAAGTTTTAATAGACACACAGACAGACGGCATTGCAAAGACTATTTTTAAGGGTTCGGGGGGTCATGAGACGTCGACATACATCAACATTTCAGGTTAGTTTTTCTTACGGTCGCAATACTTAAGCTTTAATGCCCAAAAAGTTAAAAATATATATATAATTGCGTATATATTGAAAGTTATTGATTTTATAAAAATATGTTTCGAATAAAATATTTGTATTATAAATATATATATATATTTGTAATGCTAAGTAATTTCATATCTCAAATAGTTTCGGAGCTATTATAAAAAATGTTAATTTACGCATCAGACCGGAGCCCTTAAAACGATTTTGCCGAAATTTGAGAGTAGCCATTTTGTTTGGAATATTTATTTATGTTCATAAATGAAATTTAATCAAAATCGTTTGAGCCGATTTTGAGAAAATCGACTTTTTCTCTTTTTGCCATTCAGTAAACTACCCTTAATTTTAAGTTTTAATAGACACACAGACATACGGCATTGCAAAGACTATTTTTAAGGGTTCGGGGGGTCATGAGACGTCGACATCCATCAACATTTCAGGTTAGTTTTTCTTACGGTCGCAATACTTAAGCTTTAATGCCCAAAAAGTTAAAAATATATATATAATTGCGTATATATTGAAAGTTATTGATTTTATAAAAATATGTTTCGAATAAAATATTTGTATTATAAATATATATACATATTTGTAATGCTAAGTAATTTCATATCTCAAATAGTTTCGGAGCTATTATAAAAAATGTTAATTTACGCATCAGACCGGAGCCCTTAAAACGATTTTGCCGAAATATTGAGAGTAGCCATTTTGTTTGGAATATTTATTTATGTTCATAAATGAAATTTAATCAAAATCGTTAGAGCCGATTTTGAGAAAATCGACTTTTTCTCTTTTTGCCCTTCAGTAAACTACCCTTAATTTTAGGGGTAGATATCCAATTCCAAAAACCCCTTGGGGCAACCCTATGAAAACCCTAGATATCAAGTTTCAGCTCAATCGGTAAAATAGTTTAGGCTCTAGTTGGAGGTACAGACAGACAGACAGACAGACAGACAGACAGACAGACGGAAATTCAAAAACCACTTTTTCGGATTCAGGAAGTCATGAAACGTCAAAATTCATCAAAATCTTGTGTTCGATTTTTTTGACGATCACAATACTTTCTCTACCTGTAAGATAGAGAGAAAGTAAAAATTATTAACAAGTAAAAAATAAATGGTACGGCGCACCGCACAGACTTTCTCTCTCTTTCTATAAACTCGTAAGATTTCTGAACGGAATAATGTACATTGTATCATCACCACTCCACATAAGAACACGCATAAAATAATATACAATGATATATAATCAATGAGAAAAGAGGCGCATCTTTGTCCACCTAAGAGCATTTCAAACAGTTTAATGTCTTCCATAAGGGTCAAAACTTCGTATTAAAATTTCGATTTCTGGTTAAAATTTTAACATTTTATAAGGTGTTGCAGATCTTCAAGTCATCGTATTGATATTTAATTATTCATTTATACATTTTGACCAATAAAAAATGTAAATATTGAGTATTGAGTCTAAAATGGAGATAGATCATTGCTATGCAAACATTTCTCCTAAGAGATTTAAGGAAAAATAACATACTTTTTTTAGATACTTACTTATATTTAATTACTCTATGGCATTGGAGTATTATTGCGTTAAGACTTAAGTAGTATATGTTTACAACTAAAGCTCACAAAATTGTATTAATATATTTGCAAATATCTCAGAAACTGCTGTTTTTATAAAAATATATGTCAAATAAAAGTTTTTTATTTCTAATAGTCCTACAATTTTGCAATGATAAGTTGTTTAGTTTCTCCAATAGTTGTGGAGATACGGAAATTAACGCTTCTTTAATGTACCCTAAAAATCATTTTCATAGGAAAATGAAAATAGCCAGTTTATTTATAATCTTAATCAACGCCTAGATACGAATTTTAATCAAAATCGTTTGAGCAGATTTTGAGAAAACCAAATTTTTCTCTTTTCGTCCTTCAGTAAACTACCCTTAATTTTAAGTTTTTATAGACACACAGAGAGACGGCATTGCAAAGACTATTTTTTAGGGTTCGGGGGGTCATGAGACGTCGACATCCATCAACATTTCAGGTTAGTTTTTTTTTTTACGGTCGCAATACTTAAACTTTAATGTCCAAAAAGTTAAAAAAATTCATATAATTGCGTATATATTGAAAGTTATTGATTTTATAAAAATATGTTTCGGATAAAATATCTGTATTATAAATATATATACATATTTGTAATGCTAAGTAATTTCATATCTCAAATAGTTTCGGAGTTATTTAAAAAAATGTTAATTTACGCATCAGACCGGAGCCCTTAAAGCCATTTTGCCGAAATATTGAGGGTAGCCATTTTGTTTGGAATATTTATTAATGTTTATAAATGAAATTTAATCAAAATCGTTGGAGCCTATTTTGAGAAAATCGACTTTTTCTCTTTTTGCCATTCAGTAAACTTCCCTTAATTTTAAGTTTTAATAGACACACAGACAGACGGCATTGCAAAGACTATTTTTAAGGGTTCGGGGGGTCATGAGACGTCGACATCCATCAACATTTCAGGTTAGTTTTCTTACGGTCGCAATACTTAAGCTTTAATGCCCAAAAAGTTAAAAATATATATATAATTGCGTATATATTGAAAGTTATTGATTTTATAAAAATATGTTTCGAATAAAATATTTGTATTATAAATATATATACATATTTGTAATGCTAAGTAATTTCATATCTCAAATAGTTTCGGAGCTATTATAAAAAATGTTAATATACGCATCAGACCGGAGCCCTTAAAACGATTTTGCCGAAATATTGAGAGTAGCCATTTTGTTTGGAATATTATATTTATGTTCATAAATGAAATTTAATCAAAATCGTTAGAGCCGATTTTGAGAAAATCGACTTTTTCTCTTTTTGCCCTTCAGTAAACTACCCTTAATTTTAAGTTTTAATAGACACACAGACAGACGGCATTGCAAAGACAATTTTTAAGGGTTCGGGGGGTCATGAGACGTCGACATCCATCAACATTTCAGGTTAGTTTTTCTTACGGTCGCAATACTTAAGCTTTAATGCCCAAAAAGTTAAAAATATATATATAATTGCGTATATATTTAAAGTTATTGATTTTATAAAAATATGTTTCGAATAAAATATTTGTATTATAAATATATATACATATTTGTAATGCTAAGTAATTTCATATCTCAAATAGTTTCGGAGCTATTATAAAAAATGTAAATTTACGCATCAGACCGGAGCCCTTAAAACGATTTTGCCGAAATATTGAGAGTAGCCATTTTGTTTGGAATATTTATTTATTTTCATAAATGAAATTTAATCAAAATCGTTAGAGCCGATTTTGAGAAAATCGACTTTTTCTCTTTTTGCCCTTCAGTAAACTACCCTTAATTTTAGGGGTAGATATCCAATTCCAAAAACCCCTTGGGGCAACCCTATGAAAACCCTAGATATCAAGTTTCAGCTCAATCGGTAAAATAGTTTAGGCTCTAGTTGGAGGTACAGACAGACAGACAGACAGACAGACAGACAGACAGACGGAAATTCAAAAACCACTTTTTCGGATTCAGGAAGTCATGAAACGTCAAAATTCATCAAAATCTCGAGTTCGATTTTTTTGACGATCACAATACTTTCTCTACCTGTAAGATAGAGAGAAAGTAATAAATGGTACGGCAGACCGCACAGACTTTCTCTCTCTTTCTATAAACTCGTAAGGTTTCTGAACGGAATAATGTACATTGTATCATCACCACTCCACATAAGAACACGCATAAAATAATATACAATGATATAGAATCAATGAGAAAAGAGGCGCATCTTTGTCCACCTAAGAGCATTTCAAACAGTTTAATGTCTTCCACAAGGGTCAACACTTCGTATTAAAATTTCGATTTCTGTTTAAAATTTTAACATTTTAAATGGTGTTGCAGATCTTCAAGTCATCGCATTGATATTTAATTATTCATTTATACATTTTGACCAATAAAAAATGTAAATATTGACTATTGAGACTAAAATGGAGATATATCATTGCTATGCAAACATTTCTCCTAAGAGCTTTAAGGAAAAATAACATACTATTTTAGATACTTATATTTAATTACTCTATGGCATTGGAGAATTATTGCGTTAAGACTTAAGTAGTATATGTTTACAACTAAAGCTCACAAAATTGTATTAATATATTTGCAAATATCTCAGAAACTGCTGCTTTTATAAAAATATATGTCAAATAAAAGTTTTTTATTTCTAATAGTCCTACAATTTTGCAATGATAAGTTGTTTAGTTTCTCCAATAGTTGTAGAGATACGGAAATTAACGCATCTGTAATATACCCTAAAAATCATTTTCATAGGAAAATGAAAATAGCCAGTTTATTTATAATCTTAATCAACGCCTAGATACGAATTTTAATCAAAATCGTTTGAGCAGATTTTTGAGAAAACCAAATTTTTCTCTTTTCGCCCTTCAGTAAACTACCCTTAATTTTAAGTTTTTATAGACACACAGACAGACGGCATTGCAAAGACTATTTTTTATGGTTTGGGGGGTCATGAGACGTCGACATCCATCAACATTTCAGGTTAGTTTTTTTTTTACGGTCGCAATACTTAAAATTTAAAAGTCCAAAAAGTTAAAAAAATTCATATAATTGCGTATATAATGAAAGTTATTGATTTTATAAAAATATGTTTCGGATAAAATATCTGTATTATAAATATATATACATATTTGTAATGCTAAGTAATTTCATATCTCAAATAGTTTCGGAGCTATTTAAAAAAATGTTAATTTACGCATCAGACCGGAGCCCTTAAAGCCATTTTGCCGAAATATAGAGGGTAGCCATTTTGTTTGGAATATTTATTAATGTTTATAAATGAAATTTAATCAAAATCGTTGGAGCCGATTTTGAGAAACTCGACTTTTTCTCTTTTTGCCATTCAGTAAACTACCCTTAATTTTAAGTTTTAATAGACACACAGACAGACGGCATTGCAAAGACTATTTTTAAGGGTTCGGGGGGTCATGAGACGTCGACATCCATCAACATTTCAGGTTAGTTTTTCTTACGGTCGCAATACTTGAGCTTTAATGCCCAAAAAGTTAAAAATATATATATAATTGCGTATATATTGAAAGTTATTGATTTTATAAAAATATGTTTCGGGTAAAATATTTGTATTATAAATATATATACATATTTGTAATGCTAAGTAATTTCATATCTCAAATAGTTTCGGAGCTATTATAAAAAATGTTAATTTACGCATCAGACCGGAGCCCTTAAAACGATTTTGCCGAAATATTGAGAGTAGCCATTTTGTTTGGAATATTTATTTATGTTCATAAATGAAATTTAATCAAAATCGTTAGAGCCGATTTTGAGAAAATCGACTTTTTCTCTTTTTGCCCTTCAGTAAACTACCCTTAATTTTAAGTTTTAATAGACACACAGACAGACGGCATTGCAAAGACTATTTTTAAGGATTCGGGGGGTCATGAGACGTTGACATCCATCAACATTTCAGGTTAGTTTTTCTTACGGTCGCAATACTTTAGATTTAATGCCCAAAAAGTTAAAAATATATATATAATTGCGTATATATTTAAAGTTATTGATTTTATAAAAATATGTTTCGAATAAAATATTTGTATTATAAATATATATACATATTTGTAATGCTAAGTAATTTCATATCTCAAATAGTTTTGGAGCTATTATAAAAAATGTTAATTTACGCATCAGACCGGAGCCCTTAAAACGATTTTGCCGAAATATTGAGAGTAGCCATTTTGTTTGGAATATTTATTTATGTTCATAAATGAAATTTAATCAAAATCGTTAGAGCCGATTTTGAGAAAATCGACTTTTTCTCTTTTTGCCATTCAGTAAACTACCCTTAATTTTAGGGGTAGATATCCAATTCCAAAAACCCCTCGGGGCAACCCTATGAAAACCCTAGATATCAAGTTTCAGCTCAATCGGTAAAATAGTTTAGGCTCTAGTTGGAGGTACAGACAGACAGACAGACAGACAGACAGACAGACGGAAATTCAAAAACCACTTTTTCGGATTCAGGAAGTCATGAAACGTCAAAATTCATCAAAATCTCGAGTTCGATTTTTTTGACGATCACAATACTTTCTCTACCTGTAAGATAGAGAGAAAGTAAAAATTAGAGCTTTGGACACTTTTTTTAATACTTCAATCAAAATATTTGTTTGTGTGAAATTATAATATATTTCTTAGTTTTTATTCATTACCTTTAACCGTCAGTTTGGCTGAGATGGTAACGTGCCATCCTCATGATCTAGAGTTCAGATGTTCAATTCTTGAGAGTTCAATTATTTGTTTAATTTATCAGACAAAAAAAAAACCTTTCATTTTAAATTTTTGTATTAATCAGTATATAATTTGTTTTAAAATTTTGTATAGAAGTATATAAGGTATTTGAGCATATGTAGAATAGCACAAAATTTTTATTTAAAAATAATTTAATAGGTTAGTAAATTAAAATCAGTACATTAATTTTGAAATTTTGTATGTTGTTGATTATTTAAAAATAAAATTATTGGGTTTATGATATAAAAATATACATATTTAAAAATAAGGCTAAGCAAACTAATTGTTAATTTCATAGTAACAACATTTAGTGCATAGCTATGTTTTAAAATAGTTAAGAATATAAAATAATGTTTTACTGAATTCAAATTATTAACAAGTGATTTTTTATTCCGAAATAAAATTAAATCACTGTATTCTAGTTGGAAATGATCCGATAAACCTCTGAGCTACAGACTAGCACGCTACCAAGTGAACTAACGAACATATGAAATAATGTGAACGTTTAACTAATACTTAAATAACCCGATACATTTTTGAGACAGTAAACTTAGATGCAATCAAATGGAAGATGGTTTCCTAATAAAACCAAACAAATCGAATTACATGATGCACTCAATACAATAATAGTGTTTACTTTCAGTTACGTATCTTGTATAATGGCGGATTGAGGCATCCCTTCGCTTTAATCTTTTGGTACGTCAAGGTTTTACAGTGTTGTCAGATTGAAAACTCATTCGCAAGCGAAACAACACCACACCAACTCGCACGAGATTAGCAACCTTTCAAAATTGGCTCTGTTTTGGTACAGCCTGCGATTTGCGAGATTATGAGTAGCGAGTTTTTTTTGCAACTTTCAAAATTAGGGGTCCAGGGGTAGCCAACATTATTTTCTGTCATACCACTATCTACATTCTACGCTGTTGGCATTGTGCGTGTAGCTATAGTCCAAAACCACAAACCTTACCTGACTACTGCCCTTTTTCCCCATCGTGGACAGTAAAAAATAGGCCTATTTGGAGATTGGAATAGGGGATGAACAAAGTTATTCAAATTTTAACAACAAGTTAAGTTGACCGAAAAAACCGATCTATTTGTTTTCTGATGTAATAGATTTTATTTTATTTAATCTACGGTGACCTTAAGGTTGGAACTTAAAATTACTTTGCGTGCCATTAGTGTCGTGTGTTGGTCATCTCTGCCCTACTCTACAGACAATACCTGTCTCGCAAGGTGTTCGGCTGGGGAGAACTACCTGGCTAGTTACTAGTCTGACGTCACCTATTTTTACAGCACAAACGTTTCAAGATCTAGAGCCCTGGGCTGCACGGTAAATCCCGGTCTAGTGTACTAAAGGAGGTTTTTATTAAATAAGTTCCCACTATATTCAAATCTAACCTAATCACGTGCGGGTAAGTTTGCTAGTAACGCTACATTACTCCTGACTACACCATTATAGTAATGTGTAATGCCCGGACGATAAATAAGACGCAAAGCAAAGAAACATTTATTTTTTGATAAATTAGTATACAAAATATACAAAACTCGCCAACCAAAAAAGTTGTTTATGGTTATTACTTCACTGTAAAAGAGCCTTAGGCTATAGGTAATTTATAACTAATAGTCTATTTATTGGAGGTATTTAACATGCACGTTATGCACCGAGTGATTATATCAGCAAACGAGAATTTCTATGAGCGATAGCGAGAGGCCTTCCAATTCTGCCGGGAAAGGTATTTTCACACACCTTCCAGGGTTCTTTTAAATGCCACAATCGACTTGGCACCGACAACTTTACTTCCTCTCCGAATGAAGTTGTGCTACGTATTTTAAACGTTCAAGAAAAATTCATCGACCTCGGCTGGGTTTGAACTAATAGTAAGGATCCAAGATATCAATCTGTATAAAGAAAATGTTTCGAAATATTTTTTGTAAATTTTTTAGACACAATCATAATTATTATAACTTATTTGTCATATTATTATTATTGTAACTGATTGTAGGCCTATCAATACATGTTAAATTGTATCAATATGTATCTGATTAAATAAAAATGTGGACGAAAATTAATGGTTTAAACTACTACTAATTCTTCATAGCAACGTGTAGTCTACTTGTTTTAGCTCAATCATTATTACAAAGAGTTTAAAATACTCATAAACTACAAAAATATAGCCTTCAAGAGAATAAAACATTGATTTAAACTATGATAATATAACTATAGAAACTATGATAGAATTTAAAAAATAAACACACGTAAGTTAAACTCAAAGTCACAACTCAATTTTTGGGTTCCGTACTAAGAATAGAACTCTTATGAAAAACTCACGTCATATATCTTTTATCAGTCCTACACAGATCTCAACATTTGAATGTTTAGATATATAAAGTCAAAGCTTGGGTTGCAGCTAAGTGCTAGCGTGCCCACATGGAACGGGTTGGTAACAATTTTGAAAAAAGACGAATAACGGAATTTGGGAATCATTAAAAGTAAGTTTACGCTTTATTATTATTTTTACCTAATTGTGAGGGTACTTTTGAAAACTTTTACCATGAGGGTTTCAAATATATATATATATATATAAAATATTTTAATATAATAGTATACATATATTATAATTTTTTAAATAAAAAGTCTCATATACGGAATTTTTAAAATGTTGGGAAAACACTGAAAAAAAAGAATATTTAAAACATATGTTTCTTACATTAAAAATAATTTTATTTATATGCAAATAATACTTTTCGAAATATTTCTATAGTAATATCACTCAGTACTTTTACTCATGAATGGCACCTGACGACAACTTTCGACGGAGCAAGACCGCATAAACGAGGAGAGGATGGCGAGCCTAGGCACGAAATCCAAATAGCCTCCACCTAGTGCATACTTGATCCATAGTAGTGCATACATTAAAGATACGTAAAGAATGAAAACTAACAAAGCAACGCATATTATTAAGCCATAAAGATATTGCTGAAAGTTTGTTTACTATTTTGGTTCCTAGATAAAGCTAAAGTGATATTTAATATATATGAGTACACCTTAATTTTTTTTTCAATAAGTCATAACCGATCTCACTTAGAGAGACGCGTATCATCCTAAGGTTTCATTTTTTAAATTTTTTGAGGTATCTGACGTGTACTTTTTGAACTGACTGATAAAATCAGCGCACTACTTTGATACTATCTTAAAATTTGAAAAGACACAACATGCCCGTCCATAAGCTCCTCACTTTAGAAGGGGAAACAAATGTTTCGCTAAAAATAAAAGTTCTTCTATGGCAGGAATCGAACCTAGTTTACTTAGATTATTAATCAAACATGCTATCGATTGAGCTAAGCTGTCGCAATATCTAAATTTTAAATAAATCTGTAAATAGTGCTCTGGTTGGATTCTTGGTTTAGAAAGCATTCATAATAATAATAGTAAGGTAACCAATAATTATTTGAAGAGTATGAGATTTTAACATATAGGTTGTAGCGCAGACTACTAAATACATCATTTATTTGGTCTTGAAATTAGCTTGGAAAAAGTAATAAGTGTTGGCTTAATGCAAAAAACAAATGTTTAGAAGATGTATGAATATTAACTGCATTAGAAACTGTCAGTATTTTGCTAGTGCATTACTTGATAAAGTTAATAATGTGATCCATCCTCCTTTTAGACAAGCGCCATTTAGCTATTATACGCTATACGTGGACATTCACGGCCAACAAGCACACAGAACGAGATATTTATTAATATGTTTGAGTGCCAGGAAATTTCACTGTTTCTCAGATAACCTTCATATAGTCATTCTTAAATCAATATTACAATGAAAGAGTGTTTAAAGCAATTGTTGAGGGTTGGGTTTTTTTATTTGTTTTTTTAGCACCGCGTCTTACTACCCGTTCTGGTAATACGCCTAAGTACTAATTACTCCAATGTGTTAGGAATTGGAGAGGTTGAAGTTAGAGGAAGTGAAATTGCATTTGCGTGGCGGGAGAGTGGAAAACCATTTAGGAAAAACTACCCCAATTCACCTGAGTGATATTAGAACCTCTATCTTCCTGTCCACATCAGTTGAGCTAAACAGGAAACTAGCGCGTCAGCTAACTACTCCACCGGGGTGGGTCTGTGAGTTGTTGATAATCTCATTGTAATAAAGACATTATTGATTGAACTTAAAAAAGAAAGCCCCAAATTAATCATAGATTATAGACCAGTGTGATATCTTATCGAAACACTAACACAATAAAATATTCAATATCTTATATTAAACAAAATTACAAAGTAAAATAAATATTCTAGGAAATACGGTAAATAATTTATATTTTCCTGCATCGGTAGTCATGTGGACAGAAAATTTCTCATATGGTCGATTTTCAGTGATGGATGAAACAGGGTTCTAGTCCTGGCTGGGCATATTGAGACAAGTTTTCCTAAATTTTTTCCAACTTTCTTCCAAGCAAATGTGGCTACATCATCTTTAATTTGTATCTTTTTCATCACTAGCCCCCAGAAATTAGTAGTAAAGATGGTTGAAATAGGTAATATTATGTTACATATAAATATTCTCCTATAGTTCACTCTGGACTATATTATCCTCTTCGTGGAAGAACGGAATTTCCCCTTCCGGCTGACCCACAAAATCCATTATAGATAGGACTGTCAGCATTTCCAGGGACTCACAGAAAAACACCTGATTAAACTAATGTTAAAACCTGTCTGGATATAAAAACTACGTTGATCTATATACACAACATCCATCCAAAACTTTAACAGGGACTCGAACCCCAAAATCTAAGTCTATCATGCTGCAATTTGCCTGATTGATATCCTACGGAAAATAATTAACTACGGAATTAGTTGTTCACAAATATCAGGCTGGTTCTTCACTGAGACTCACAACACAAAACATGATTAAATCATGCTAAAACATGCCTGGATAAATATTTTACAAAAAAAAAAAATTTGCAATGGTTAAGTGGTTCCATATATATATATATATATCCAAATATCCGGCTGACACTCCACCGGGACTCACACCAAAACACCTAATTATTATACTAAAAAAATGCCTAGATAAATACTCTAGAGAATACTTAAATTACACCACAGTAATTATGTGGTTCCATAAATGTATACAAAAAATCAGCTCGCACTTCACCGGGACTCACACCGAAACACCTAATTATACACAAATAATCCTAAAATATGTTTGGATATTTGGTCAGTATAAAAGTAAAAACCGCACCGCAATTGGTTAAGTGGTTCCAGAGGTCCTGAGTTACAGATATAAATAAATCCTGCCGTTTCTTTCACGGAAACTCAAACGCTGACTGTATGTATGATAGATCCTCACTTAGCAGACATCCGAGGGGATATAAATAAATTCACCACAATTGGTTACCCAGTTCCAGGTATCTTTGCCAACACCCATAAATTCTTAAAAACAGTACAGAACTACAATATTTTCTTACTAAAAGATATCTACATTCCAAACCTTAAAAATAAATAAATAGAGATATCATGTAAATTGTTTTTAAGCTCGTAAACCAAATACAATACTTCTCCTTGCTTTTCATTTATTTAAACCTCCTTTCTCTTATATTATATTAATACTTGCCTATGAAATGGCCAGTTTTATTATTTGGATTTCCAGAATTGATTTAGTAAAAAAAAAAAGATTTGACAAAAAAAAAATTAAATATGAAATTTATTAGAAAATGTTCATCAACGTATGTTCATCAACGTAAATCTTATTAAACTACAATTTTTCTAATAAAATATTTATCAAAACTTTTTTCAATATTTATATTCTGGCCATTATGGTAACATTAAATAAATTATGGAGTCTAACTATGGTCCCACAAAGCTATATACAGTCATAATAACGTTGAAGAAACAAATAAATTCCCTTTTGTCAATAAAATATGTCCAATAGATAAGATTTTATCAATTTATTTTTATCCGGAAATTGTATAAAATATTTTAAATCAAAATTGGGACCCTTAAATTATATAAAAAAAATTTAAACTCAGTGTCCTAAAAATAAAATAAAAATCTTTAAGATTCAATTTGGTATTTGAGTTACATGTGTAGAATATAATAATTAATCATTAATAAATTCATAATTTGCTATTCACAGTAATTAAGATTCTGAAAAGGGGGAGACCTGCTTTATGTTACCATGTAAAAACAATAAATGTGGGTAGCACTGATGCCAAAATATTGTGTGGTTTGGATAAATCTTAAACATTAAAAAAAAAAATCCAGGCCATATATTAATGAGACCAAACATAAATAATTAACTAAGTATGTAACGAATAATTGATTTTATTAGGAAGGTAATAAAAAAGTAAAATTAATTTAGTAGATCAAACCATTTGAACATCTCAAAAAGAAATATCTCCTCCCCCATCGCTCCTTTGAAACAGTCAAGAAATAGTTTAAAGACTTAAGGCTTTCTTTAAATCCGGCCTTGGGCGTAGCTAGGCAAACTATTCTGCAGTCATGTGTGGAGTTATAGCATACCGCTCGGGCGTGAGCCAGTAAGTTGCTACCTTACAATCTCGACGGAGGGTACGTATACAGGGGTTACTAATTTTAAAATTTCAGACCTCTGTTTGGTAGATATTAGGGATGATCCGATATTAAATTTCTCCGATAAACACGATATTCAATATTCCCATAAGATAAACCGATCCAATACCGATAAACCGATCCGATAACAAAATACAAATATCAGTTAATAACAAAATAGTCCTATGTGTACCAAAATGTATAACCGTAATAGTTATTAAATAAACTGTATTTATAGAAAATTAACTATGGTAGGACCTATGGTATTATATAGGCAGCTCAACATAGGCTAATTTCCACAACTTACAACTAATACACTTTACATTTTTCATAATATTTTAGATTTGGGAGTCAAATTCTTCAAGATTTTTTTTAAAACGCTAGCATTCCAAGTTTTTCAGGCAAAGGTCTGTTTCTTTTGGTCTCGCATACTATACCACAGTTGCTAAACAATATTTCTGACTCTGCACTAGATGCAGGAACAGAAAAATACTTTCTTACAAGTGTTTTTAAGTGGGCCCTTTTAGACCCTTTTCAACAGTTTCCTTTTGATGTCTTGTACCAGTTCTTGAAGGAATTAGTTTAATTCTCTGCCAGTTTCCACAGAGCCAGGTTCCTCTTGAACCTCGTGTATCATTTGATGGCAGAAACTTTCAAGGTTTCATAAGAATAATTAAAATGTTTGTATAGGTACGTAACAAAACATAGGATATAATTTGATGCGACAAGTGTGTAGCTACAAATTATTATGCCTATACAGTAAAATAAATTTAGGGTCTGAATTGATTAGGAATAGCTCTACAGCTCCACAAGTTCAAATTTAAGTAAATTAGAAAAACATTTTTAAATTATAATTTCATGATTCAACACTGTTTATTAATAAACTCCCTGAAGGTTATCTAGTCTTAACAAGCCAGACTTAGAATGTGTGACTACAATGACCTGTCATAAATATACTGCCAGTACATTGAATTGTGTAACTTTTCTTACAAAGTCTAAGATTCTTGGTAGGAGGGGGGGGGTCCATCCTCACATATAAGCCTATTGTTCAGTGTTAGCTTTCATTTAAGAGTAGCATTCAATGTCTCAACCTCTTTTTGGAGAAAAGTAGAGATTATATGTTTATTTTGCCGTATTGGGAAGAGCCTATTTTTGTACCTGGAGTAAAAGAGTGATTTAATCAATCACTCTGGCAAAACAAAATTATTTTCACAGTATACAACAGCAATAAAAAAAAATTAAAGATATTTATTTGAAACAGAATCAACTCTAACCTTAAACAAGCAGAGGCTTACCTTGGATCAAGTAAAGTTGCCATGGCCATAATAGGGTTTTTTACAGTCTCTGTGGGTGGATATCTCCTGTTGCGAGAATGAAGTTAGTCATCTCGCACACAAATCAATTTTCATCTTGAATTGCTCTTCGAAGGCTATTCTTATTTTATTTTTAGCATCGCGTCTTACTACCCGTTCGGGTTATACTCTTAAGTACTAATTACGCTAATGGGTTAGGAATTGTGAAAGCTGAATATAGGGGAAGTGAACCCGCATTTTCGTAGAGGGAGAGTGGAAAACCATTTAGGAAAAACCACCCCCAGTTCACCTGACCAAGATTCGAACCTCGATCTCCCCGTCCTCTGCAGTCAAGCTCAACATGACTAGCGCGTTAGCCAACTACGCCACCGAGGCGGGTTCGAAGGCTATTTAATATCGATATTACCTTCTAATAAAAATACAAGTTTGTTTTCAAAATATTTTTACACAACGAAAGGTAACTTCGAGATGATTAAAATTATGTATTTATTGGGCACCACTTCTAGGAACTAGAAGAAAAGAATGATAAACAAACAAAACCTTCAGCTCGGCTAACTTTGACAGTGGCACGATGACTCTTAACACTCGAGACCACTGGGTGTCCTCGGGAACGTTTTTCTGGATAATACAATGTTAATGATAGCAACAACCTCACTTATGTAACCATTAGCATGGCTAACATTTCTTGTCGCTTCTTCGAAATACTCTAATAAAATGACCATGTCCTCCATTGGTGCCCAATTAGCAATGGTAATATGATAGAGTCCATTGAGTTGAAGCAAAATATCATTCAATGCCCTTTGTTGTTGGAGCATTCTTTTCAGTATGTAGAAGGTCAAGTTCCATCTAGGGGCTTGTCTTGAATTAAGTTATTTTCAGGAAGTCCAAGTTCTCGCTGTCGTTTGGAAAGTAATTTCGATGAAGCTACTAAGTGACGAAACTGTCCTACAATTCACCTACAATTTTCAATCAAGTTGTTTCCGGATTTTTGGTTCAAGCATCCTTAACAACTAGCTTCAAAATATGAGCTAGTCAAGGAATGGTGGTTAGGCCTGATTTTTCCAAACAATTTATAAAATTTGTTACATTATCTCTTACTACAGCAACTAATTTATTAGATATTCACCAATCCTCAAGAACAGCATTCATAAAGAGGCTTATGTTTGAACCAGTATGATTATCGAAATTGAAAGGAGAAGCATTCAAGGACAAATTCATTCTTTCTTTCAAAGTCATTTGGGATAAAATTACATATCAGGCTCATAAAATCATTCATGCTCGTAGATGAATGCAAATCGGTAGTCAAACTGAGAAATTCGACATCTTTTAAAATACATTCAACCATCAACTCTATTTTGTCAAATATTTTTAGGATATAATTTGTTGAAATATCTTGTCTACGTGGTAAGGTATACTGAGGTTCAAGCTTGTAGATAAAACGCTTGAATCTTGTGTTTTCGGCAATACTATTTGGTTGGGAATGTACTAAAATCATTTCTACTCTAGTCTTGGTGATATCGAGTGATTGTTTACTGTCTGTCAAAAGTTCCTTAATTTTATTAAACATTGATGTAATTGTCTTTTGGACTGCTGTTTAAACTGGTTTTTGAGAAAGACTTACTGAATGGCTTGTTCCTCGTAATGTCTCGTCTTGACTAGATCCAGGATTTGATACAGCAGCCTTTTACACTTTGATCTTTTGTTTCGACTCCGAATGACTTCTCAAATTACTACTGTTTAATGAACGGGAATTATTTCCACCACGTGGCCCATTGGTATTGCAAATGCTACGATTTTCTAAGTTTGTGGATTCTACTTGACATATGGAAACATATTGCCAAACGGTACTCTTCCTTGTCATGAATGATACATTTAACTTTGAACAGTTATAATTGTGTGCTTTGTGCACTTCATTAAAACAATCGATTTGTAAACTCTATCGATTTATGCTTTACTGGATAACCTCTAATATACAATCGACTTGTAAACTCTCGATATATTGCCATGTTTTCATCCCTACACTTTGGAGCATCACTTTACTTGGTCAACTTTAACATACAATCGATTTATAAACTTGATTGATATTATATTTCCACAAAATTTTCCACTTTTAGTGAATTGTTGACGAATAGTTTTAAAGTTTAATTATAAGTTTATAATGACAATTTTATCCTAAAATCAGCAATATATGTCAAAAAATAAAAGAATATTGATAATATCATTTCTTAAAGCGTTTAGCTAACTTCATATGTGTAACACAGTTACAAAAAGGCAATTTTAATACGGTAAATTTTGATTGATTTTGGCTTTTCTAAATCTTCTGATGGTAGCACTGTTTATGTAGATGTTCACTGTTTACTTGTTCTAAATGGCAAAGTTTTGCTCTCACGTGTATTAAATCAAATAATATATAAACCCTGTTTCTCTTAAAATAATATAGATTATAGACGATTTAATATTCCAATTTATGTGAAAATTAAAACCGATAACCGATAATTTAGTGATGTTATCAGCAGATGCCGATAATGTCCGATATAGCAACTATCGGCCGATAATCTTATATGAAATAACGTATCGGAACATCCCTAGTAGATATCGCACAATGCTTGTAAAGGACAAACAAATAGGTTTTATGTACCTAGATTTGATACAAGGATGCATCAACAGAAGCCATGTTAATATTTTAACCTAACACATCTTACAGAGAATACAAGAATGTTATATCTAATTAATATAATATTATAGGAGGTAAAATTTCTCATTCATAAAAATCAATAAACACATCAATTCTGTACCATTTAAAAATTCGCCAAACAAAAATTCAACCTATTTAAGATTATCAGTCAACTACCAATGTTTTTATGACTTAGATTAAGGGTAGTTTAGAGGAATATCTCCGACTATTACGTTGGCACAGGATGGTAAAACCACCGTGATAGATCATATCAGATGTATAAACTAGTTCCAGTGTACCCATACTAGATTCAAACCTTGACCTCTCCTTCACTGGCTATCTAAATTATTTCAATGTACTTACCACAATACAGATGGAACATTCAACATGCAACTTATCCAAAACCTGGCCGCCTCTGCGCTATAACGTTTCACGCAACTTGGCATGCAGAACTGCACAGCAAGTTATCTAACACCTACTCGCTGCAGGCGCTTCAAGAACGTGTCATTATTAAATAATCTTCTTTTCTCTCGTGATAAGCTACCTCTGATATTTGGCCTGTTGTAGCGTGAAGGAGCTTCATTACTTCTACAAAGGTAATAGTGGTCACTTCTAGATACACTCACACCTCTCTAAACTAGTTTTATGGACAAAGGGGCTGTGATTGAGTAAACAAACCTAAAGATGGTAATGCAGGGAAATCGAGTTAAAGGGCAGTATTTTTTCAGTTTGTATGTAAACACATATTGTTGGTCAAAACAAATAAAATAATTTTCCAGTAGAAACATAGAGTTTAATTTACTTCACACCGGTTTTATATTGAATATAGACCTATGTCAAAGATGTCCTGGAATTTAATGACAACCTTTTCTCTTCATTAAAAAATGTGCACATATAATGTCATTATTCTCATGACAGATGTTCACAAACTGTTGCTATCACCATGTAAAGAAAATTAATCTATGTTTCTACGGGAGCAATATTTTATTACTGATCCTTTCCCGCGCTCCCTACATATCCACCTGAATGCATAAGTCCACTATCTTTCGCCCTTGGATTTCGCTAGCGGTAACAATTGTGATGGAACCATACTTAAAAATCGAGAAGTATAAATTTCATAGAAATGTATGTTGGAAAAGAAGAAATAATTAGAATGGCTTACAAAAATTTAGTGCTGTTGTAATAACATGTTATGTAATAATCGTTAGTAATTAGGTTGTACAGGGGTCGGCATAAATAACTGAAAGTATTTTAATACGTTTGAAATTCTACTAAAAAATTCACAAGAATAAATAATACATATTCTCAATCAGGACATTTTGTATATTGGTTTAGTTTATTTCACATTTCACTTTTTGAATACTGACGTTTCAAATAGTTTCCCTCCATATGGATGCATTCTTCTCTGCATCGGGCTAAACTATCCCTTTCTTGGGGTAGTATCTTTATGGTGTTTTCTTCAATGTAACTCTCAAAGTGGCCGAGAAAGTATCAATCGTTGTGAGGCCACAAGACTTAAAATACAATGGTATGTGTCGTTTTCTTGACTTAATTAACTACTCTGGCAAAGCCTATACTTCTTTCACCCTTCAGCTATGACACTTTGTCATGTCAATAAGAAATATGGGAGAGAAAACTACGACATTTTTTATCTCAAGATAATGATGAAAGCCCACTGAAAGTTTTCAAATATCTTAAAATTTTACGTTGTGAGCCTATAAAAAATTGACTATTTGTTAGAAAAGGCTGAATCTAGAGCAATTTTTCATCAAACATAGTTGCATGTCTCCGCAAATATGTCTACATAGTTGTAGAAAATGGGCTAATGTCACATTATCACATTTATTATGTTAATAAAACTGAAAATATAAAGTTTTTGAGGAAATTGAGCAATGATATAATAATTAGAAATTTTATGCGTGAATCATATTTTGAAATAAAGCATCGTAGAATCAAATATTGATTTAGAGCTGAATGTCTGCACGGTAATTTATCACTAAACAAGGTGGCCCCTTAAGATCTACCGAATATCGTACACACAATGTTAAAGGTATAAATAATATGACACCGTTGGAAAGGGCCAAGGCATATCTTCGAAACTGGAGATCAATTTCTTTGAAAGCATAATCAGCAGACTAGTCAGCACAAGGTTATTTACAAATTGAATAGAACACACCACTTTTAGTTGTGGTCTAAAATTAAAACGTAGCAGGCACGTATAGACCATATGCTCCATCCATATAATCAGAAAAGTCTTAGAATTTTAAATTTTAAATGGTGTCTGTGAATATAGGGGGTTGGTAGAGGATCTACATTTCCATATCTGTAAAGTTAGGAATTTCATTAGCAAATAGAAAAAAACAATTATTGGTTTATTGGGAGATCTTAATTTTAGTGTCAAGTAGAGAGAGACTCTCTTAACCCCCAGATAATCAGAAAAATTTACATTTTTAAAAATTTAAGGTTGAGGATCTTTAAAATAGAGGAAAGGGGATTGAAAATTTAGAAAGCTAGCTAAAACGCTTTTCAGTTAGATAGAAAATTTAAATTTTTCAGGCAGGTATAAAAAGCATTCCACAAAATTATAAAAGTTTTAATAATAGTAATTTGAGAATTCTAGTCTTGGAAATTAAGGGGCCATGGGTTTTAACAAACATATTTAAAAAAAACAGTTTTCAATGCGCTAGAATAATATTGTAGCGTGGCAAACAACTAAAATAATCAGAAAATCTTTAATTCTGTTATATTTTATAATGAAGGTCCAGTAATTGAGGGGGCTAAAAATTTCCAAAATTGTTAGAAATATTTGTTTTACAGTGAGAAAAATAGTATTGAAATTTTTAAAGAGAGAATTAAAAACCAGACAAATCCATGGAAAACCCTAAAATTTGAATTTCAAATTCTGATATGAGCTAGCATGAAGTTTAGAGAACTAATAGTAGAAACCTCCTTGAATATTAAAAAATAAAAATGGGCCTGGCAGCTAGAAGGACCACCCAAAAATCACTGGAAATTAAATAAAGAAATTGAGTTTATAAATGGAAGGCCGAGAAAATTGGGACTCAATATTTAAAAAGCTAATACGCAAAAAAACTTACCGTTGGAGTAGAGAATTTAAATATTTTCTATGTAAAAGAAAGAAAAGAAAATTAAATTAAATTAACACTCCCAACTAAAGATGATCTAAATTGGGTTCCATTTTTATTGTGTTTGCACAGTTACAAATCAAGGGCAAAATTAATGCCTCCTTAGTGAAAACATTTGGAACAATTAAAGTAAACAATTTCTTTCGACATAATCTCGGTGAACCTTTATGATACTTTTTACAACAAGTTTATGTTACAGTATATATTATTTCACTCAAATTTTGATCGTTCAAAGGCAAAGATTATGTTATCTACGGGTTGCTTCTCTGTGTGCACTGTTTGCTGTATGTCCACAGTATTTAATTTTTTAACTTTATTCATTTCTATTAATGTTTTATAGTTGCTATAGTGTATTTAAGTATTTCACAAGTGAGTATTATAAGCTGGTAAGTGTGTGTTGTTCATTATACTTTGAAAATTTTTTGTGGCCTACCCGTACGATGATCTGGGTAGACTGCTAATATACACATATACATGTATATTTTCTTGTCAATTTAATTAAATTAAAAATTTATATTGATAATCTAATATCATTATATACGATTCTATATACATCTATTGTCGTGCTTTTAATTATCTTAATTTTTTTTCAGGCAAAAAATATGTGAGTGTATTAGGCGCCTGAGACCTCCTTAGACGTTTCGCCAGAGGTAGGGGCGCGTTTATTGGGAGACCAAGGTTCAGTAGACTTTTACAAAATGGTTTTTGTCCTCTTTGGTTTCCCATCATTTATTTGGGCTGACTTTAATCTATTTCTTAGATAGCATTCAATATCCAGTAACATTCACGTGAACAAGAAAATGTAAGCTACACGTAGCTTTCCCCCTTCCAATGATCCATTCCAATACTGTTTGTTATGTGTGATTGTACAACGTTTCAAAGGTGGGGTTAAAGTTTATTGTGAGCCAAGCTACCCAACTTAAATTAATATAGCTCTGTTTAATAATGTTAAGTAAATGATCTATCACTCGCCAAGTGAAGTATGTGGAAGCACACAGAACAGACCGTCCCTAGTGTTCGTAGTAAGAGGGAATTATTATATCACTAAGATAGGTCTTGATTTTTTGTGCAAGCAGAAGGTCACAGGTGATAACTACTCTATGGTGTTAAGGTCTGGATAAAAGTAAACAAATGTAAATATCATAACTTGGGATAAGAAAAAGAATAGAGAGAAACTTCCATGTTCTTGAATCTTTTGTTACACGAAGTGAAGTAGTAGAAGGTCTTGCTGTGAAGTAATCAGACAAATGACGTCACACGCCGTGCGACCGGACAAAAGAACAGTGAGGCACGTGAAGTATTATGTCCTCGGTGTATTCATTCATCATGTGTTGCTTTTCGTTTCCATTCTCTTTTCTTTTAAATTTCTCTAACCCCTTCCACCCTTTACCTTCTTTTTTTTTTTTATAATCCCTTCTGATATATTTTACCCTCCTCTCTTTCAAGCGCTAAGTGCTTCAACCATTCGTCTCTTAATTCTCAAACAGAGCTAATGGAATGCCGGGGGTTTGGGATCGTCTCAGTGTATTTCGTAATAAACACGCCTACACAAAGCTACGTGGTGATAAACAGAGAGAGGGGTCTTAATAAATGATACCAATATCATCTAAATTATGACAACAAGAGGAATGGATGCAAATCAACGCTGTTCCGGGAATTATTTATATATATCGACTAGCTTATTACTAACATTTGAAACTTTCACACTTTACTTAAATTCATTTTATTTTGTATCACGTTTTAACACTCGTCAACGATACCTATATATAAGGATAAACCAAATCACTCTTTTACTCATCATTGTATCTCCTCAACCACTGGGTCAGGAAACTTGAAATTTGGCTTGAAGTTTCCTTTTACGCCCTGGACAAGGGATAAGACCAGGTTTTGCGTGATTTAACCCCTAAAGGGTGAAAAGAGAAGGGTAGAATGTTCTAAAAATTCACTGATGTATCTTTTGAACCAGTGGAAGTAGGGACTTGAAGTTTAAGAAAGTTCCTTTATAGAATTGAGCTAGATTTTTTTAGAGGTTTTTTAAAATTACATTCCCTAAGAGAGTGGGGAGGGGCAGAAAGGAGTGCGGCTCACTGACTCCATCATCGCCGTATTTCCCCAAACTATGGGCCTGGAAACTTTAAAAAAATTTTTGGCAGGAAGGTAGCGGGATTTACCCATATAGCTTGAAAAATCTAAAATTGGAAAATTTCAAAATGGTGGTCCCGGAAATGGAGGGCCTTTAATTTAAAAAAAAAGATGAGGTGTAAAATTAAAATTTGGCAGTCAAGTAAAGAGACCCTCCAAATAAGCCAATATATCTTTAAATTTTAAATCTCTAAGGGTGAATTAGAGAAAAATTGTTGTGGATACTAAACATTTCAAAAGCTAATAATAAACAACTACTTGCCAATGTGGTAAAAAACTGAAATTTGGTATACAAGTAAAAATAAATGGTACGGCACACCGCACAGACTTTCTCTCTCTTTCTATAAACTCGTAAGATTTCTGAACGGAATAATTTACAGTACATTGTATCATCACCACTCCAAATAAGAACACGCATAAAATAATATACAATGATATATAATCAATGAGAAAAGAGGCGCATCTTTGTCCACCTAAGAGCATTTCAAACAGTTTAATGTCTTCCACAAGGGTCAACAACTCGTATTAAAATTTCGATTTCTGGTTAAAGTTTTAACATTTTATAAGGTGTTGCAGATCTTCAAGTCATCGCATTGATATTTAATTATTCATTTATACATTTTGACCAATAAAAAATGTAAATATTGACTATTGAGTCTAAAATGGAGATAGATTATTGCTATGCAAACATTTCTCCTAAGAGATTTAAGGAAAAATAACATACTTTTTTAGATACTTATATTTAATTACTCTATGGCATTGGAGAATTATTGCGTTAAGACTTAAGTAGTATATGTTTACAACTAAAGCTCACAAAATTGTATTAATATAGTTGCAAATATATCAGAAACTGCTGCTTTTATAAAAATATATGTCAAATAAAAGTTTTTTATTTCTAATAGTCCTACAATTTTGCAATGATAAGTTGTTTAGATTCTCAAATAGTTGTGGAGATACGGAAATTAACGCTTATGTAATGTACCCTAAAAATCATTTTCATAGGAAAATGAAAATAGCCAGTTTATTTATAATCTTAATCAACGCCTAGAAACGAATTTTAATCAAAATCGTTTGAGCAGATTTTGAGAAAACCAAATTTTTCTCTTTTCGCCCTTCAGTAAACTACCCTTAATTTTAAGTTTTAATAAACACACAGACAGACGGCATTGCAAAGACTATTTTTTAGGGTTAGGGGGTCATGAGACGTCGACATCCATCAACATTTCAGGTTAGTTTTTTTTTACGATCGCAATACTTAAGCTTTAATGTCCAAAAAGCTAAAAATATATATATAATTGCGTATAGATTGAAAGTTATTGATTTTATAAAAATATGTTTCGAATAAAATATTTGTATTATAAATATATATACATATTTGTAATGCTAAGTAATTTCATATCTCAAATAGTTTCGGAGCTATTATAAAAAATGTTAATTTACGCATCAGACCGGAGCCCTTAAAGCCATTTTGCCGAAATATTGAGAGTAGCCATTTTGTTTGGAATATTTATTAATGTTCATATATGAAATTTAATCAAAATCGTTAGAGCCGATTTTGAGAAAATCGACTTTTTCTCTTTTTTCCCTTCAGTAAACTACCCTTAATTTTAGGGGTAGATATCCAATTCCAAAAAATCCCTCGGGGCAACCCTATGAAAACCCTAGATATCAAGTTTCAGCTCAATCGGTAAAATAGTTTAGGCTCTAGTTGGAGGTACAGACAGATAGACAGACGGAAATTCAAAAACCACTTTTTCGGTTTCAGGGAGTCATGAAACGTCAAGATTCGTCAAAATCTCGAGTTCGATTTTTTTGACGATCACCACACTTTCTCTACCTGTAAGATAGAGAGAAAGTAAAAAGATCAGGTGGGTATAAGAACCACCCCCGTTAAGGTCTCATCCTTAATTGTCAAAATTAAGGAGCAGTAAATGGTAATGAGGTGTTTCCACAAGATTATTAAACCTAAAATAAATTATACTTTTTTTGTGATATTAAATAGAACTTCGATCATAAGTAATAGTCAATCCCACAGAGCTGAATGGCGTAATTATCAAATTTCCAAATCTAGGCCGGGATATAAAAGAGATCAAATTTAATTCAATACTTAATGAATCTATTACTTTCTCTCTATCTTACAGGTAGAGAAAGTATTGTGATCGTCAA
The DNA here is from genome assembly GCA_033556935.1 of Timema podura. Classification (NCBI taxonomy): domain Eukaryota; kingdom Metazoa; phylum Arthropoda; class Insecta; order Phasmatodea; family Timematidae; genus Timema; species Timema podura. The sequence continues at coordinate 47,521,485 of JAVRXN010000008.1, read as the reverse complement.
AAAAATCGAACTCGAGATTTTGATGAATTTTGACGTTTCATGACTTCCTGAATCCGAAAAAGTGGTTTTTGAATTTCCGTCTGTCTGTCTGTCTGTCTGTCTGTCTGTACCTCCAACTAGAGCCTAAACTATTTTACCGATTGAGCTGAAACTTGATATCTAGGGTTTTCATAGGGTTGCCCCGAGGGTTTTTTGAATTGGATATCTACCCCTAAAATTAAGGGAAGTTTACTGAAGGGAAAAAAGAGAAAAAGTCGATTTTCTCAAAATCGGCTCTAACGATTTTAATTAAATTTCATTTATGAACATTAATAAATATTCCAAACAAAATGGCTACCCTCAATATTTCGGCAAAATGGCTTTAAGGGCTCCGGTCTGACGCGTTAATTAACATTTTTTATAATAGCTCCTAAACTATTTGAGATATGAAATTACTTAGCATTACAAATATGTATATATATTTATAATACAAATATTTTATCCGAAACATATTTTTATTAAATCAATAACTTTCAATCTATACGCAATTATATGAATTTTTTTTAACTTTTTTGAACATTAAAGTTTAAGTATTGCGACCGTAAAAAAAATTAACCTGAAATGTTGATGGATTTCGAACCCTAAAAAATAGTTTTTACAATGCCGTCTGTCTGTGTGTCTATTAAAACTTAAAATTAAGGTAGTTTACTGAAGGGCAAAAAGAGAAAAGTCGATTTTCTCAAAATTGGCTCTAACGATTTTGATTAAATTTCATTTATAAACATTAATAAATATTCCAAACAAAATGGCTACCCTCAATATTTCGGCAAAATGGCTTTAAGGGCGCCGGTCTGACGCGTCAATTAACATTTTTTATTATAGCTCCGAAACTATTTGAGATATGAAATTACTTAGCATTACAAATATGTATATATATTTATAATACAGATATTTTAGCCGAAACATATTTTTATAAAATCAATAACTTTCAATCTATACGCATTTATATGAATTTTTTTAACTTTTTGGACATTAAAGTTTTAGTATTGCGACCGTAAAAAAAAACTAACCTGAAATGTTGATGGATGTCGACGTCTCATGACCCCCCGAACCCTAAAAAATAGTCTTTGCAATGCCGTCTGTCTGTGTGTCTATAAAAACTTAAAATTAAGGGTAGTTTACTGAAGGGCGAAAAGAGAAAAATTTGGTTTTCTCAAAATCTGCTCAAACGATTTTGATTAAAATTCGTTTCTAGGCGTTGATTAAGATTATAAATAAACTGGCTATTTTCATTTTCCTATGAAAATGATTTTTAGGGTACCTTACAGAAGCGTTAATTTCCGTATCTCCACAACTATTGGAGAAACTAAACAACTTATCATTGCAAAATTGTAGGACTATTAGAAATAAAAAACTTTTATTTGACATATATTTTTATAAAGGCAACAGTTTCTGATATATTTGCAAATATATTAATACAATTTTGTGAGCTTTAGTTGTAAACATATACTACTTAAGTCTTAACGCAATAATTCTCCAATGCCATAGAGTAATTAAATATGAGTATCTAAAAAAATATGTTATTTTTACTTTCTCTCTATCTTACAGGTAGAGAAAGTATTGTGATCGTCAAAAAAATCGAACTCGAGATTTTGATGAATTTTGACGTTTCATGACTTCCTGAATCCGAAAAAGTGGTTTTTGAATTTCCGTCTGTCTGTCTGTCTGTCTGTCTGTCTGTCTGTCTGTCTGTCTGTCTGTCTGTCTGTCTGTCTGTCTGTCTGTACCTCCAACTAGAGCCTAAACTATTTTACCGATTGAGCTGAAACTTGATATCTAGGGTTTTCATAGGGTTGCCCCGAGGGGTTTTTGGAATTGGATATCTACCCCTAAAATTAAGGGTAGTTTACTGAAGGGCAAAAAGAGAAAAAGTCGATTTTCTCAAAATCGGCTCTAACGATTTTGATTAAATTTCATTTATGAACATAAATAAATATTCCAAACAAAATGGCTACTCTCAATATTTCGGCAAAATCGTTTTAAGGGCTCCGGTCTGATGCGTAAATTTACATTTTTTATAATAGCTCCGAAACTATTTGAGATATGAAATTACTTAGCATTACAAATATGTATATATATTTATAATACAAATATTTTATTCGAAACATATTTTTATAAAATTAATAACTTTCAATATATACGCAATTATATATATATATTTTTAACTTTTTGGGCATTAAAGCTTAAGTATTGCGACCGTAAGAAAAACTAACCTGAAATGTTGATGGATGTCGACGTCTCATGACCCCCTGAACCCTTAAAAATAGTCTTTGCAATGCCGTCTGTCTGTGTGTCTATTAAAACTTAAAATTAAGGGTAGTTTACTGAAGGGAAAAAAGAGAAAAAGTCGATTTTCTCAAAATCGGCTCCAACGATTTTGATTAAATTTCATTTATAAACATTAATAAATATTCCAAACAAAATGGCTACCCTCAATATTTCGGCAAAATGGTTTTAAGGGCTCCGGTCTGATGCGTAAATTTACATTTTTTTAAATAGCTCCGAAACTATTTGAGATATGAAATTACTTAGCATTACAAATATGTATATATATTTATAATACAGATATTTTATCCGAAACATATTTTTATAAAATCAATAACTTTCAATATATACGCAATTATATGAATTTTTTTAACTTATTGGACATTAAAGTTTAAGTATTGCGACCGTAAAAAAAAAAAACTAACCTGAAATGTTGATGGATGTCGACGTCTCATGACCCCCCGAACCCTAAAAAATAGTCTTTGCAATGGCGTGTGTCTATAAAAACTTAAAATTAAGGGTAGTTTACTGAAGGGCGAAAAGAGAAAAATTTTGTTTTCTCAAAATCTGCTCAAACGATTTTGATTAAAATTCGTATCTAGGCGTTGATTAAGATTATAAATAAACTGGCTATTTTCATTTTCCTATGAAAATGATTTTTAGGGTACATTACAGAAGCGTTAATTTCCGTATCTCCACAACTATTGGAGAAACTAAACAACTTATCATTGCAAAATTGTAGGACTATTAGAAATAAAAAGCTTTTATTTGACATATATTTTTATAAAAACAGCAGTTTCTGAGATATTTGCAAATATATTAATACAATTTTGTGAGCTTTAGTTGTAAACATATACTACTTAAGTCTTAACGCAATAATACTCCAATGTCATAGAGTAATTAAATATAAGTAAGTATCTAAAAAAAGTATGTTATTTTTCCTTAAATCTCTTAGGAGAAATGTTTGCATAGCAATGATCTATCTCCATTTTAGACTCAATAGTCAATATTTATATTTTTTATTAGTCAAAATGTATAAATGAATAATTAAATATCAATGCGATGACTTGAAGATCTACAACACCTTATAAAATGTTAAAATTTTAACCAGAAATCGAAATTTTAATACGAAGTGTTGACCCTTGTGGAAGACATTAAACTGTTTGAAATGCTGTTAGGTGGACAAAGATGCGCCTCTTTTCTCATTGATTTTTTATCATTGTATATTATTTTATGCGTGATCTTATATGGAGTGGTGATGATACAATGTACATTATTCCGTTCAGAAATCTTACGAGTTTATAGAAAGAGAGAGAAAGTCTGTGCGGTGTGCCGTACCATTTATTCCTTAAAGCCCTTAGGAGAAGTGTTTGCAAAGCAATGATCTATCTCTATTATAGACTCAATAGTCAATATTTACATTTTTTATTGGTCAAAATGTATAAATGAATAATTAAATATCAATGCGATGACTTGAAGCTCTGCAACACCTTATAAAATGTTAAAACTTTAACTAGAAATCGAAATTTTAATACGAAGTGTTGACCCTTGTGGAAGACATTAAACTGTTTGAAATGTTCTTAGGTGGAAAAAGATGTGCCTCTTTTCTCATTGATTATATATCATTGTATATTATTTTATGCGTGTTCTAATGTGGAGTGGTGATGATACAATGTACATTATTCCGTTCAGAAATCTTACGAATTTATAGAAAGAGAGAGAAAGTCTGTGCGGTGCGCCGTACCATTTATTTCAATTATTACCTATCCTATTTTTTAAATATGTTTATATTTGTTTCAATTCTTATTCTTTTAGCTACGTTTTGATGTTTTTATTCTAAAATATTTCTCCGGGGCAAACCGGGTACTTCATATAAAAGGTGTAAAAGTGCAAAAAGGGTCAAATGTAAAACTAAAACTTATTTTTTTAAATATTGTGAGAAAGGATAATAAAAGAGGGTGAAAGGTGTAAGAATTATTAAAAGAGTAACATGGGAGGAAGGGCCATAAGAGAACAAGGACATAAAGGGGTAAAAAGTGTAAAGGTGGCAAGAAACAAAAGGGAGAATTAAGGGCTAAAAAAAGTGTAAAAAGTTTCAAAAGGGCAAAAAGAGTTTAAAAAAAGGCAAAGTGTGCCTGAAGGGAAAAAGGGTAAAAAGGACGAAATGGGTTTACAAGATAGAAGGGACAAAAAGTCCAAAAAAGGCCAAAGTGTTAAAGGGTTAAATAAGGAAAATTTTGCATGAAGGTTAAACGGACTAAAAAGGGTAAGTTAAAAGTGGTAGGAAATTAATTTAAAAATTTATTACGTTTACGTTTAGAACTTTTTCCCCTCTTTGACACTTTTTACAATAAAATAATACCCTTTTATCCTTTATTATTATTTTCAACTTTCCAAGTCTTTTAATCTTTTTTATCCTTTTTTTTAACTAACTTTTTTTCTAAACCAAAGATTTGGTTTACTTTTTACCATTTTTTCCCTAGTGAACTATTTTTCCCTGGCTAAACTGGGTCCGTCATGCTAGTATACTATACAGGTTGTTTTGAAACTCATAGTCCAAACTGAACATATAGCTTGTTTAAAAGAAAAGTAATACAAAATCCATATACACTTACATCCAAAAAAACTATGCTAATACCATTAAATTGTTTTCAAAGTTTCGGTGTACAGCGCCGGGAGAACAAATCTGTCAACCATGCGTGTACAACACGTTGCATAGGAATTAGGCGCACAGCACTGTACATTTAATAATGGCAAGCACTTTCTGTGATGTAGGACCGTTAATGATAGCCCTCAGAAAGTATTCGCGTTTCTAGATGGACTGGTGTGTTGTTTACTATTAATTCTGGTATGTTCTGCTGCCGTGCTCCAAGATATCGAGATGTATAGTGTCGTGCACCTATCTCCTATGCAACTTGTTGTACTTTTATGCTTGCCAGCTTTGCTCTCCCGGCACTGTATGCTGAAACTTTTGAACACAATTTAATGGTATTAGCATAGTTTTCCGGATATAAGTGTGTAGGGATTTTGTATTACCTTAGGTTCAAACAAACTTAATGTGTAGTTTGGGCTTTGAGTTTCCCAACAACCTGTATAAGAAAGGAGAAGGAAATCAGAACTAAAAACTGACCCACATTTGCGTGGAATGTGATCTATAAACCATTTTGTAAAAGACATCTTCAATAGACCCGGCCGAGATTCCATCACTGCTTTCCCCATCACCGACAATCCTGTATATTGTGTGTGCTACACCTTTGATAGCTTGCAAACTAGCTAATGTTTTCGTTACTATAATCCCTGTTAGCATTTTTAGCTCATTCTCATAGATCGGGTGCTGCCCTTACCCCCATGCAAGTACGGACTCACAGGTATTTTAATGGATTCTAGGGCAGGTTTCAAACGAAGCTGGTGCCAATTGCGAACGGGCGTGGGCCTGGAAAGTGGACGTCGATGTTTTAACTTGGCTGCGGGCTCGCACAGGCAAGCACTTTTGTTGTACTTTAACAGAATACAGAGCTTCACATGACGTGGGTGTGTACTCCCCCCAAACACCACTTATCTATCTCTATTAAGGGTATGAACGGTGTATCTACTTTGTTTTTCTACCGTTAAAAAATATGTGGTTTTCTTATAGATTTTTTTTTGTTCAGAATAGTTGTTGAGATTTGAAAATGGAAGAAAAAAAGTATCTTGAGCATTTAATAGCTATTTTATCACAAAAACCTGTCACCTGGGACCAAATTATTCCTGTAACTCACATCTAGGGACAACAGTCGCGTGTAGAAATGTGTACTTAGAATTTAATAAAATGCGAGATAAAATAGCATATATGGTAAGTGCCACGATACATATCTATAACTCTATCATTTAAATTTATTTCACAGTAGTGATTTTACAGTATTTTATTTTATAGAACATAAGGTATACAATGTATTACAGCTTTGAAAATAATTTTCAAAAATAAGATTTGAGTAACCTACCCTTAAATATGTTTTCCTCTTAAATACAAACACATCATCTTGTTAATGACAATAATAACTCTTGATAATTATACATTTTAAATTAAACTGTTCAAATACATTTAACAAAATTCAAATTTTCAAAAAAACATTGTTTGTAAACTTCCCTAAAATTATTTATTTATAAAAATAAAAATTAATTCTTAAATATTATGATGAAAAGCGATTCCCGGATTCCTATTTTGGATTCAATATTTAAGTCAAATTTCAAAAATTTGCAATTTTCTATAATTTGTCAGATTAAACTACCCTTAAATTAATTTATTTTAAATACATAAAGATACAATATTATTGATTACGTAAATTAGCCACACGATACCAATTTTGAACCAAATCGTTAGAAATATATTAAAAATAAATCAAATTTTACAAAAATAAATGATTATTTAACAACTAGTAAACGAATTTTTTTAGTAAAACAAAAATATCTATATTATTTATAATACAAGCAACTTAACGGTTACTCATTTTAAACCAAATAGCTAAAGCCATTTTATAAAATATTTAAATCAAAATAAAAGATCAGTAAACTACTCACGACCTAGTTTTACCTTCAAAAGCAAATACACAGCTGTATTTGTTATGTTTATGTCAAATACTCCCAAAATAAGTTATACATTTTAAGCAAAATCATTATACCAATTTTCAAAATAATTTCAGTTTTCAAAACTCACTCTTCAGTCCCTTTATCGATTTTTTTACCCAAATCAACGTATACAGGGCTATTTGTCATGTCAAACATAGTCTAGATATTCATTTGAAACAAAATCGTTGAATCCGTTTACTAAATATAAAAAAAAAAATTGAAAAAATTACTCAGCAGTAAGTTTCCCTTAATTGAAGGGTTTGGAGTTGATTTTTTTTTTCAGTTTAGTTCTATAGAATCTAAATATCAAGTTTGAACAAAATCTATCACACGGTTTTGGATATGTGGCCATAGACAGATTTAACTTGTTTCTTAACCATTAAGTCACATTTATTGGTAATATATTTATAAAGCTCATTTAAGAGTATTGGCTAACAGACGTAGGGCTATACTTGGCTATGCTTGGCTCAACGTTCAAAAAACAGTTTAAAATTCAAGCAAAGGGACCGGTTTGTATGAAACTGGGACAAGTAGTGAACAAGGAAACATTTAAAATAGACACAAATTTAATGAAATGGTGGAAATGAATTTAAAGTATCTTTCCAAAATCATAGTTCTAATATTTTGTTTTTATCTTCTACTTTTACTATTCAACTCAAATTCATTTTGTTCTTATTGATTTTTCAAATAAATTAATGAAATAAAAATCGATACCAAAACATGGAAATAAAGGTCTAAAATCTTTGGACTAGGTGCCAACTCCCCACAGCTCACTGCTGTACAATCCAAATTTTGGTCTTGATGTCATTTTCCAAGAAATGGGAAATACTTGTGGACAGAAAGCAGTACAGTTGCTAAAGTGCATTGTTATGTTTATAAATAAACACAACACATTTATATTCAACCTTGGAAGCACAAAAAGTTGATCACGAGTCTCTAGGCTGTTTGTGATACTTTAAAGTAGCGTGACGATTTGACACAGTCACCATAGACTCCATCTTAAAATAATGGATGCTTTATGATACTAGCCACAGGATAAATAAGGTTAAATCACTGATAGAGCATTGGCAAGCTAAGCCTAATACTAGATTATCATACTAAAGTGTCATTTTTGAACATATCTTTAAAAAAATTATAAGCCACACATAATTTGTATAAAATGTTAATTTCAATACATTGTGTACAAATAATCTAGTTGGAAATTTATTAACTTAATGACCACTTTCTAATAACACTACATCTTTATACTATAAAATTACTGAAAGTATATCTCCAAAATACTCGTTTCCAAGGAGATTTAAAATGGGATTTTTGACATTTCCAAATACCTCGGTTCCAATGAGACCTACAAATATGATGTGCATATTAAAAGTTAATAAATTTTAATCATTACAAATTTAAACTGAAAATGTAGTCACACTAACTGTAGGTTTGTTTTGACACTACTTCACTTGTTGATGAGAAAGCGTAATGGTATACAGTCTATCTTTTATTCTGGAAGAATGTACTTTTTGAGATTACTGGAAACGAAAATAAATGGTATGGAACTCCGCATGAACTTTCTTGCTCTATTGTTTAGAAATGGAAATATTTACTCAAAATTCGTAATACAATATACACTAGCAAACCCGAGAACAAATTGTGCTAGACATACGTAAAACTTTTTTTTCGTGGTTTTAAATTTCATAATCTTATGTTTAAAGAATTAACATCTTGATTTGTATATTTGGACCAATAAAAATATCTATATTGGGTCCCCGAGGGCCAACGTTTCATATTAAAATTAAAATTCTCGTCATTTTACTAGGGGATGCACATCTTATGGTTATCGCATTGCTATTAAATTTCTCTTTTATAAATTTTGACCAATAAAATAGGTAATTATTAACTATTGAGTATAAAATGAGAGCGATAGAGCCTTTATGGCGGATTTTGAGAAAACAGGATTTTTCACTGTTCATCCTCTTGTAAACTGCTATTAATTTTAGGGTTAGCCAGACACACAGAGAGATGGCGTTGCACAAACCACTTTTTAGTGTTCGGGGGGTCATGAAACGCCGACATCCATCAACATCTTGGGCTATATTTTTTTGACTGTCGTAATAACTTACCTTAAAGTGTTGGAAAAGTTAAGAGAAGAATATATTTTTGTATAGCTTGAAAACTTTTGGTATTATAAAAATATATTCCAAGTAAAAGATGTCCATTATAAATAGATCCACATGTATGTAGTGATAAGTAATTTAATATCTCAAATACTTACGGAGATAAAATAAAAAATTATAATTTACGCATCAGACCGGAAACCTTAAAGTCATTTTGATGAAAAGTTGAGAGTAGCCATTTGGTTTGTAATATTATCAAAGCTTAGAAATGAAATCTAATCAAAATCTGTATAGCCTATTTTGATAAAATCTATTTGTTCTCTTTCCGCCCTTAAGGAAACTACCCTTAATTTTAGTGTTGGATATTCAATTCCAAAAATTCCTCGGGGTAAACCTATGACAACCCTATATACCAAGTTTTAGCTCAATCGGTAAAATAGTTTAGGCTCTAGCCAGCGGTACAGACTGACAGACAGATGAACAGATGGACGGCATTGCGAAAACCACTTTTTAGGATTTTGAGGGTCATGAGATGTCGACATCCATCAACATTTCAGGTTGAATTTTTTTTATGGTCGCAATACTTTACCGTTAGTGTTCTAAAAGTTAAAAAAAAAATTATATTGGCATATAGTTTGAAAGTTATTGGTTTTATAAAATATTTGTACTATATATTTTCAACATTAAGTAATTTCATATCTCAAATAGTTTCGGAGCTATTATAAAAAATGTTAATTGACGCATCAGACCGGAGCCCTTAAAGCCATTTTGCCGAAATATTGAGGGTAGCCATTTTGTTTGTAATATTTATTAATGTTTATAAATGAAATTTAATCAAAATCGTTAGGGCAGATTTTGATAAAATCGACTTTTTCTCTTTTTGACCTTCAGTAAACTACCCTTAATTTTAGAGTTAGATATCCAATTCCAAAAACCCTTCGGGGAAAACCTATGGAAATTCTAGATAACAAGTTTTAGCACGATCGGTAAAATAGTTTAGGTTCTAGTTGGAGGTACAGACATACATACAGACGGAAACTCAAAAACCACTTTTTAGGATTTGGGGGGTCATGAAACGTCGAGATTCATCAAAATCTCGAGTTCGATTTTTTTGATGATCACAATACCTTCTCTACCTGTAACAAAGCGAGAAAATTAAAACATAATCAAGCGTACAGACAGATTTTCAGTTTTATTATGTGTATAGATAAACTTAAATATTAAAGAGAATGAAAGTGTTTCATGTTCAGAAAAAAAGTTTTTTAATGCTTCTACTAGACGAGTGATATCTAAACGTGTAAATTCTCCCGTTAGTGTCATTAAATCTTATCCTTTCAGGATAGTTCAAGTTTAAATCCAATTTCCAACTAAAAGCAAAAGAAAACTTTATTCTTACTTTGGTTTTACCCTGATCCACTTTAACCCTCGCAAGTAAAATGTTACAACAGTAAACACAAGACATCAAGAATGTTATTGGCCATCAATATTTATACATTTTTGGCAAAATATATAATTGTAAAAATATATTTATCTACTAGAAAAAATTGTTAATGTTAAAATAGAAACGTATTTTTATGTATAATGGAAAACTATTTCGTGATACACACTTGAAATAAATATATAATACGAATCTAATAAAATTTCAAATTTTATATTATTTGTCATGAGTAAACTATCAATAAACTAATTTATGTTAGAAAAATAAAAAACAAACATTTTATTTATCTTAAAAGATAGTCCACCAATACCCATTTTGATTAAAATATTTAAAACTATTTTAAAAAGAAAAATCAAATCTACAAAAATTTATTACTAGTAAACTACTATAAAAATGATTTTTTTAGAGAGAAATAAATATTTATATTATTATTTGTAATGTACAAATTGTACCACAGACGCATTTTGGATCAAATTGCTAGAGCCTTTTTTTAAAAAAAATTTAATCTTCACTAAACAACCCTCAAACGATTCCTCCCTCCCCTTCACAAAAAAACAAACAAATATATTACTTAATTTGTCATGCCAAACACTTTCCAGATTTATATTTAAAGAAAAATAGTTCCAGCTAATTTCAAAATATGCTAAATTTTCAAAAATAGCTCAAAACTGCCCTTCATCAAAGTTTAATATAAAAACAAAGTATGCAGTGCAATTAAGAGTTAGAAACTCCCTAGATATTCATTTTAAACTAAATCATTATAACCATTTTTGAAAAATTTGTACTTACAAAAAATCACTCGTTAATAAATACCACTAATTTGAGGGCTAGGCTCAAAAAATAAAAAATATGTCCTAATATTTTGCCCTATAATATCTTGATATCAAGTTTGAACAAATTAACCAAACCAAATCAGATCAGTGGTCAGGGATGGAAAGACACCTAATATTATAAAACCAATTTTTTGGGGGGCTCAGACACACATAAAACGTTAGGATTCCTCTTAATAACGAGCTCACAAATTTTCACGATTGTAAAACTTTCTCTTGATATAATAAAATTAACAGAGAAAAAAAACACTAGTGTGTTTTTGAAAGGAGGAATGATAACAAATACATAAATATTTAGTTGGATTGAATAATATTTAGTTAAATTCTTCTTCCTCTGACCTGAGACAGTTATCAACTGAACATCTTTCATTTGCTTCGGTCCTAAGCGTCTTCTTTAATACTTAATCAGGTTCTTCCTTTCCTGATATATGTTAGCATTCCCAACCTTTTTCCTATTCCTCTCTTTTCCTCTATCTTCCCCTCCATGTTCCTCTTCATTAAACAATCCATAAGTAGTGTGTGGCCCAAACAAGACGTTTTTCTGTTAGTTATCATTCTTATCAGGCTCCTTGCCTCGCCTACCCTCCTCAAAACTTCCTCATTTCTCACTCTAGCCATTCATTTCCTCTTTTCCACTCTTCTCCACAACAGTATTTCAAAACCCTCCAAATAACTTTGTTCCCTTTTCTGATTGTCCACGTCTCAAATCCATATGTCACCACACTCCAAAACCCTCCAAATACCTTTGTTCCCTCTTGATGAATGTCCACGTCTTAGAACCATATGTCATCTCACTCCACACTAAACACTTTGAAAACCTCTTTCTTAACTTAATCGGGACTCTTCCCATTGTCAGTAATCCCCTCACCCTTCCATATACTCCCTTCCCCATAGCTATGCCGCTTTTAACTTACTCCATACAGTAGCCATTCCAATTCACCAGACTTCCTAAATATTTGAATGTTCTATGGATTATATGGAATCACCTGCATTGACTGCTCCATTTGTTAGCAGAAGATACTAATAATAATATCTATGATTCACAGTGCAAATTATAAACTAGCATTTACCTGCTTATATGCATTCTAGCGTGGCATATCTTTTATTTTAATACTAATTTATAAAACCGAGAACTGCTGTTTTCAAATACGGTTTTGCGGCTCTGGCCTTTCATTTTCGGGTAAACCGAAATCCCGAACTCTAATTCAATCCTGCTTCAAGATTGAAGTACTCTTCTATATCTAAACAGAAAAGCTTGCTTCTCTTTACTAAGAAGCCATTAATTTGATGTTTTTGAATAAAATTGTAGTTCGATTGATTATATCTGTGGATGGCAGAAATAAGTTTTCATGAATTGTATGAGAAGCGTTTGATATATATATATTTTTTATATCTTTAAGGAAAATAAAAATATTTTCACCTTCGATCATTGAAATAAATTCCAATTTTAGGCTTGTATTCTATCTTCATCGCTCCTCTTTTCACCAACTTTTCCCCTCTCACTCTACAAGGAACCGTAGACCTAATAAAAACTCATTTTCACCCCGTGAGGGGTTGTTATAGTTTATACCCTTCGGTAGTTTTCTCCGGTGCATCTCAACCCATTCGTACCATGACGTGCGAAAAGCGAGTGGAAAACTGTTTATTTGCAAGGTTTTATTTTCTACAGTTAACCTTCCATCCCCTTACCCTCCACATCGCCACAAACACGTCGTCTCTTGGATGTTCGAGTACTAGCGCCTCAATTCTATTATAGATGAATAGATTACAGCCTGGGTCGTAAATACACCCCGATGGTTTCACGTGTTTATTACTTTTAGTTCTTGTAGTGACGTTTTCTTACACAACCCTTGATCGGAATGGTGAGAAAGATATTGTATAGTTCGAGAACAAACAAAAAAATCAATAAATACTTAAATATCTTTTTTTTATTGAATCTTATTACCCGTCCGTAATATCATAATTTCACTACTTTAAGGAAGTAGGGCTTTTAGGTAGATAATCTTTAGAGACATTTGCGTCGAGGGAGTAGAAATAATTCTTTAAGAAATATCATGTTTTTTATATCCTGTCGGGACTCAAACCCTGACCTCTACGTGATAGACAAACATGACTATATGAGCCTTAAATTTAATTCACGTTTCAAAAGATGCGCTTAAAATATTGAGTTCTAATTACTCTAGATATTTTAGTAATTGCTACATTTATTATTCCAAAACCAGTGCACCCAATCAAGATTCGAACTTCTACATCCTTATTATCAGCAATCCATTCCATCGCGAGACTGATTTCTTAGACCGCAAGACCACCAAAATAGATAGTATGATTGTGAACAAGATTTCCCTACTGCCTAGATATAGTAACGCATAGAACTTGGGGTATTTAGGTTAAGTGTATGGTTTAAGGTTAAGTTAGTTGTAAACCCTCTGATGTTTCAACCATGTATTAAAATAAACATTTTAAACGTATCAAAGCAGTTAGAAAATAAAAACCAAATCGTGTCTGAACCATGGATGTGGTTGATAGGGTCCTGTGCTTCCAGCGATGTTCCATCCAATACGATTCGGATTCCGGTGGCATAGCTTCGGTCTTTCCCCGTACAAAGACATTTGTTTTAATAGTCTTGAAAATCCTTTGTTATAATGTTATCTATAATTTTAATTAAAACAATAACAAGATGATATGTTGATGTTCCATCATCTTAATATCCATCCACACTGCCCACATATTAATACTGATGATAAAGAGAGTTTAGAAGTTTTACCGTATTTAAGTAGATAGATAGTAGTAAAATATTTATAAAAAATTATCTAGAGCTGAGCCCCAATCTTCCAGTACTGGTAAACTAAACAACACAAAACAAGCGCCTTTGTTTCGCGTGCCCAACAGTAAGATTTACAATGTATAGATCGAAATAGATAATAACCTAAAGATTCATTTCGGATTCATAGATTATACTTATTTTCCTTAATATATTTGTATATAGGGGAGACCGACGATATTTCCAACGAGTGTTGCAACTTACCCTGTGGACATGATAATAATTTAACCTTATCTGTATATTATTATATTAATATCAAATAAATTATAAGGAATATTAACAAGTTACTGATCTACTGAATTAGGAATACAAATACTAATACATTTGATAACTACTAAAATAGGAGCCGGTTATAAATAAATAAAGCCTCAATACGTTTGTCATTTATAGTAATGTTTTTTGGTTTCTTATTTATCAACTCTATAGAACATATGTTTTCAACCAATGCGCAGTGTGGGCTCTATGTTTAAATCAATTTATAGCGTAGGTTTTATTTTCTTAAAATACACTCTATTCAAGTAACTTACGTAACCAATACCAATGAATTAATACACGTTGTAATTAAAAATAAGCCTATAAATGATAATAGTTTTTCTGTCATCCCAGTAAAGGCCGCATTAGAAGAAGAAAAATAGTTTCTCAATAATCGAAACCTATAATTTAAAAAAACTTTCAACTAACTTGCAAAAGAATAAAAAATCAACAAAGAATAAATTAAAACCTTCGAAGAGGAACATAGCTTTTGATGATTTCTCAACAAATAATGGTCAAATATAATCGTTTGTTCTGCAATAAGGAATATGGTGAGGGACTTAAGAAAGTAAGTTCAGTGCAGGCTTTATAAAATGCCAAACCATTGGCTGGGTACGATAAAAACATAAGTTTCCCATTCATCAACTGTGTATCTGATGAAAATTATGAATTGCACGATCTAAAACAAATTTGGCATCATAATCCTACTAATATTACAACTTTCCCCTTTAAAGGGGATAATTGTAACACTTGCAGTCGTCGCTGATTCGAAAATTTTTAGCTAGATTAAATAAAAACCTGTAATAAAACATACACATTTCAAATAACTAATATATTTTACACCTTTAAAATAAGTATGATTTAATTAATTACACAAAATAAAAAGTGTGGCGACATGCCCCGGCCCCCTATATATATATGCCCCAGTCCCCACATATATATATGCCCCAGTCCCCATATATATGCCCCAGTCCCCATATATATATGCCCCAGTCCCCATATATATATGCCCCAGTCCCCATATATATGCCCCAGTACCCCCATATATATGCCCCAATCCCCATATATATATATATATATAGCTGGATAGCTCGTTTTACGAACACATTACACCCTCTAGCTGTTGCGACATGCCTCAGTTTATATATATGGAACAGGGGCTAAATATATAGGGGGACTTAGGCATATATATATAGGGGGGCCGGGACATATATATATGGAAGGACCGGGTCATGTCACCCCACCTTTTATTTTTATATGGCCTATTTAATTAAATCATGCTGTCCAACTGACGGGTGATCCAGAGTGACGTCAACACCCCTGAGAGGTTGCGTTTAGAAATCCCCCTAGTACCTTACAGATGTAATAGGAGAATACTGGAACATACTCAGACCTTCTACCGACAGCCAGATGGAGAGAGTTCCTGAGTTGTAAGAGTGAGATGGAGATTCCATTCTGTTTCCCCTCGCTGCCCCTCCTGTATCTTTCCATTTCTCCCGGGATATTTGGAGTTTTATATATATAGGCCGCACAGAGTGACTTGTTTGGCACACTTGGCAGCGGCGCTACGCTAGTAATGGACATCATATCGACATGTAAGCACAATATTTGTTGTAACCATTGTTTTTTGTTAAATCTTCATTATGTTTGGAATATTAAATATTTTCCCGTCTGGAAAATAAATTAATATAATTTGCAATGCTAGGTCATTTCCTATCGGAAATATATTTTGATTTATGTTGGTAAACATTAGGTTACTTCCCATCAGGAAAATATATTCATATTGCTTGCAGTGCTAGGTCATTTCCTATCGGGAATATACTTTGATTAATGTTTGTAAAGTAATTATGTTTATAATATGAGCTAATTTCCCATTAGGATTCAGATAATTGTTTATGGAAAGAATTTTACCAGGAATATTTTTTATTCTCCTTGTTTCGAGACAGAAAATATTTGTTGAGTATTGGCAAGCTCGAATAGTCGAAGATGCTATATTTTGATATGTCCCTTTTTGCTTTCTCGCTATCTTACAGGTAGAGAAAGTATTGTGATTGTCAAAAAATCGAACTCGAGATTTTGATGAATGTTGACGTTTCATGACCCCCCGAATCCAAAAAAGTGTTTTTTGAATTTCCGTCTGTCTGTATATCTGTCTGTCTGTACCTAGAACTAGAACTTCGTATCTAGGGTTTTCATAGGTTTTCCTCGAGGGGTTTTTGGAATTGGCTATCTAACTCTAAAATTAAGGGTAGTTTACTGAAGGTCAAAACGAGAAAAAATTGATTTTATATAAATCGGCTCTAAAAGATCTTGAATGAATATCATTTGAAAACATATATATATATATATATACCTAATAAAATGGCTATCAATATTTCGCCAAAATTAATTTAAGGGTTCCGGTCTGATGCGTAAATACTCAATTTTTCATATCTCCGAAACTATCGGAGATATGAAATTACTTATCATTACAAATATTTAGATCTATTTATAATACAATTTTTTTATTTGAAACATATTTTTATAAAATCAATACATTCAAGCTATACACACATATATATATATATATGTATTTATTCAAACTTTTCGAACACCAAAGGTAATGTATTGCGACCATAAAAAATTCTAGCCCGAAATTTTGATGGGTGTCGACGTCTCATGAACCCCCGAACCCTAAAAAGTGGTGTTTGCATTGCCGTCTGTGTGTCTGGCTAACCCTAAGATTAATAGCAGTTTACTAAAGGGTGAAAAGATAAAAATTCCATTCTCTCAAAATCGGCATTACAATTCTCTCTCACTTTAGACTCAATAGTCAATAATTACCTATTTTATTGGTCAAAATTTATAAAAAAGAAATTTAATAGCAATGTGATAACCATAAAACGTGTATCCCCTAGGAAAATGTCGAAAATTTTAATCTAAAATCAAAATTTTAATACTAAGTTTTGACCCTAGGTTACCCAATATCGATATTTTTATTGGTCCAAATATACAAATGAAGACGTTAATTCTTTAAAAAGAAAATTATAAAATTTAAAACCGTGAGTCAAAAAATGTTTTAAATACGAATAGTGCAATTTTTTTTCTCGAGTTCGCTAGTGTATATTATATTACGAATTTTGAGTAATTATCTACATTTTTAAACAATAGAGTGAGATAAAAGTTTTTATTTATAGTACAACTTTTGTAGTTTTGCTTAGCGATAAATAATAGAAATCAATAAAGTTGCAGTTACCTTATTTTCCAGATAAGACGTTGACTTTATTATCAACAATACAATAATTCTAAGTCATCCACATCTTATTTAAATAAGGGATCAGTTATCTCCCTTGTATAACATATTCGCCTATCGAATATTGTGTTTCTATTTGCCCTTGTTATTTTGGTTGCTCCCCTGCTATGTTTCAAAATTAAATTTAACTATTTAACTATTTTACCAATAACGTATTTGTATTTAAAACTATAATAACTTATGGTTTTTTCTTCGTAAGTTTCCGGTTATTTTTCGAACATGACCTATCACCCTTCTACGTTTCTGGTAAAAAAAAGGGGGGGGGAGTTTCAGCATTATAATATCACCACGCTAGCTCATCAGTGAGCGAGATAGTGTCTAAGAAACCGGGCTTAAGAAGTGGACATTCATCGCAGCTGGTATTGAGGGTACATAAGATGGCACGTGATAAGAGCTAGAGTGAGGGGGGGAGGGGATGTGGGTGAGTCTATCTTTATTCGTGAATCTTAATAAATACATAAAACACTACTCTAGACTAGATTTCATTCTATTCAAGCCTTTGAAGTGTTCAAATGTGTTGTGCATTATTAATTGTGAGCAAAGCCTTGGGCAAATTCTCGGGTATTATAATTTATTAAAAACATTTTAGAATGTAGATATTCTACTCTATACAATTTAGAAACATGAAACCTTTCTCTATTGGTGGAAACGTATCAACTGTGAATTTACGCTCTGATTACACGCAATACATAATTTTGATTGGTTTTCCGTTCAACGAAAGAAAACTTTGAAGAAGGGAAACAGGTGTAGAAGGGAATGTTTTAATTATTTTTACTTTTAGTCTTATTTTTTAATTTTAAAGAAAAATCAATGTAAATGTGATCATTTTCTGTGTGTTCATGTCTTAAATTTTGAAATAATATACAGGAGTTAATCAAATGTTACCTACTTCGGTGGCAGCATTTTATAATTCTTCACTCTAACAATAAACTGGATTGCTTATGATGGAGGGATTGGGGTACAAATCCCGGTCAAATGAGCTGAGGGTGTTTATTCCTCAAATATTGTTTTATCTTCTCTTTCTCTCCCTCTCGCTGTCTGTATATGTAAATGTGGGTAAACTTCCTCTAAATTCAACCTTCCTCATCCCGAACTTATTAGCATAATATATACTGTAAATATACAGGATGGGGCCGAAATAATTAGACGATTAGTAACTTGAAAATTAAAACTCTAATTGAAAAGTAAATAATCAGTAGCTAAATAAAAGCAAACCACATACTACACTGTTTCCCTATTTGAAGATGATGTCACTCAGGTTAGCTCTACCGGATGTCAGACAAACCTCAGCGCGTTGTCCATTACTTTCCTCAGCATTGATCGTCTAATTGTTTACACCACACCCAGGTACATATAGCTCAAAACTTGTAGTAAGATGCAGTAGGTTACTTTAAAAAAATATTTCTCACATATGCCACTAGTAGGAAATCCACAATACTTATTTGTATATTTTCTTCAAAGAAAGATAAGTATGTTGTGTGTTAAGGTGTCAAAAGTGACAAATGAATAATTTTTGTAATATTTGAAAATCAAAAAGTAGAATAAAGCGTTTATTTATATTTAGCACGTCCCTCTAAAAGTAAAGTTCTGCTACAAAAACTCTACTGTAGTGCATCCAGCGGAACTTGTGGCTCGTTTGTTTTGCTAATAGTGAGAATTATTGTGGCAAGTGAAGTTTTGATCGTGGATTTTGCAGCCAATGGTACCTGAGGAAGGTAGAGATTTGATAGTGGGTTTTGCAGCCAACGAGACTTGTAGCAGGTGGGGCAGGTAGAGGTTTGATCGTTGATTTTTGCAGCTAATGACACAAAATATAGTTTCTTTTTTGGATTTAATATTGAGATCTATTCTGTAACTACTCTTTGGACTGTAGTTGATTTGGCGATTAAGTAATACAGAAAAATGAGTATGCATTTAATAGGAGAACACAACTATTACTCACGTGGTTCAATAAATAATATTTATAAAACCTCAATTTCATTGCATTTTAAAAGAAAATATACAGTCGGACGTCCAAGTTATATCTACGAGAAATTTCATTACATAACATACAGAGACTAATTTAACAATGATATATATGTACATATATAAATATATTATAATTATATTGGGTATGGATAGTAGAAGAACCTGGCGTTGCCCGGGGTAGACACGCAATTCATTGCATGGCTAATTGCATGGTTTCTCTATGATACGCTTTTCTTTGGTTCAAACAGACATGAAAAAATCTCTTCATTTTATTTCACAAATTTCTTAATATATTTTACAAATGTAATCAAAAATTGAAAATTCCAGCTTTGTGGTGATTATATTTGTGCACAGGTGCTACTAATTTTATTAGATTGCTGACCTCTGCGTGCAGTAAATATCACACAATGCTCATTACTGACAAACTCTTCATTTTATTAATTTATGTAGAAAATAGATAAATAGAAAATATATAGATTGATTTTTGTTATCAGTCCCAACATTTGCTCGGATATGGTTACACTTCCTTTAACTTCAGCGTTATTCATCGGGACCCTATTTGTATAAACATTGTGTGTGGTTATCGCAGATGGGTGGTAAGACGTGGAGCGTGGAAAATAACAACGCTCGTGTTAAATCGAAATAAAGACAAAAGACGACGACTATGAAACAGTAACTAACATCCTGTCTGAATAGTTGTGGAAATGAAAACAATGCTATTCAAGTCAAAGTATCGACCCGCCTGAGGACAACCCGGTGGAATGTATTAGTTCACATTCCTTCACCTCCTTCATCCTCCTAGTCCCCTATAAACCTCTCCCTAATCCTCACTGCTGCTGAGATTTTACGCTAACCTTGTTAACTTTCTTCTTTCGTGCGCATCACCTTTCTTCCATCCACTTTTCTTCTATCTCTTCTTTCTCGTTTATTGTACTCTCAGACTCTCGCTTATTATTTTATAAACAGTTTAAGAATAAGAGTTACCTTTGAATGATGTAATGTTGTCTTAATACAAACATTAAACGTTTACTAAAAACTTTATGTTGATAGTAGCTAAACCTAACGTGTCAATGACATTTGAATTTGTCTTTTTTTCAGTGGGAATGAATATTTATTTCATTGTTACCCGTGCTGGTGGGCACGTAGTCTGAATGTCAGCCCTCTTAGTATGGTTTGCCAGTAATGTGGTGGCTGGGATTTGAATCCCCATCGGATGGATTGAGGGTGTTTTTTTTACTCAATGTGTTCCTACTCTTCTTCCACGAAAATCAGTGGCGGCACGTGGTATTTATTTTTGGTGGGTCCAGGTCGAAGCTTACCGGTAGTAATTTCTTAGCTAATATTAAATTGGGTGGTGGAATTGGGATGGAGAGGAGAAGCAAACATTTCAAAAACTTATACAATCTTTTTATGGGTAGTAGAAAAATGGAAGATTTGCATTCAAATATAAATACCACACCAGATAATCATAAAACTATGAAAATGTAAAAATTGTATTCAATAAATAAGGGTTCACAATTATTTCACAAGCTATTAGAAAAAACAATGTATGTTTTGGTAGAAAATTGAAATTGTGCAAGTAACCTAACTCAATATTGTTTGAATATTTGTCTGACCATACTAATTATTTCAATATTTCTAAATATCATCTAAATATAAAATTTGTAATTCCATTATAATGATCTTAAGATGTTGTTCTCGAGAAAAAGCATAAAAAAACAAAAGTTTAAGAAGGCGGATTCAAAATAACGTATATAATTTTACCATAAACGTTGAAAAAGAATAGTTCCTTTTATAATCTGTAGATTGTTACTTTGTAACATTATTGTTTTAAACTCTTTAACAAACAATTAGTTATGCTGTGTCGTGTCACTCTTCTTTAATTTTTTTACTATCACCAACAGGCAATAGTTCAAATATTGTATATACAGGATGATTTGTAATGGTATATAATAAAGTGATGCAGTGGAATCTACACTGAAAAAGAAACTTTAAGTCTAATAACAACATATTGGTAGGACCACTTCGTTATCGAGGTCTAGCAACATTGTGGGGTAGCATCGCACGTCACACTCATTTACTTTCTGTGATTGTTAGTGGGCAGTAAGATGGAGGACTAATACACAAACAAGTAACTGACGAACATGATTCTGATTTACGGCGAGGAACGACAGAACTCCCTGCTCGTACGAATGCCGTACGTTTTCCCGTCGGACGACACCCAAATACAAGGATATTTGTGGCACTGAATCGCCCCCTGAAGGAAACTGGCCGCTTTGCAGCGGGTGATGGTCAGCGCTGGTAGGCTGCGACGTTGCAGGACCTTTGTAGTGGGAAAAGTCAATTCTGCACTCTGTGGAAAGCTTACCAGATGGAAGTTCATGGCAATTAGCCTCATGTCCTCATCTGTCACAGACGTCCATGACAAATTACTATATAGGGATGCAAAAAAGTATTGATACTTTACTAATATCGATATTTTCCTTTCGATACTAGTATTTTTAATCTATATTTTTTTCGATACTTTTACTTATATTATTATTCACAATCTAATATCGATCGGATCAGTATCGAAAGAAACAACTTTTTTGTTATCCTCCCTCACGCTAGGACTAAATGTTTACTATGGGTAACCCTTTTGCGGCGTTAATCAGATATATCCGATTTCAGCATTATAGCCATTGACTGCGGAAATCGATACTACCCCACGACGTGTAAACTTTATCTACCCTTGCTGGAACAGTCGGAAATAGCCACAATAGTGTTAGAACGCTGAATTTTTCATACTATTATGCACGTGTGCTTCTAACATCTGGTTTTTAATTTCGAGAACTGTCAGTTACCGCTGCTAAGGCCACGCGCGCACATGCAATTTTGAGTCGGCCGACTATTCAGTTGCATTATTGAGAACCATTAACTTATATGCGAGCGCGCGCACATGCAACTACCAAGTCGGCAGATTAAATAGTTTGTGCCTTGATACAAACTCTCTGCAACTCTGAAGTTGGCAAACCTGATTGTAACCTACAGCTTTCAACGCGTCTGCGCGCACCTGCAATGAAAAGTCGGCCGACTTTACTCTTCTCCTCTCCCAGTTTAGTCTACGTTGATGAAAATTTTTCTTTCAGTGAATAGTTTGCTTTTGTTTTAATCAAGAGAAATGGACGCCGACCAGGATTGTACTGATAAATTTATTAGCACAATCGAAAGTAGACCGGCTTTATTTAATAAGTCAATAAAAGAATACACTCTCTCCATTTGGTGTTCTGATAGGTTATTGAATGCCCTAAGAGGAACAAAAGTTCATCAAAACTGCCTATAATCATTCTATTGTAGTTGAAAAATTTATTTGGATAAGCCCTCAAATCATTATACAACTTGTAAAATTGACCTTTGAGTAATCGTTGACTTAATAATGGATGTACCCAGTACTCTTTCTTACGTTTCAATTTTCTTTGACGGATTACGAGTGCACATACACAAGCTGTTTCTATCAAGTTCATGGCATGACTGGTGGAAAAAGGTTTAGTTGGACAACTTTTTGTTGCATGTGCGCGGACATCTCAATCGACCAACTGTCCAGTCGGCTGGTGCGCGCGGAGCTATCAGTTGGCCGATCAAATAGTTGGCTGACTAAAAATTGCATGTGCGCGCAGGGCCTAAATCATAACATTAGTAGCACTTGTTTACTTCCGCATTTAATTACTTGTAGCACACGTGCAGTATTTATGTGATGGAAAACATTGTTGAGGAATTAATGGGTTGCTATTTTATTTTTGTTCTTGGCCTATTTCCTATTTTGAAATCATGCCTAAGACAAATATATGATTTTATAGACAACACTACACTGAGAAAAGCACCAATGTACCACAAAATTGTTCAAGTTGTGTTGATGTAACCTAATTTTCAAAATCTTTCTTTTTATTAAATTTGGCCCATATTAGGCCTGTCAAATCCTTACTTAGCAATTAGTTTTACACTATTGTGGGTTGCAAGTAAAATAAAGAATGTTTCTGATACCAGAATAACATTGCATTTGGGTAAAATGTGACATAAATAATATGTGACGTATAAAAAATTGTCTATATAAAATATATATTATTATGCGATTTATAGACAATGTGGCGCTAAATTTCATATTTAAAATGCATTACTAATTGAAAATCACATTATTTAATCATAATCATGATGATCATGCAAAATTTTAGATTTTGAATTTTGGACCTATAATTAGCATTTCTGAAGATAAGAAGTAAAAATTAAATACGCAGTAAAAGGGTTGGACTAAATGTTTACTATGGGTAAAGAAGGGTACAAAATAGACTGAAAAAATATTACTAATTATATTTAGCTATTAAATAACTTTCCATCAGCTACATTTTCATAGACATTTTGAGGGTAAAACTTTTTATAATAGCCATCATACAATACTATCATACCTTCCTAATTCCAAAATACAGCATAGACACGATGGACCTAGATATAATATAATATTTTTAAATCATTATGATTTTAAGTGTTTAAATAAATGTTAATATGCAATTAATATTATCATGCAAAAGTTGAAATTATTACTTGATAAAAAACATTTTTACAGATTAAAATTTTGATACCAGATACTTATTGTTATCAACACTTTTCTTTCGATACCACATCCCTATAATATGTAACTGCTTCTCCTAGAAACCGGAAGGGGAAACAAATTATATTGTGGAGGCCTTTGAAAGGCTTATGATACCTAAAGCCACTAGAATTATTGTGCAATATATTAATCAAAAACCAGCATTCCAAGTCATTTATTCAACCCTTTAACAGTAATATTACTACATATGCTCAAATAAATCACTAAGTCAACTTTATTTCTTGTCCAAATCACAGAGTATAGATCCCAGTCGAAGTCCACGTTCTATTATTATTTTTTTGGAAGTATACAAATTAAGACTTATTTTATAGACCTCTACCACTTTTATGTCATCGGAAGGCCTGTCCGGATAATGATCATCAGAGCCCCCATCTTGTTTTAATACATCACAAACAATGGTCATATTTACATAAATTATGTTCATGATCCCATGGTTGGGAAAATGTTTTTTGTTGGTCATTTATTGGTAGTTTTTTTTATAAATCTAGATTTTTAGGTAATATATTTTGGGTTTGTGTCGTTTAGGGTCATTTTTAGAGACTTTTAGTCCTTTTCAAACATCTCTTAAGACTATGTTTTTCAATCATTGTATTTTTTCAGCGCTAATACTGGTCCCACCCATCTATTCACTTCCCTTAGAACCGGGACAAGGTCTTAATGGACTCAAACAAAACATTCATTATTCCAGTTGAACTGGAGGGACTCTCAGATTATTCTAGAAATGCTTTTACATTTGTTAAGTCTGGGATTTTGGAAAGGGAAAGGGGAAGGGATATATTATGGATCTTATATTCCTGTCTTCCTGCAGGCTGCGAAATAAGGCTCTGGCTTCATTCCCAGCCTGTCTCCACTTGATAATAAATTGTTATTTCTGTTTCAAGAAGTCTGAGAAAAAATAAACTCCATTATTAAGAACCATCCATACCCGATGATACCTAGTATATATTTTATTTGAGTAGCAAAATAATCCACACCGATAGACTAAATTGACTAAATGTTGAGCAAATCTAGTTGGATTTGTGGTTACGGAGAGTTCTGAGCTGTAATCCAAGCTTAGTTATTTGAGGGAGGTCTTTCTTAGTGATTTCTTTCATATCCCACACTCAAATTCTGGTACATTTTTCTTCATATTCTATGTTCCTTATTTCCTTATATCTATTAAGAAAGCATAATTTATATGTACAGTACATACGTATAAACTGAACGTGTAGGAATATGTGTTCAAAACTATGTAACATCACAACTTAAGAACTTTGGAATTAAGAATATTTTTTTTAAATACCACTAAGATATAATATAAATAATTCAACACCTTAGCTCAGTTGATAGTGAGTTTGCCTACTGAGTTAAGGGTCCTAAGATCATTTACCGGCATATCCGAAAAATGTATGATTGGTAAAATGTGGGTTTACCCTTTCACGGCTGTATCATAAGGCATGCGAGGCTACGACAGGTCTAGCAAGCCAGTGGTGGAAAATATATGGCTTGAATGAAAATACTGATCCAGGCTACAGGCTGGAAACAGTAGTGGATATGAATATAATATAAATAAAGTAAAATATTCTCCCGCTAATAAAAAGTGTAATTCTCATTATAGACTGTACTGCCTATAACAGGCAGATAGGGACAATAATATTTGTCAGCTATACTTAGGGTAGTTTACCCTAAATGATTTTCACTCTCCTCTCATGACAATGCAGGTACAATTCTTCTAAATTCAACACATTAGTGTAATTAATAAGCGTATAGCTCAAAACAATTAGTGAGTTGCAGTTACAAAAATAAAAGTCCAAATATATAATTTACAAACTGTTTGTTACATTATTTGAATTTCTTGGTGTCATTCACATTATAAACTGTAATGGTGCTGTGTATTAATGTCAGGAATAAATTTGTTTGGTATGACCTATCTGTCTTCATTCCTAGTCCCATGTCTATACAAACAATTTTCTTCTAGTTTCTTAGAAACTAGGTCAAGATTTGTTTATCAATTACATTTCTTATTCGATCTAAAAGCGTTTTATTTCAATTTTTGGTGTAAATGAGTTGTCAACTTTGAGCTTTTTGAATGCTTATTTAAAGCGTCACGTAAAGCTGATTTTATGATTCCTGCTTTATTTTAAATATAAAATTATAATTTTAAGAGTCTTTTAGTATTTTCACTCTAAAAGAGTTTACTTATTTAAATTATAACTATTTTAATCAGTTAAGATCTCTCCATTCTTGTTCCCTTATACAATTTTGTGTTGTGACCTTTTCATTTTTAGTCAAGGTTTTAATTTTTTTCTTCTATGATCCAACTTTAATTAACCATCTAGCCTTCTCGCTTATATAGCCTATTGGGGTAAGTATGAGGAAAGTAGATTTTAGAGGAAATTAACCCACATTTGCGTGGATGAAAAGTGGAAAATAATAAAGGGAAATAACCCTTTTGTACACCCAGACATGTTTTGAACCCAAGATTCCTCATCACTGGAAAATAAGACCAGACTAGTTTCTCACCTTAGCCCACAAGCCCAACATTGCGTATCTTAACGCTAAAATACTCAATATTATAATATATAGCACCGCGTCTTACTACCCGTTCGGGTTATACACTTAAGTACTAATTACGCTAATGGATTAGGAATTGGGAGGGTTGAATTTAGAGGAAGTGAACCCGCATTTTCGTGGAGGGAGAGTTGAAAACCATTTAGGAAAAACCACCCCCAGTTCACCCGACCGAGATTCGAACCTCGATCTCCCCGTCCTCTGCGGTCGAGCTCAACACGTCTAGCGCGTTAGCCAACTACGTCACCCGAGGCGGGTAAAATACTCAATATTTACCCATTCATTTTGAGAGTCATTTTAGCTTTAACCTTAGCTATAAGTAGCACTCACGCATTGTAAGAACTTGATTAATTTTAGGGAGGTGGTGGAGGGAGAGGAGTATTTTGACATCAGCGTCAGTACAATGGTGGGTTGGTAATCTACCATAAGAATACACATGAATGACACTTAGCGAGTTGTTGCTCTGTGCTTCCATCTATAGTTGATGGACAGCTCACGCTTGGCAAAGGGCCAGTGCCGAGGTAGAAGCTACTTTATATTAACCTACTGACCCCGGTTCATATCGACCTCGGATACCAAATATTTATCTAGGGTTTAATGGAGATGTTTCATGACGGAATTATTGATATATTTTACTGTAACTGTATGTTTGTTTCTGTTCATAATTGAAACAAATAATGTAATACATGAGCTTGAAAAGTTAGTTTATTCATTCAAGGAAACGAAGTATTCTTTTAGGGTTACATTAAATCCAAGAATACGTTATCTCACGTTGTAGCCCCTTCAAAACCCTTGATAGGCTACCTTGCAATATTTCACTATGGTGTAGTCTATATGATAGGGACATAGTGTAATAAGTCAAAGTAAGACTGGCACCTTTTACAGCAAATACACTTTGCATTCTTGCACATTAGTAATAACCATGAGCAGAGCAACTTTAAAAATTATGCCTCTTTTTTTTTTTTTTTAAATGTCTTGAAAATTTAGAGGGCTTCACTTAATAGAGTTTCATAACACACCACACAAAGAGGATTATGTACAAATGGATCACTAATCTAAGATCCCATTTTCAAATATCAATGGTTGTATTTCCTGTTCGCCATTTTAATTTTGGAAAGTATATGGGAAGTAATCATAGTCCTATATCCACCTGTCTCAACATTAAATATCAGGACTGTTGTTTTGCCCGTTGTTACCAATATCTACATTAGCACTACTAAGCTTCAATGAGCTCCTTTAAGTCAATGATTCATGTTATCAAATATAAATGACACGAACACACCAATCAATAAGTAAACTCATAAAAAATACTATACAAAAATCAAAAACACACTATAAATTAACAATAAATCAGCAGAAACTCTTTAGCCGTGATTACTGAATAATGTTGATTAGTTGGCCGAGTCACCAGCCTCCGAAGTTGATTAATTGCGTTGTCACCACCGTCGGTAAATTTTTGGTCGGCTTACGTATGTGCTGTGGATTGTCATAATGGTGGTAGAGACAGGCTTACTGAGGGTATACTGGCGCAAATAGCCTTAAACCTGTATGAGGTACACTTCATTATTTTCACAATAGAACACAGGGGTGGTTTTATCAGAAAAATTTATTGTTGTCTTAGTAGACTTTTCTTGTTAATCTTGCACTATTCAGATATTTCGTATAATATTTAATTAGTTATTATGTTCTCTTCTGAGGAACACCTAGCACAACCTTAAGGAAAGAGATTTTAATTTTTAAAAATGTTCTAAATAACTTTTAAAGACACCCAAATTTCAAAAGTTTTATAGAAAATCGCTCTTTTTTTCTCACTAGACTTCGACCTACATCTCTATAGCTTAAGGTGGTGTGCTACTGTGCTAGTGAGCTTGAGTTTAGAACAGTATTTTGAAGTTTTTATAGCATAAACATTTTTGGTCAAAATAAATAAAATATTTCTTCCATAGAAATATAGAGTTTAGTTTTCTGCACGTGATAATCTCAACAGTTCTTGAATATCTGCCAAAGGTGTCCTGAAATTTAATGACAACTTTTTCCCTTTATTTAAAAGTCTGTTACCAAATGCCGCTATTATTATGACAGACATTCAATAACTGTTGAGATTAGCATGTAAATAAAACTAAACTCTATGTTTCTATAGAATGAATATTTGATTTATTTTAGCCGAAAAATGTTTATGCTATAAAAACTGCAAAATTAATGCACTAAATTCGCGCTCACTTGCACCCCACCTTAAGCAATAATTTACCGACTGTACCCACCTCAAATAAATTAAAGGTTCTTGCACTTCTGATTCAGATCATAAAGCAACTGCGATCTATCCCGCATCGGTGGTCACTTGGTCTGAGAATCAAGTTCCTTAGTCTGGTTAGTTGTTTGGGGTTATAATCCCTGCAGGGTGTACTGAGGGTGTTTATTTCTAAATGGTTTACCACTCTTACCTCTCACAAATGAGGCTATAATTCCTTAGAGATTTACCTTCCTAGTCTTTACCTTATTATCATAATTACTAACCCAAATGGGTATTAAAACGCAGTGTAAAACAACTTATAGACTTGAGCCGTCTAGCGAGGAGGCAAGTGTTGTAACACTACCTGCATTCGAAGAAGAGTCGAGAGAATGGTATCGGCACTAGTAGCTGTTGGCGGTTGTAGGTAATTACACGGTGTATATGTGTGGGAGAGGGGTTGGGCGGTTCCGGGGGGGTGAACCACTACGTTACGTCGGTGGATTTTTCCGGCGACGATCAGAAGTTTTGGAGTACACACGGTGGTTCGCAGGCCATACGTTGTGCATCAATACTTAGTAAACCTTTAATTTGTTGTCTCAAACATACAAGCTTTGGATATGGTTTCAGTTAATTTTTTCCCCACCACATCTCATTACTCGTCCACGCTGTAGGATTTTTAATTCACGCTCATGTAGTAGGGAGGATAATGGTAGAGCTTAAAAGACACGTACTGACATATTGTGGAATTAGGACGAAGTGAAACTATTTAGGGAAAATAAACTTCAGTACACCAGGCAGGGACTCAGACCCAAAACCTCCGTGACATCTGTAGGCCAGACAAGAGACGATCCGATACTTTGTACGTAAGTCCACCATTGTGGGCGTTGTTTCGGTTATTAATTTTACAACAGTTCAAGACTCACACCGGTAGGCATTTGTCTAATTTTTACTGGTTTGCCGGTGAGATTAAGGTTCGAATCCCGGTCGGTTGTACATTTTTCCAATTTCTTCACGCAAATGCAAGTATATTTAATATAAGTTTACCCTTGTAAAATTATGTTTTACTTTGTTAGAAGTTTAAAATACTATTGATTCTAAGCACCAAAATTAATAGCTGGTCGTATTTTTATCATTCACAGGTAATTGTTAGCTACCTTAATATATCTATTATTTTTATTGCTCATTGACACATAAAAATACAAATTAACTTTAAATTACACATTTGGAAAAAATTAAAATATAAATATAAAAACCTAAGTAAGAATGTAAATCACCCCCTCCTTACAGGGATACTTCCGGCCAAGTGCCGTTAAGGGATAAAATATATTAGTGTGTGAAACACAAAGACACATTCGAGAAAAATTTCCGGTGAAACACAAAGAGAAAAAGGTGTCTGCTTAGTACGAAACAAAAATATTCCAATCAGATAGTTTCCGGTCACACACCTAAGAATAACTTGATGCAGGAAATCCATCCTTCGTTGGGATTTCCTATAACTAAAGATTCGACCAAAAAGTAGGCTCACACTATTATCAGCACCGAGAAGGTACCAACATTCTTTAAATAAATCTCTTTTTTTAATGTATGTAAATATTTAAATGTTACGACCTTATTCATCCCTACTCCATTGCTCGCTTCGTCCATCAGTATAGGCAATACATTTCCCTCAGTTCGTCCCACTAGCACAGCGTTCTTTAAACGGTGTGCCGCGGGAGTTTAGGGGGAAAGGGAGGGGAGAATAAAAGAGAAATTGAGAACATTTTTAATAGTAAGATAAATATTTTAAAAATGCATTATAAACATTATTTTTAAAATAAAACAATAATCAGAATTATAGTTATTTAACTTTTAAATACAATCTTAATACAAGTTTTTAATGACATAACCTCTCCTTAAAAACTATGGTGTGACTTGACAGTTTTAGTGCCATGTTCAGTGTGCCTTGAAAATCGAGAAGTAGCAGATCTGGTTATAAGCATGGATATTAATTAAACCTATGTAGTAAGAATGATAAGTGTGGAATTTATAGTAAATGCAGCCCCATTCTCGTGAAGAAAAGCCTTTATCAGTAAGGCCGACCAAGATTCAAACCCCAACCTACACGGTACCAGCAAACTAGTCCAAATAAGTTTAATATGTATGCCACGTTTCCATTGGCAGGGTTATATAACTACTACTACTACTAATAATAATAATAATAATAATAAAATAATAATAATAATAATAATAATAATAATAATAATAATAATAATATAATAATTTAAGGGGTATTTATTGCCTACTATATTAACACGCCTTACAAACTAGTAAATATGCACAGCAGCATCTAATACAATCACAAGCACAAGTGCAATAGTTTAAAACACGAATAGTAATCCTAACTATTATAAATGCGAATGTGTGTTTGTTTGTTTGTTTGTTACGCTTTCACGCCTAAACTACTGGACCGATCATCATGAAATTTCGCATACACGTTGGCATGGGTACAGAAAAGGACATAGTGTACCTTTCATCCAGAAAAAATGCAAATGTGAGTTTGTTTGTTTGTTACGCTTTCACGCCTAAACTACTTGACCGATAATCATGAAATTTCGCATACACGTTGGCATGGGTACAGAAAAGGAAATAGGTTACCTTTCATCCAGAAAAAAAGCTAATGTGAGTTTGTTTGTTTGTTTGTTACGCTTTCACGCCTAAACTTCTCGACCGATCATCATGAAATTTCGCATACACGTTGTCATTGGTACAGAAAAGGACATAGGGTACCTTTCATCCAGAAAAAAAGTACTGTTCCTGAGGGATAGAAAAAAATACTTTTAGATGGTCGTCCGGCATAACAACTCGGCCTACTGATATGAATAATGACTTTAACCTCCTTCCGTGGTCAAGACAGCTCTTTCACCAATTTTTAGTAGATATGTACATCAAAGTAGAGAGTGAACGTCTTCGTTACATTTATTTAAACAAGAAAATACTGCAAGCTGATAATTACATTCACCTGCAAGATGCGATTAGCACGGATGGTAATATAAGCCCCAACGATTTAGGCAGAATGGGCTGGTGACTTCCGACAAACTCTACCGGTGATCCAGAGGGGCACACATTGCAGATGAAATCAAAGCCTGTCTCAAGTCATCAATATTGTGTGCAAAAGTGAAAAAATTCAGCCTAACAACGAATATTAGAGTCCACCTTTATAATGACGTAGATTCAGGACATTACGCAGAGACACAATTGAAAATTGGTGATGGACGTTTGGACACGGATGCTAAAGGTTGTATTTTACTTACTTACAACTAAATTTAAATTGTGATCATTGGTTGTGTGCAAGAGCAATTCTTGCAACAAAAAATGAAATCGTTAACAAAATCAACACTGACATTTTGAAAGAGTTTCAGGGAGAAATAAAGGAGTATTTGTCAATATATACAATCATGGACACAGAACAGAGCACTTCATATCCCGCTGAGTTTTTATATTCTCTGGAGCTATCGGGTGTACCCTTGCATAAAATACAATTGAAATTAGGTGTACCAGTTATGCTTATGCGAAATTTAGATGCACCCCGTTTATGTAATGGGACGAGGCTTCGAATTACACAATTAGGGCAAAATAGAATATGTGCCACCATTTTAACAGGTGTGGGAAAAGGGGAAAGTGTAATCATACCTCGAATCCCAATAATCCCCACTGACCTACCATTTCAATTCAAAATAATCCAGTTTCCAATCAAACTTAGTTTTGCTATTACTATTAACAAAGCGCAAGGGCAAACATTGCAGGTAGCAGGGGTGCTTTTGGAAATGCCATGTTTTTCCCATGGCTAGCTATATGTAGCCTGTTCGCGTGTGTCCAATGCCCAGAATTTGTATGTATTTGTGCCAAATGGAAGGACATACAACATAGAATGTAGTAGCGTCCTAAAATAATGATCTATTCTGTGCCCATTATTGCAACGGTCAAGAACAAGTGGAGTAAATAAGGGATGTTAATTAACTGTAAGTAAAATTTAAGATGGAGTAGGATCTTCCAATTCGTGTCAAGGCATAACCTATAACTCTACTGATACACACTCCACTACTTCTTATCTACTCCTACACTTAATCCTGATTTATATTGTGTAGTTTGTTTTTTTCTTTATCTCTACCTCTATTGACTAACAACCTCAATATGTTCATCGTTTTTACTGTCATACTTCCTGTGTCAATCCACAACCTGAATTTATTGATAAAACCTACATTAACGCGAGCGAAGCCGCGGGCAAAAGCTAGTGTATTATAAGCAGCAAATGGGGTGAGTAATAGGTTTACCGTAGTTGGGCCTCATATCACTCAGCCCTGTGGGAGGAAATTTTGTCCGCCCCTGGTTTAAATCAAGTAGGCATGTATATTCAGTTATTAACGCTCCTTGCCTCTGTCAGAATGTGGGAGGAATATTTAGCCAGCGTATGTGGGCTGTATTTAATACTTAAATGCAACATGTGTGTTGTTCCGCATATACTCAACGGCAGATCAAAACCAATTTGCATCTAGTTAATAGGCCAGTACTATAAGGGAGAATTATTAATGTACAAGTCTTTCAAAATAGTTTATATCTAAAGTAAAATTTGTTGCAAGTTGAAACTATGGAAATATATATTAAAACATTACTCCTGAAATAATGAAGAGACGTGATTGGTAAATGAAGAGTCAGGTAGCGTCCCCTTGCTTTCCTCGCTGAACCAGAAGGTATTATTGCATATATGGTCTGCCAATCCCACCAAAATGCATAAACAATCCAACCCTACAAGTGACACCTTTACTTCAGTCATCACAAGGACTGACTGTATATTGAATTTTAATAGTATCGTTCATACCTCTGCCACTTTCATATTTGTCAGAGCCTTAAGTGAGGCTGAGACAGATCAATGAAAGTACCAACTTGTTCTAGCCCATACGAGAAAATATAGTGCATTGAAAACACTATATCTGACCAGAGATGGATGTGGGTTAAAAGGTAAGAATTAGCAATAGAGGCTTACTGGAGTAACACTATAGAGTGTAAGAAACGGTCACGACGTGTTTGTGATCGTGAGACGCAGTTAAATAGCCGTGTCGACGTTGCTCTTAACAAGATTAGTGTTCACGTTAATACAGGTTAAGTTCCATTTAAAGCCACAAAGTGAGCCCTTAGTTACGTGACGTGAACGTAAACTAGATGCTAATTTTATCGTTATCTCGGTACTCATCACTGAGATACTGCTCATAATTGTCCTATATCTAGGTATTTCCATCTATTTAAGGCATATTTCACAATGTACACCTTGTTTACCTTGAACTATAGCAGGATTATCTTGAAGGGTTACGTTATGCTCCTGTTTTGTAATATGGACCATAGTGGAACCATGTAAGGTAATCTGGACCAAAATGGGACCAGGCAAGGTAAGCTGGACCATAGTGGAACCATTTATGGTAAGATGGACTATAGTGGAAACATTTAAGGTAAGCTGGACCATAGTGGAACAATGTAAGGTAATCTGGATCATAGTGAAACCATAAAGTAAGACGTAAGTAAGCTGGACCATAGTGGAAACCATGTAAGGTAAGCTGGACCCTAGTGAACCATGTAAGGTAAGCTGGACCATAGTGGAACCATGTAAGGTAAGCTGGACCATAGTGGAACAATGTAAGGTAAGCTGGACCATAGTGGAACCATGAACGTGAGAGTCTTGTGGTCAGCTTTATGCTCGTATATGTGCAAAACCTTGTTGGGTTTTGGGTGGCTAAGGGCACAATCAAAGAGTTATTTGCACCTGAGATGGGACTTGTGGTAAAATATGTATCAAACATACCTTGTCCTCTTTAGCATGAGTTGAAGATTAAAATTCAATAAAGCCGGCTGTGACTTATACCAGAATCTCTTTTAGGCGTGTACACAGAAAATTACTGCCATGAATGAATCTGAGAACAACCGAAGCCTATAATAATAGAAATTTAGGGATTTATTTGCATCATGTCGTACCACTTGACCAGACGATTCTCAAATACACTAATGTGGTTGGGATTGTAAAGGCAAAATATAGAAAATAATTTATCCAAACCCTTATGGAGGGAACGTAGGAAAATATTTAGGGGAAACCAACCTCAGTGCATCCTGCTTGGATTCGAGCACTGACCTTCTCGTGCCATATTATATATATCATATGAAGTTGATGCCTTAGCCTGCAGGCCCACCGATGTAGGTGTGGCTCACATTACTTTAAAATGTACATAGCTATGTACTAAAACACGGAATAAATATTAATATATATATGATTATATATATCATCTATTTTTGCTTTTGATATTAAATGCACGCTTCAAAAAATACCTTCATTTTCAAATTTAACTAAATAAAAACAAAAATTAAATACACTTTAAAAAGTTTCGCCGCATTTCAGTGTAATATTGTTCTATCTATAAAGCGTAGTCGAAATATACCATACTAGCTGGTGTACCTATTCTCCCCTTGGGGAATTATAAATTATCTTCGTTATTTTAGTATATAAAATTAACCACATGGAAAAGTACCCAAATATTAAATTAATGTTTATCCATATTAATACTTTATTGGTTTTAATTGTGTTACAAACCTATAAAATAATCAAAATAGAAATATAATCTTAACATGTTTTAAAAGCTGACATTATTTTGAAGATTTAATTATAACTTCTCTATACAGATAATTTTGAACTCTTACCTTTTGGTGCGGATAAAAAGAAGAAGAGTAACACAGAATAAATGGTTTTTAAAGAGTGAAAACAAATTAAATTTACATAGCTACAATTTACAGTTTATATAAGGAGATATTCCTTTTCAACGTTTCTGTCCTAATGCAATCTGCTCTTTTTAATCTGCTACATTATATTTTAATTTTTTGGAATTTCTAGAGAACATTCTCTCAAGACCTATCGGAATTCCAAACTTAAGTTTTCCGGGATGTTAAGGGGTTCAAATAACTCATGCTGACAGACAAATTTCAAAACTATATCATGTTAAAAAATTTATTTCACCCGATTTTGAATTTACATGTTCTATTATTAACAAAAAATATGTTGGCAATCTTTAAATAATTCATTATGGTTGCTAGCCTACATTACAAAATGGTTCAAACTCCACCATTTGGGTACTCTAAGACCTTTAACTCTACCTCCAAGCCTAACATTGTATGTTTTGTTTATCTTTATTTGTTTTCATTTTTCCCATACTTTAATTGTTTCTACCTTATTAAATTTAAAAAATGCAATATCATAGTATTTCACAATATCTTTCAGAATTTCTAGTATGCTGTAAAGATATAAGCTAAACATGGACACACTGTATACCACAAAGGTCTTGAAAATAGTTTATTTAAACCTATGCATTATATGTCAAAGAGGGAATGAGATTGTGAACTATAAAAAATATGTTTCTAAGACAAAACACGAGTCTGTTGAGAGGTTACTCATGTCTACAGAAACTTTACAAACTTATGGTGTCAGTGACATGTTTGAATTTCGAAATCGAGTCTTCGGTATCTCTGCCGATGAACTTATACATAAAGGTGTGTAATATCATGAAAAAATACTATAGTAACGCTACTAATATTAAAACATTGAAAGAGCTAAATTGCGCTTTGAAAAGGGAGTGTCTTCTGGAAAAGCGGTTTATATGTATATATAAGTGTATATGTGACTGTGTTTATTTAAATATGTATGTACAGTAAATATATAATATTTTCACTGTGTATATATTAAAAATAATAAATTTACTTTCTTAGATTCACCGTGGGATTAACGGGTACACCAGTTAGTGGCACAATAAAAAAATAATAAACCTCATAACAAAACGATAACACTCACCCCACATTTTTTACCAAAAATATAGAAACTTTTTTTTTTTTTTTTTGCAGAATTTGTGTAACTGTCGTGTTTGTTCCAAAGTCGCTTTGATAATTTTTGAAAAATGTGCATTCATAAACCGATATTTCGAGTGTTTAGTTTAATTTCATGAATAACGATAACACATACTTATACGCCAATAAACACTACAAATATTGGACGCGCAAATTAAAGAACATTTGAGAATTAATTACTGTCGATAAAAAGAGTACCAAGGCCGTAGAAAGGTGGAGGTCCGGACCCTCCTCAGATTAACTGGACCCCCTCGAATTTGTTGGACGCTCTCTGTAAGGGGGGGTCCCCAAATACATATAATTCTAATGCTTCAGCTTTTTACTCTTATTATAATTTTTGAATAATTTAATATTAATATGAATTATATTAATAATGTAATATTAATATACAGTAGAGCGTCAGAAATCCGGGCGTCAAAAATCCGGAGCATCGCAAATCCGGATCGGCGGTGAGAGCAGGTCAAGTCTTGTACAAAAAACAATTAAGGACTTTTTTACCCAGTAAGTTTCCATTAATTACTTAGATTCTTGGGGTTTTTTTCTAAAAAGTATTGTAGAGTTACTAATCTAAATTACATAATGTACATGTTCTTATTCAATATACTTTATTAAAATATTTTGTGTACTGTATTTTTCGAACCCTTCAGCCTCTATTTTGCAATTCAGTAGACTCCCGAGCGTCATGTATCCTCTAGTCAATACATTACGTATGTATACAGTTATTGAAAGCACATTTGAAAATCCGGACAATTCAGTAATCCGGATGGGTCCCGGTCCCGATCGATCCGGATTAACGACGCTCCACTGTATTCATATCAATATAAACTTACATTTGTAAAATTAGCTCTGTCGATATTTCAAATACTGTCCTTCTTTTATCATACATTCATATGGTAATGAAAAACAAAGGACGTGTCTTGGAATGAGCTGAGAAAGCGAAGTCCGGGAAAATGAGGCAAACATTTTTGCTATCACCTGTAAGATCCTACTTGAGGAATCACTTAAATAAAAGAGCAGCTTAAATAACAGAACAACTGTCAGGAGTAGAATTAGATGGATAGCCAAAATTTGAGCCACTTTTATTTTACAGCTATCCTACCCAGTCAAGACAATTAAACGCTATAATTAAATAACACTCACACTAGGTTGCATGATGTAAATATTTATTCCGGAATATATTTATGGAAGGAAAACATAATTAGGCGAAAAAATATAAAAGGGGTCTTTATATATCAAATCATGCATTAAATAAATCCTTACCATACTTATTTTGCATCAAGACACATCTATTACGTTAATGATATTATTTATAGTGGCATCCATTTGCTTTTCTATCTTAGATAATAATAATAATTGGGTAAATTAAAACTTTAAAGTCCAACAGCGCTTTTTGGGAGACGTTTAGTAACCAATACGAGGTAGCCAGACACACTGGCTCAATTGAGAACTGTTTTTGACATTCTTATTAATAAGATCGTGGCTCACATTTATTTATTCAAATTAGTTTCAATACCTTTATGTTTTATTATGTAACTATTATTAAAATTCAGGCAAAATATTTTATTTAGTAATCTTTCTAGTCGATCTATATTTAGAATGTATCTATATGTATAACAAAAATACTTGAATAAAAACACAAAATTATAATAGTTGCATTAGACCTAGGTATTTTATTTTAGATTACATCATTACCTAACCCAAAACTTCTTAGACAAAATATTATTTAGCTTTTATTTGGAAAACTTACAATTTAAAAAATGAATTAACACAGAAATTTAATGTATTTTTTCCTTTAAATACTATACAAAATTACAGAGTATAAAATTAATGTATTGTTCAAACCTCTAAATCACAACCACATCAGAGTTTGTTTTTCTTTTCCCTAACCCATTCACGACGAAATTTCCCTGGGCTTCTAATTTTATCACCAAATTATTATTTTTTATAGGAATAAGGCGAAGAATAAGCTTATATTAAAATAATAAATCCGAAAAATAAGTAAAAACTTGAAGTGGAAAATAATTTTTAAATTATTTCCAACTTCCCGTCCTATTCCAGCGGGAAAATGATAGTTTCCACCGGAAAATTACCTGAAGTCAAAATGTCATTCCCGCACAGGCCTAATTAGTTTGATGAAACAACCTCAGCTTTATCCAAATTATGCCAAATTTCCAAATATCATATTTTCTGAGGTTGTATTTCTATAATAATTATAAAAAGAAGACCAGCTATTATTGTTTAATGATCTATCAAAAGGACCGAAGCTGCACAATTACGTGTGTAGGAGTGTAAGTTTGACATGCCTGGTCTAAATTATTACTATCGCAACAGACTTGATGTATACTAAAGATGATGTTCAAATCTATCTCAGGTGTATTGAGAATGTTTATCCCTGAATTGTTTCCCACTACACCTTCCATGCAAATTTGGGTACATCACCTCTAAATTATACCCTCTTCATTTATACAGCCTTCGTATAATAATGTGTATATATCAGATGGATTGGTGTGAAAAAACTATCTAATGGTAAGACGTATAATTAAAAACAAATAAAAAGTATTCCTACTTGGGCTCCCTTTCCTCTAAGCTACGGGTAAATCTGCGTTGCTGTAAATGATCGTGCTGTGGCCCATTAAACCCGTCTCACGCAACTTACACTGGTGCATGTTACTCAACGATTATCCGCTAGACATAGAACTCACGCACTATGTGATTCATCTAGTCACTAGTGTATACAGATTGTTCACAAAGTAAATCAACTCTTGGGTAGTATCACGTTTTACAGTAACGGCTGAAAATATCAACCATTACGCATTTCACCAAGATGTACATGATAGTGAACATGATGTTATTGAACACCCTTTATAATGAAGCAGTTAATATCCCATTCACATTTCATTGATTGTTGGCTTGAAGCTCCTGAATTGTGGGATAACAGTTTGACTACACAGTGTTGTTGGTATTTTCCCATGAGAAGAAGTCTGAATATCGTGGGGGGCCAGAGAACAAACATTCCGAATTAGTCATGGAGG
Source organism: Timema podura (assembly GCA_033556935.1). Lineage (NCBI taxonomy): Eukaryota > Metazoa > Arthropoda > Insecta > Phasmatodea > Timematidae > Timema > Timema podura. Next base: position 47,481,505 of record JAVRXN010000008.1, on the reverse strand, counting down.
AGTTTTTGGCACTTGCATTGTCCTGATTAATCTGTACGGATTTGTTCAAACTATTCATAATTGCTGCATTTATGTTTGTAATACTTTCCTCTGTGAGCACTTTTGGTTTACTACATCATAATTTATCTTCAAGATCTACAGTTTTCTTGAAATCATTGTTCGGGTATTCGATAGTAGACTTGTCCTGATTCGGTGTTTCATCACCGTACTTTTCTCCAAAACATGTTGTGTGGTTTCGATAACTTTAACCACAAGTGTATATTTACTTCATTGTGAGGACCATCTTACCTAGGTGTACTTTAGTCGGCTTCTGTCGACGTTTAAATAAAATAAAAAATAAAACTTATGCAACATTTCCCCATGGTTTGCGTTATTTTACGACATCCTATAGTAGATAGGGTTAACTTCCCACCTTTACTGCAGTCAAAATCCAACAATTAACTATTCAACCTAATCTTATTTCTGTATAGTGGATCTTATCTGAATTTTAGAAGAAACTTTTCGGAAACTCATGATGACGTCAGCCAAATTCGTAAAAAAAAAAAATTATTTGTTAATACTTTTAGAACCCACTTTATTAGACACGCAAACTAAACGTCAAGCTCTTCAAGTCTATTTTACGAGTGACGCAAAATGTGTGGTACTAATCTCGGACAGATGATACGATTGTTTTGTTACTTTCTCGCAACACCTTAGAGAGAGGAAATATTATGATGGATGTCGATGTTTCATAAACCCCTGAAGCCGGATAATTGTGTTTTTCAATACCGTCTGTCTGCCTGTTTGTCTATATCACAGGCTGTTATAGAACCGAGATCACTATACCAATCGGGATAAAACTTGGTGTCTAAGGTTTACCCCTGAGACTTTCTGAAATTATCAATCCAACCCTGAAATTAAGAGTTAGTTTACTTCAGGGCGAAAAGGAACAAATCAATTTTCTCAACGTCTGCTAAAACGATTTTTACTTTCATCGCTACCTTACATGTAGAGAAATTATTAATATCGTCAAGAAAAAAAAATAGAATTTGAGATTTTGATGAATGTCGAATAAAAAACACAACTTTCTTTATCATATCCGTTAGGGCTAGCCTTATTTAATTACACTAATAATTTAGGATAAATCCATCACCAATACACTGAGACGGTATTTATATATATACTCGTATATATGTATAATAATGGTTTAATAATGGTTATATGTATATATATATATATACAGTAGGATCTCTCTAGTCCACCCTCGGCTAGTCCGACACTCCGGGTGGTCCGACCGCAGCTCAAGAGCATGCATGCACCGACTTATTGATGACTGGTCGGCCATTGCTGACGCGCCATTGTTTACTAGTCAGTTGTTTCGCTGCCTCAGTGAGACGGCATCTAGCGTCTAGAGCGTGATAATTACTCGTCGTGTGTGGATTGTGTTTTGTGTACGTAGTTGTTGCAGTATGTCAGGATAAAACGTAAACACGTTACTGTTCTTTAAATTAAAAATTAAAAGTGTCGACAGAGACTGGACAGTGGGGAATCATTCCAAAAAATTGCTAAGTAACTCAATGTGGGAGTTACTACAATAAGTACTGGAGGGAAAAGATAAAAGATATTGAATCATTTACGGTGATGGTAGATGGCGAGAAAGCACATTACAGTTGCAAAACACTTGAAAAGCCAAAATGGAACTGCTAGACAACTGCGTTATGGATATGGTTTTGCCAAAATATATATTAAAGGAACCCCACGAATATCTGGGCCTTTTTGCCAAAAGAAAGAAGAATCTAGTATTACAAGAAGCATTAAGATGAATTGGAAGTTGAAGGTGAGTTCACAGCTAGTGAAGGTTGGTTGGATCGGTGGTAAAACCCGTCATGGCGTTAGATATTGAGCAATATCAGGTGATAAACGATCAGCTGATGAAGAGGCATCAAAAGATTATTTTTGACATTTAAAAAATTGTCGAAGAAAATGAATTGGCACCTGACCAAGTCTATAATATAGATGAAACTGGCCTTAACTATAAAATGTTACCGACAAAAACACTTGCTGTATCAAATGAGACCGTGATGGGATCAAAAGTTGCCAAAGACAGGCAAACCGTTGCTACTTGCAGCAATGCTAACGGTACACACAAGCTTCCGCTTTTTGGCATTGGCAAGTCCAAAAAGCCAAGGGCGTTCAAGAACATTAATTTATCATCGCAACCAATTTATTACCACAACCAAAAATCAGCTTGGATGACTGTAATCTTTTTAGTAATGGTTTTTTGACAAATTTATGCCTGCTGTTGAAAAACCTTAGAGACCCAAAAACTTCTGTTCGTGTTCTGTTGTTGTTGGATGAAGCTCCATCGCACCCTCTAAAGGGAGAATTGGTAAAAGACGCCAATCAAAATTTGTATTTCTTCCACCCAATGTAACTTATCTGATACAACTGATGGATCAAGGCGTGATCGAATGGCTGAGAAGGCGTTGTTGCCGAAAATACATCAGCTAGATTTTAGAAAAAAAACTGGAGAGGGCTGTAGCCTTTTTGAAGCCATTAAATCCGTAAGCATCAAAGATGCCATCTACTCAATAGCCAAGTTATGGAATGAAATGAAACCTGACACGCAGCAAAAATCTTGGCGTAAACTTTGGCCGGATGTGATGATCGAGAGTGAGCAAACTGGGAATGCGCAAGACACAGACACGCCGGAAAAGGGAACCGTTTATGAGTGGTTTACTAAATGTGATCAAGATTGTGTGAAACAAATGAAGAACTGAATGACGATGCAATCGTTGCCACTGTTTCGCAAGTTTATGAAAAACCGTAAATGAAGGCTCTGGATGATGATGATGATGAGGATGACGAATTGCCTGCCCGTTTATCACATACGCAGGCCAAGAAAGCTTTAGATGTTGCTCTTCAGTACATCGAACAGAACGAAAGCTTTACACCTATGGATATCTTGTGGATCAATAAATGGAGGAAAATTTCAGCTAAGTCTAGACTGTCGTCTGCCAAACAAAAGAACGTTAGCGATTTTTTCCTTTAAAAATTGTGTTTCTTTATAAGTTTTATTTTATTTTAGACTTTATTATTTATGTATGTATCTAATACAGTACTGTAAAAATTTAGTTTTTCTTCTGCTAATCCGACCTTTTTACTTTCCGACCATAGTTTCAGTCCCACAGGTGACGGATTAGCAAGGTTCAACTGTATATATAATATAGATATATATATATATACCGTATTAAAAATATATATGAATATATACATACATAAATATATATGGATACTATATATATATATGGGATTTGAACCACTAACGCTTTGTCAAAGGCAAACCAGTTAATACGAGATTGATAACTTATCCTGTATGTCCATCGTTGTGGATGCTGCCTTTTTTTTATCGGCCATTCCATACACGACCACGTTCGATTCGTTTCCCAACTGCAAGTTCGACCGAGTCGCCAAGATCAGTCTAGACACTTGGACTGGTTTGACCATCCACAATAGGTAGCGTTGATAGAAATCAGCAAACGGAAGGAAAGACCCTTGTTCCACTGGTATTCTCAGAGGGAATGATATATAATAGGAAGGGTAGCAGTAGAAAGACATCACTCCTTTATTCCTCATTATACCAGAGATAATCAGTAAATAGGTCACAAAAGCTTGACTCCATATCACACCCTCCTAAAATGTATGTGGCCCAGGCCTCTCGAACACAATCAAGCAAGCACATTAAAAAGAACAATAATACAAAATAAATCGTATGGAACTCCGCACGGACTTTCTCGCTCTATTGTTTAAAAATGGAGATATTTACTCAAAACTCATAATAATGTGAAACAAAATAATATACACTAGCAAATCCAAGGATAAATTGCACTATACCTATGTAAAGCATTATTTGAGTCCCGGTATTAAATTTTATAATTTTATTTTTAAAGAATTAATGTCCTAACTTGTATGTTTGGACCAATAAAAAGATCAATGTTGGGTCTACAAGGGTCAACACTTCGTATTAAATTCTGACTTCCATTTAAAAATGTTGACATTTTACTAGGTGTTGCACATATTCAGGTCATTGCATTGCTATTAAATTCCTCGTTTATAAATTTTGACCAATAAAAAAATGTAAATAGGCCTATTGACTATTGAGTCCAAAAAGGAGATAGATCATTGTTGTACAAACATTTCTCCTCAGAAGGTTAAGTAAAAATAACATAAACTTTTTGAGAGACTTACTTATAATTAATTCTCTATGACATGGAGAATTAATTGCATCTACAACTGAAGCTCACAAGATTGAATTAATATATTTGCCTCTATCTCAGAAACTGTAGGTTTTATAAAAATATATTTAATATAAAAGTTTTTTATTTTTAATAGTATTACAATTTTTCAATGATAAGTTATTTAGTATCTCAAATAGTTGCGGAGATACGGAAATTTCAGATTTTGTAAAGTACCTTAAAATTCATTTTCATGGGAAAATGAGAATAACCAGTTTATTTATAATCTTAATTAACGTCTAGATACGAATTTTAATCAAAATCGTTAGAGCCGATTTTTCTCTTCTCGCCCTTTATTAAATTACTCTTAATTTTATGTTTAGATAGACACAGACAGACGGCAATGCAAAGGCCACTTTTTAGGGTTCGGGGGTCATGAGACGTCGATATCCATCAACATTTCGGATTGGATTTTTTTACGGTCGCAATACTTTACCTTTAGTTTTTCGAAAACTTATAAAATATATATACTTGCATATAGCTTAAAAGTTATTGGTTTTATAAAAATATGTTGCGAATAAAATATTTGTATTATAAATAGATCTACATATTTGTAATGATAAGTTATTTCCTATCTCAAATAGTTTCGGAGATATGATACAAAATGAGAATTTTCGCATCAGACCGGAGGCCTTAAAGTAATTTTGCTGAAATATTGGGAGTAGTTTGGAATATTTATAAATGCTTTGAAATTAAATTTAATCAAAATCGTTACAGCCGATTTTGAAAAATCGATTTTTTCTCTTTTGCCCATCAGTAAAGTACCCTTATCTTTAGGGTTAGATATCCAATTCCAAAAACCTCTCGGGGAACCCCTACGAAAACCCTAGATACCAAGTTTTAGCCCGATCAGTAAAATAGTTTAGGCTCTAGTCGGAGGTACAAACAGACAGACGGAAATTCAAAAAACACTTTTTCAGATTCGGGGTGAGGGGGGATCATGAAACGTCAAGAATCATCAAAATTTCAAGTTCGATTTTTTACGATCACAATAATTTATCTACCTGTAAGATAGCGATAAAGTAAGTATGACAGACTTAATTAGGAAAAATAACACGGTGGAAGATCAAAAGATCATGATCAAACGCAGGTTTCTTATTACAAATTGGAAGGGTTTGTTACTTGTTACAGAAGAGGGGGGCAGGTTGCGTGTTACAAAAAGGACGGACATTTTTCTTGTTACTTATGGGAGGTGCTCTTTGCTTGCTAAAGATTGAAGAGGCTGTTTGTGGATTTCATTAAAAATGGTAGGTTACTTGTTACAGATGGAAGAGACAGGTTGCAGGTGATAGAATAAAGGTAGGTTGATTTATCAGAAATGGGTGGCTGGTTGGGGATGCAGAAGTGCAGGCTGCTTGTTACATAATAAAAATGCTGGTCGCTTGTTACAAAAGAAAGGGGCTGGTTGCTTGCTACAGATAGCAGGGGTATGTTGAGAATGACAGAAGAGAAGTAGGTTGCTTGTTACAGAAGCGAAGGATTGGTTGCAGATTACAGAAAAGAAGCAGGTGTTTGTTCGTTACAGGAAACACAAGGGACTGGTTGGATTACAGAAAAGTAGGTTGCTTGTACGAAGAAGGATTGGTTGCAGATTACAGAAAAGTAGGTTGCTTGTACAGAAAGGATGGGGTACAGAAAATTTGCTTGACAGAATAGGATGTTGCAGATTTACAGATAGGAGGAGTAGTTGCGATGACTATAGTATGTGAGGAGTTACAAAAGAAGGGGTATGTTGGATTACAAAAGATATCTTTACCATTAATTAGCAGAGACTCTTTTACCAAATTACACCAACACTCTAATCAAAAACATGTTCAGTATCACCAACATACATGCTCAGTATTCACCAACATACATGCTCAGTTTCACCAACATACATGCTCAGTATCACCAACATACATGTTTAGTATACCAACATACATACTAGAATAATAAATCATGGTTGGAAATATATTATGTAGGAAGATTAATTAGACAGTATATGAGGGCATGAGCAGGACATGAAACTTCAATTAAAAACCACAATCACATTAGTAATTTTGAATATTATCTGTAATGGAATACCAGTCGGGTTTTTATCTGTGTTTGTTATTTCCTCCACTTCCTCTCTCTCACTTCAATCCGATTCTCATTATTCAGATTAACTCATTTGGCCTATACAACTGAGTGCCTTTAGCATGCCACAAACACGTTCGAAATAGATTATTTAAGTACAATAAAGAGGTTTTATTATTTGTATAAATGTAATTATTGTATATACTAACACCCTTCCTAGAATTGTTGGGTACCATTACATTAAATCCATATTGTTTGTTTAATCTAGATCATCATAAAAAATGTAACCGAGAAACGGATATCCTATCCTAACTATTATAAATGCGAATGTGAGTTTGTTGTTTGTTTGTTTGTTACGCTTTCACGTCTAAACTACTCGACCGATCATCATGAAATTTCGCATACACGTTGTCATGGGTACAGAAAAGGACATAGGGTACCTTTCATCCAGAAAATAAAATGCGAATGTGAGTTGTTTGTTTGTTGTTTGTTTGTTTGTTTGTTTGTTGTTAGTTTTCACGCCTAAACTACTCGACCGATCATCATGAAATTTCGCATACACGTTGTCATGGGTACAGAAAAAAGATAGGGTACCTTTCATCCAGAAAAAATGCGAATGTGAGTTTGTTTGTTTGTTGTTTGTTACGCTTTCACGCCTAAACTACTCGACCGATCATCATGAAATTTCACATACACGTTGTCATGGGTACAAAAAAAGACATAGGGTACCTTTCATCCAGAAAAATGTGAATGTGAGCTTGTATTATATAATATGATGTACGTTTAATCTTTGAGTGTAGGGAACAATGTCTACAGTTCACAGAAATACTAGTATAAATCCACTTTGGTGCCATTTGGTCTAAGGCACTATTTTCGCAATAGATTACATTGCTGATGATGAGGAGATTGTGGTTCGATCCTGGTCGAGTGTATTGAAGGTGGTTTTTCTAAATGGTTTTACACTCTTTCTCTCTCTCTCTCTCTCTCGAAGCAAATGCATGTACTAAGATTTGTTTTAAGCCCTTTCATACCAACCGTATAGACTATTGGATTATTTACAATAATATGGTAGAATTGAGGAAGGCAGAATTTTGTGTAAACGTGCCCGCATTTGTGTGTAAAAATATGTAAAATAATCGGTTAAAATAATAAGTTGCATGTATTAACCACATTAATTATGGATATAGGTTACTTTGAAAATAACTGGTCATTAGCGTAGTAACTTTTTTATAACTTTTATGGTAACATAACATGAATAATACAGCTATATATATGTGTATATAAATAAATCGTAAGCTTATAACTTTAACTGAAAATTATAATTAACTTTACATAGTAAATAAAGTCGAAAGAGCTATTTAGTACTCGTCAAAATAATATATAACCAAACATTTGGTCCTATCATTTATTCTACTATTAGACGTGATCTCTAATCCTAGTAAACCATAAATGAACCTCTACGCCAGTATTGTTTTTATATGAGATTTTATCTATGAACCCCCCTTTTTCTAAATACTCTATAATTTATTATAATCCTAGTTTTCCTGACTTGACAACCAGTATGGCGCTCACCAGTATAGCCTGATGGCTCGACAATGGACGTGCCAATTAGTGACGCGCTTAGGCGGAAGTTAAGAACAAGCAAAACATCGGAAGCATCGTTCCGACCGTGCGAGAGTTGTGGAACAAGTTCCTCGTTCCGTAGCTGTACTTCCGGGCTCGGAACGGTGTTTTCATTCCATTGTTATTGAATAGGATACCAAAAAAAAATGACAACGATGAGTTTGACAAAAGTGTTTTATTTAAATGTTAAAATAAACACGAGGAGATGGGTTATTGGGTGGGGAGAATTTAGTATAGTTATGACTACAACATATGAATAACAAGAACATTACATAAATCATATTTATATTTTAGAATAAAATAGTAGTAGGCTTTTGACATAAGTATTTTTTACATTACTTACTTATTCTATTGCATCACGCACTTACAAAAGCACCTCACCAATCACTATCATAAGCTAGTTCTATCCAGTCCACCTCACTACACACTATCTCTATCTCGAACTAGTTCTATCCAGCCCCTCATTACATCCTATCCCTTCTAGATCCATTCCAGTGTTATCCTCCCAGCTGCGTCTAAATCTTCCCAATGGTCTCTTCTCATTATGTTTGACAGTCAGTACCCTGAACAAGGTTCTGGAATCTTCCACTAAATGTCATGTCCCCACCGTAATCTGCGAAATTTTACTATCCTAACAATGTCTTGTGTACAGGTTATGTAATTCATCATTACGTAACATCCTTCATTCCCCAATTTCTTCATCCCTTTTTGGAAAAATATCTTCTTACTCGCCTTGTTTTCGAACAACCTATATTTGTTTTTGTCATCCAAGTTAAGCGTCCACGTTTCAAAACCATAGAGAACAGCTGGTAAGATTATTGTTTTGTTTATTCTTAGTTTTACATTCCTTGAAAGCAGGTGAGATGACAACAACTTATTTTCCAAGTAATAACGTTGCATTTCCAGACTTTATTATTTTCCTGAATTCCACTCAAATATCGTTATTGCTAGTTAAAATTGTGTCTAAGTATATGAAACTCTTTAACTATATAACATAATATGGTGTTAGCGGTAATCTTTATATTATCGTCCTCAATATGATATGTATCACCCTGGCCACCCGACTTTAGCCACCCGGTTTTTGAACGCGCCCATCGTTTGTGCTATGCTAGTGCTGGTTAGTGCTCTATTTTCATCGTTAGTGCTTAAATTTAAGGCACTAATTTACGATTTATCATGGGTGGCTAGGAATATATCTCCTTGGCCACCCGGTATAAAAAGTAATTGAGATATCCATCTTTAAACACTCCCATTGTTTGTTCTTGGTCAGTGCTGGTTGGTGCCGATTCTTATATTTCTTCTCCAAATTTGTTTTTTCATTTATTTTCATTTTGAGAACCTAGTTACCTTAAATTTAATTTAGTTTAAGCAATTTATATATATATATAATTGATATAGTATAAAGGGCATAAGACCGATGAGTAAACATGATTAAAATAAATATATATATGTGTGTGAATGAATTAATCAAAAAACTTTTTTCTTCTTATTTCTGGGCTATTGTATTTTCTTATATCGTAAATAAACTCATTTTTAAAGGGTTTTGTGTTATTTCAAACCTTCTATCTTAATTCTTATATTTTATAAAATATATTTTCAACTTACGATTTAATCAAGATATTCTTTAATGTTCCCATCTTTTACAAGTCTATGAATAAAAAAAATCAATTCTATACCTTGGTAGAAAAAGGGCGAATATCCAAAATCATAGAATTTTTGTTATGTCTACTATTCACCTCAAAATCATGAATTCTAACATATAAAAAAATGGCCAAAGTCCTACCCGTACTATATTCTAAGTTAGGCCCTCTCTCTAGGGTCCAATGTGATATGTACATTAAAACAAAATGGGCCAATGTATGAATATTAGCCCAATAACAATATTCTTAAAATTCAATATTCCTTTTTCGTGTGACATTGGCCATTGGCGTCATAGCCTGTAAAATAGTAGTCTTGGTTTCAATTTCTTGACGATCACACTACTTATCTCTCCGAAGGCACAGAACTATGCCAGCAGATGCCGTTTATTTTAATTGTTCTGTATTCACGTTCCAGTCCCAATAGTTTTTACTTTCTCTCAACCCATTCGGAGAGAGAAGTACTGTGATTATCAAAAATATTGAACTCGATATTTTGATAACTGTTGACGTTTCATAACCTTGAATCCAAAAAAGGGTGTTTTACGATGACGTCTATCTGTCTTTCTATTTGTTTGTATATTGTCCTAGAGTCGTAACCACTCTACCGTTAGGGCTAAAATTTGGTATCAAGGGTTTTAATAATGATGCCTGAGAATTTCTTGTAATCTGATGCATAACCTTAAAATTAAGGGTAATTTACAGTACTTAGGCTAAAAGGAGATAAAGTTGATTTTCTAAAAATCTGCCTCGAAGATTTTGATTAAATTTTATATCTAGGCATTGTTTAACGTCACAAATAAAATGGCAACTCTCGTCCTCCCATGAAAATTAATTTTAGGACACTCTAGAGAGGCGGAAATTTTCAATTTTGATCGTATATCCACAACTATTTGAGTCTAATCATTAGTAAGCTATAGTACTATTTAAAAAAAATTAAATACTTTGTAGTATATATTTTTTAAACCAATAGTTTTTGAACTATAGGCAAACGTATATATTTTTCTATGGAACGCCTTGAAATATGAAATTGATTGTTATTCTTTTTGGTAGAGAGATGTTTCTATTTTCTCAATATTCTGTATCAGTGTATATTATTTAATTTATGATCTTTAGTAAAGTGTTTCTACAACAATGTATATTATATAGTTTTACAAATATTATCATTTTTTAATAAATGTCCCTATTTTAAGATAAACGAGATAAAAAGTCTGTATGGTGCATCGGACTATACATTTTCCTCAATTTTTTTTAGGTTTCAAGAGTGCATCTCCATTTCTCAGCCTCCCATTTTGAGGTTTATAATCTACGTCTAATTTTCCAACATATTTTTCGAATTTTAAAAATATATTTGCTTATAACATGTAAGTTTTATATTTTAAAAATTGAAAGTTAATATATTTTGCTTTTCAATTATAAGTTTTGTAGTTTCTCATAAAGTTGTGGGAATATCACAAAATATGACATAGCCGTGTTTGTCAAGTCCCCTCTCTTTCATTTTCCCGAGAAAATAAGATCCGTAATTTTATTTTAAATCTTAAACTGCTTAGGCATATATCTAGAAAGTCAAATTTTTCTAATTTTTAACCATAATTAAGCTACTATGAATTTTAGGGTTATATATATATATATCCAAAATTGCTACAGAGAAATTTATTATAGCCTTAGAGACTAAGTTTCAGGCAGATCGGTTTAAAGTCTTCAGCTTTTAAATAATGAACAAACAGACGGCTTTGCAAAAACCACTTTTTTCGGGTTAGGGAGTCATGAATCATCCAGCCATCAATATATCAATAAGTTTGTTTTATCATCACAATGATTTTGCTCTCCTAGGGCTCACGATAAAGAAAAAACTGTTGACTCTAACTTAATTTTTTTATGCTTTTCACTGATTGTACTTATTCTAAACATCTAACTATACAAAAATTAATGTTTTCTTGCACACCATTCTTGTCCATTACATCCACATATCTACACGAATTGGTTAGTGATAAGGAAAGCTACTCGCATTTGCATGGAGCAAGAGTAAAAGTTAATGTTTTCTTGCACACCATTCCTGTCCATTACATCCACATATCTACACGAATTGGTTAGTGATAAGGAAAGCTACTCGCATTTGCATGGAGCAAGAGTAAAAATTAATATAGGCAAAAAAAATCCCCTGACAAGGAATCAAATTAAGACCTTACCACCCCCAATTTATAAAACTATAAGAGGTTCACCTGATAGTCACAATTCCGTCCGTAATCGAGCCTTCTCCTATACGAATATTAAAGCCAGGTCCACACTTGTATCAGATTCTTGCATTTTATCATCGATGCAATGATGAGAGCGATACGCTTATCAAACCGCTGCGTTCCACTTTTAGTCAGTATTTCGTCATCGCATTGAAGGAAGATACAGGGTGATACGATATGTCCTGTACGGCTCTGAATCAATCATGGTCGTGGGTCAGATTTTACCAGTTCAGTTATCTTATTCCAATGCACATCATTGATGTGAGCCATAATCTCTATCATTCGTGACCATGAGTATCGTCCCCCACTCCAGCCCTGATCACGACGGGGATAAGATACAAGTGTGGACTCGGCTTAAATGCATCATACCTACCAAAATTTTAAAGGTTCCCTTATTACGAGACGAATCAGGGGGTCTCAAGGGATGAGGCTTAGATTCCTGAGTCCATATTTTCATCTCCCACTTATATATATCAAAATAGGTTCTGACTATGACACTCATTTATGATATTCCTTAAGGTGAAAAAATCACAACTTGATACCTAGGTTTGATTTCCGTGTCCAGGTGTCATTTTTAAATTTAGAGAGTATGATATTGAGATACAGCTATAACCGTAGTTGATTCAATTCATTTCCTAGTTAATGTTACATTTCAAACATGACTTTATTGATCTACTTTATATCTTAAGAATAGCGTAAGTTTAAATGAGATATTTAAAAATGGGAAGTCGTTAAATAAAATGTGTCCCACAGCTATTTATTTAAATGACAAATCATTTTCAAACCATCGTAGCACTATCGAAACGTTTGGCCAACTCATAAATCTTTATTGAATGGATACCATATTGTTTCACCTCCTCCATTATAACCTCCCTTCTTAATATAACGATACATAATATTGTGAATCTTAAATTGCTGAAACATTTATTATTCAAGTAATGAATACGCTTCCTTTCAATTCAATTATTTAATCATCAAATTGTTTTAAAGCAAATGAATCGAAAATTTGAGAGTGTAAATCTTTACGTTATGATTATGCTTTCTCTGTTATAATTTACTCATTCAAATTGTAAGGGATTACATTATTATTGAAAGTATGTAATTCACTTGAGACAAAGAAAATTAATGAAGTGTCTCCTAGCTTATTTAAGCAGGCCGTACTACAGATCAGTTAGGAGTTTGGCTTATGTAGTCCTATCTCACGGCGCTTTCCACAAGGAAGCAATGTGCCCCTGAGTTTCCAGAAACTACCCGTCATACACATCTGTAAGAAACATTGCATGTAAATTCTCACGGCGCTTCCAATAGCGAGAAGATGAGTTTGTCACGGCCGTATTTAGAAGTGTTTACTGTGGCTTAACAATCTGCTGCCTGTTGTGGAGTATTTTGTGAGGATTTCCCGTTTTATTTCATTTAAAACTATAATTGGTATTTTGAATTATATTCATTTTGAATTTTATTGATAAAAATGGGTTCTATCCTATTGTTTAAAATAAAGTTATTTTAAAGATGTAAGAAAATAAAAATTAACATTTAAATAAGAATTATGTATTAGTATTCCTAAATTATCATTAGTCAAGATTATTTTTATCCCAGAAATATTTTAGCAGGTTTTTGTTCCATTTTTGTGTGTATATATCGGAGATGTCAATACAAATGTCATATCACATTTTTGTATATATAGAGTTTTGTGTTCACGCGTATTGTATGTATTTTGCTAGGATTTAGTGAATAGAATATAATCCTGACCTATCATGACTTACATTATAGGTTGTTTCACGCAAACATAAAAATTATATTATAATAAAACATGACACTGATCAGACTCATAACCAAATATTTGTTTTTGTATTTGCTCCTAGATGGCAGTGGTGTCTAGAGAGTCTCGTTGTTGAACTGCTTTTAGCTCACAAAATATTTCAGTTATGGAGATACAGTTATAGCGTGAGTGTTTGGTCTGTGCTTATTTACTATTATTATTAGCTATCTTCCGATTCTACTTACATTGTATAGCTATAATGGCAAAGCAAAGAAAGTGTCTCAATCCCCCTGACAATTTCTGGCTGCGTGTGTGATAAGATTACAACAAAAACGGTAAGCAAATAAATCATTATCTTTATTAAACGTGCATGTTATTTGTATTTTGGTTGCAATTAGGGAAACCCAAGATGGAAACTGGGATTTCACATATGTGATTTATTAATAGTACATTAAAACTAGCACTAAAATGGCTATAATAAGGGAAAAATTGCGACGTTAGTGAAAATCCACACGTAAGTAGATCAATATATATATTTAGAATCTAAAGATTCCTGAGTTTCAGGGTACCTGCTTTATCAGTATCTCGACTTAGAGTAGAGCGCCTCAAGATAAGAGTGTTTCTCTCCGTCGCCGCGTAGATGTCGCAACTACTACTATCGCTTTACACGTGCTCGTTCCGGCAGTTACATTTAGTATTTCGTGCGTGTGGCATCGTGTTATTATTTTATAGGAAAATTGTCCCAAAGTTTCGTAATTCATTCAAATAATATCTTTTAATGTCAATAAATCAACTTTTTTTTAAATAATTATATGAAAATAATATATATTTTATGTGTAAGGGGTTCATGTATTACTTAAGCACCTTAGGTGGGGAGGAGTTTCGAGGTTTGCTTATTTTTCGCTGACAAGTTGGTGGGGGGGGGGGGGTCAGAAAATGCTTACGTAAGACAAAGAATGACAAAGAAAGACGGGCAAAATTGAGGCAAGCCACTTGGACTTCGGGCAGCAATGAAGATACTGAGTGGCTAAACGAGAAATAAGGGAGAAGACTATAGAAGCAAGCCAAATCTTGAGTGACCTATCCCGCCCCCCAAATAGAAACATATAACTGAAAGTGTTGAGATGTGGATTCAAGGACCTTGGTCATTGGATTAAATGGAGTTTAGGGTGTTTTTTATAAACATTATATTCAAGTATTCACTAATAATACTTTTTTATAACATCAATTAAAAGTAAATTATAATTTTAAACTTTTATATAATGTTTTAACTTGTTTTAATCACACCCGTTCAATAAATTTAAATTTATTGTATAGCGGTGCTAATTATCGATTATTTCTTAATATTAATTTACACCTCTATGTTAATAATTACCAGCAATTTATAAATTGCATGAATTTTTAATATTTCTACCGCCTGTTCAGGCTACAAGCAAAATTGTATGAAAAATATAATGGTTATTCCTGTGAACAAATGAAAAAAAAAATCATCAAATCTTTCGTAAGAAAGAGGGGGTCAGGCATTTGCTTAATTTTTCTTAAAAAGGGGTTAGGGTTTAAAAATTGCCAAAAATTTGCTTACGTAATACTTGAACTCCCCTATAAAGAAAACTGTTAAATTAAATTTTAATGCTGGTGAAGATTCGGTGGAAGCTTTGAGAAAATTCTGTAAATAAAAATTGATGGTAAACACCATTTATTAAAAGGCTTAACTACTGTTGTTATTCATAGAAATTGTAGAAAACATTACACAGGACAAAGTAACATTTTTGCAGTGAAAACATAGCGTAAATAACTCACCAAAAAATTATGTTTAGAGATATTTTTATATTTTTTTACAGAAATAATCCCACATAATTTTAAAGAGATAGAACGCAAATAGCACGTGCAGATAGAAAAGATGCAGTACATATTGTTGCTTTATTGGAAAAAATAATAAACTCACTGAACGAGCAGTTCAAAAAATTATAAATGGGGACGGGAGGTTCAGGGGCATTTTAGTAGTGTTTTCGATTTAATTGTAGTCGAGGCTAGGTACCATTTTAATTGTTACAGATAATATATTAGAGAACTAAGTGGATGACCATTGACAGATTTGGAAATCCATCATATACACAATTAAATCTGCAATGAGGATAATCTTTAACTACATTTGAAAATAGTGATGGTTGCCAATTTAAATTACAAGTTTTAATAGTTACGGTACAAGGTGATGTTCCACATGTCAAAATCTGTAATAGCCTTTTCACACGAGGAAACTATCATCTGCCAGCTATATTTGAGCCGTTTCACACGAGGCAACTATCGCCCGGCAGCAATTGCCGAATCTACTGTCGATCTGTAGCAGAAAATTCAGTACCAACCTAACGAGAGTATACGAAAAAATAGGTCATACGCTTATTTACTAATTACATTAGGTAAATATAGAACAGACGCATCACCCATCCCCGGCTGCAATTCATCACTGTGAAAGGGGACATCCATATTTCACCAATGTTAAATATTTCGACCATGCCGAGAATTGATCACAGCCCCCTTGGCTCAGTGACAGACATGTTACGACTGAGCTAAGGTATCAAACGATATTTATTTTAGTTAAACAATTACTATCCTAATGTTCTTTGATTGGAATTGATGTCTCCTTCAAGCCTTAATAAAAACAATTTACTCTAGGTGTTTATAATAATAGTAAAAATATATTTACTATTGAAAAAGTTCGAGAGCTATTGGTTAAAACCCCAAATAATTTCACATTAATTATAATTAACTTAAATAAACTACTATTTAACTATGTAATAGTTATAGATATATTTATATTAAAGAATTAATTTACAAAAATATTAATATAATAATAATTTACTTTTAAACATTTTCTTACCATGTTTATTCTTTTCTTTCTGCATCTAGTCATCAAATCCCGGACAAATCTCCTTATGATACCTTCCCATCCAGCCCTCTGTACATCCTGTTTGAATAGTCATCCACTGTTAAATTCAAAATTTCCTGTTGTTGTTCCACTTCAGATATAAAATAATCTATATTTAATAATCCTGCTAAACTCATAACAAAATCACTGCACAATATTATGACCATGCAATCAGAAACAAACTGACAGTAGATAACCAGATAGCCTTCCGTACCACGAATAAAATTCAATGGATGCTTGGAGGTTGGCACCACTTGGGATACTGGCCGGCGATTGTTGCCCTGTGGGAATTACACCATATAAACATATGTGATTAACCAAGCAGTCGCCGGGCGGGCGATAGTTGTTTTGACGGGCAACTATTCCACAAATTGCCAATAGTGGGCAACTTATGAGTGACTGTTGGGGGGCGGGCAGCTCAGTTGCTTCGTGTGAAACCCTCAGTCTACCTCTTTGTTAATCATCAGAGCGATTGTTGACGAGGGAGATTTGCCTCGTGTTAAATGGCTCTAGAAAGCAATCTGATTAACATTATAGGGACAATATTACTAACACAAAAAATGCAGTTGTTTGTTTTAGAAATATTGTTCACGAAATTTTAAATGAAAACTAGAAAAGTGAGAAAAAGGAAAATAAAACCGAAGAAAAATAAGAATAATTAAAAAGTAGATGAAATAATACGAGCGAACTTTGCATACATGATTTAAGATACTAGTTACTACCTTCATAGCAATGAATTTTTAGATGACATTGACAAACTAATTCAGGAATCCTTAAATATGTAGATATGTAAATATGCAGAAAAAATTACCAATATTGCACATACTCGTAGTATCTGCAGTTAAGATTAGATCCTTTCAGCCACTCTTGCAACTTAGTATATCAGATTTTTTTAGTTGATTCAAAAAATAGAATTGGTATGTAATCAAAATTAGGACTTTTCTCTTTTTATAGTGATGTGAAAATATTAGAAACATCAATATTCAATATTAATGGTAACACCAGAATAAGTTGAGCCTGGAGCATTTGCACAGTTTATTTTTAATATAAATACTATTGACGGTTATATTACTTTTCACAATATGTTTGGTACTAAATGTATAACTACTGATATTTCAGTATATTATTTGTCAGGCACTTAAAAAATGCTCAAATATAAAGCAATCTGCCAATACTGAAAAATAAAGTATTTTAAATGAGGTACAGTTTGAAGAAATACATAAATGGAATTGCACAACTATCTCTTTTAGAATTTAAATATTCCTTTCACCTAGAAAAATGATAACGAATACATATCCAGTGATGCTTTAGGGATGACATGGAAATTTTAAATGGATTGGAAAATATTCCTTTTGATTGATCGAGATAATATCTTTAATGTTCATAATTGCTCCCCAATGTGACTATGACACTATATACACATCTATAATGATGGCTGTCAGAGAATAAAATAAAATAAAATTCTTAAAACAACATTCGAAGAGTTTGACCAGCCATATGCGAAGGCTGTAGATAAAGTGATTTTTGCTCAGCCAGATTTTGAGAAGAGTAAGGTTCAATTTATTAATGACATTTTTAGGAAACATAGCGAGAGATATTGAGTGTCCTTTTTGCACCAAAACCTGTTGAGTACATTTTAACGGGTACGTGCTTATTCTTGTGCCATTCGAGGGCACTTATTAGTACAGTACAATTATTTTACTGATGAAGGACTTGATGACGTGAATGAAACATTTAGGACCTTCCGTGACATATTGCCAAAATAAAAAGCCAAACTTAAGATAATTGTCATATAAAAAAACTTGAATTGAAAAAATTTGAGAGAAATGACCAATTTTTGAGATATGGGTACAATTTTGATAAGTTATTAATAAATTAAATTATAAATAGTGTTTTGGTTTACATACAAAATATAATATTTATTTTTAATTTCAGATAATTCTATAAAGCGTGTGATGAAATGAGATAAAATATAACACTCAAAGCTTTTGAAAATTAATATTAAATTTATAATACGGAATAAATAGTAAATAAAATTAAAAAGATATAAATATATGTAAAATATAGTTGAATAAGTCATTCTTATCCATTTAGATTTAATTTGCATGATTAAATCAATATTAATATTAAATAGCGGTAAAGTTAATTTTGCCCCATCTAACTCCCTTTAATAACTCTCTAATACTACTACTACTACTACTACTACCACTACCATTAGTACTACACTGATTAGTAGTATATTTTGGGTTTTAATACATTATTTCTTTATTTCAATATACTATAATTTCATTTGCATGAAACAATCTGTAATTTTTAGTGAGATATTGAAAATTACCATGAAATGACAATTTTGCCACATTAAACTTAAAACAGTTACCCTTTCACTAGGGACCCTCCAGTTTTCCGAAGAGCAAGTGTTCTTAAACTAGTCTAGTAGTTTTCACTAACACTGCAATTAATTCCTTTTTCAAACTTAATTTTACTCTACTATAAATGCACAACACATCTGAAGATGTGTCTTTAAGGGGAACTGTAAAGTATGCTTTTTGGTGAACCTATGGTGTGGCGAAAACCTTATAACCACGTTGATGATAGCTGGTTTTGTATGACAAGAATATCGGGATTTTCAAAAATATTAAAGCCAGCACAGTTTAAAATATTCTAATATGTTATCTGAAAAAATGCTGTCTCCACACAGTGAATACCTGTTGGCAGCAGTTCCTCCAGAGTCATGGGATGAATGAACCAGTTATGACAATTGTACTGATGAATGTGCTACAAACTTTACTGAAACATTCACTTCTAGGGATTGCCACTACCAACTGGGAACTGATGACACTCTATATTTAATTTAGAAAGAAGATTTTAATTAGATAGCTTGTGACCTAAAGCTGGCCCAATATAAATCTGAACTTCCTGGTTTCCAGCTACAGAATTTAAATTACTTGAAGCAGGAACTAAAATAATATGGCATCAACAACACATCGAAGTGTATTCTAAGTATTTCACTATGGAGGACAGTATGGGAATATTTTAATGGTCTTAGGAAAGAACTAAGCATTTAACAAAGGCTTAATGAATGGCGCATATTTAATGAGGCGTCGAAATTAAATTTGAAAGCAGTTCTGTTGCATAATGTACATATTTATCAGTTCCTCTATTTCATGCAGCTGACTTGACAAAAATGTATGAAAGTATGTCAACGATTCTGAATGCACTATAGTACGTACCAAGACTACTTTCTGCATGTTTGTGGTGATCTTAAGTTTATTAGAATACTTACAGGTTCACAGGGAGGTTTTACAAAATATTGTTGCTTTCTATGTTTTTGGGGAAATCAGGCAACAACAAAGAATTATATTGTGCAACAATTGGAAAAAAAAAGTTTTTTTTGCCTGAAAGAATTAATGTAGTAAGTGTGTTCTAATGGTTGAACCAAAAAATGTTTTTCCACCTTTACACATAAGCCTTGGATTAGTGAAGAATATTTAAAGTCCTTGGATCCTTGGATACAAAAGGAAGGGGATTCATCTACCTCGCAGAAGTTTTTCACAACAGATGCTAAACTGAAATAAAGAAATTCCATTGGGCTCTTATAATTCTGGAAATTATGCATTTTTGACAAAGCTGCAGGATACCAAACTGACTGCTTTGTTTTCCTTTAAAGCAGTTGTGGATGGATTCCTTTGAGACAGGAAAGAAGACAATCATTAATCTCTGGTGTAAGTTTTACTACAAAGATATAAATATCTGGAGTATCAAATATATTGAAACTTCATTTTCTACCTTCACATTTGATTTTTTTTTTCTCCCCGATAATGTGTCACCTATGATTGACGAACAAGGGGAACGCTTTCATCGGGACATATCCATGACGCAAAAGAGTTATCAAGGTGGCTGAGATACTGTCATGATGGGAGATAGCTGTTGTAATTTTTTTAAAGGGAATACAAAAAAAAACACGTACTACTAAGACAAATATTCATAGTAATCATTTTAATTATATAGAATACATATACTACCTGTACGATAATATAAATTAATATAACTCTTATTTTAACATAAAAAAACTTCCTGTTTAATATTGCGTATTAAATAATATAATTATTATATGGTACAAAAAATTGTAATCACTGACGTTTTAAATTGTATTATATATTTTGAAGACTAGCCACAGAAATATGGTTGGCATTTTTGAGCTCTACACAATAATTCCTTTAGAATCAGACGCTTATATACCGTAGGTATGAAAGAAATTGACTATAGAAAATATTTAATTAAAATTACATTGTGTTTTATTTCTTTTAACACAGTATACACAAATGCTTCATTTTTTTAAATTACACAACAATGAACCCAAACACTCACAAAATACAATAAATACAAAAGCTATGTAGGCATACTTTATTTTAATACCATTTATCAATCGGCAGGAATATAATGTCTGGGACTTTATTTTTGTAGAATGATAATGTTCTATTTTTTTCTGGGCAGTAATTTTTCACTACAAAGTATATCGTTCGTGTAGGCCTACTAATATACAAGTACAGTTTCAATCATTGCACGAATCAAAGAAAATAGCGAGTTTCATTGCGGTCTAGATTTAACTCTGACATCCATAATAACCTTCGAATCTTCATAACTTTTGAATAAAAGAAACTTCGATCTATTGTGAATAGATATGACATATATCAACATAATATTATTTTATAACAACTAGTTAACAGTATTTAACACCAACTAGTGATTAAATTATATCTACAACGTAAACATTGATACATTCAGAAATTTCAGCATTAAAGAAAAATAGTGGGCCGTGTTTATTTTCTCTAAACCTTTCTATCCAACTTGACTTGTAGAGCTACGAAGCAGTTGATCACACGATAGTAACACTTGAGATCATGGACTAATGTACGAGAAATTACTAGTATTTTCGTTTTAATGTTTTTACTAACAGGCTTCGTGGTATAGTTGTCTGTGCACCTGACTAAGAACCTAGTGGTACCGGGTTCGATTCCCGGCTAGTACATGGGGAATTTTCCTTAAAGGGAACTATTCCAATAGTCACCAGAATTTGGTTGCTAGGCTTAGTTAAGTTTAACGTTTCTCATTGGTTCCACATCCTGTATACCATCAATATTACCTCATCTCATCGGGACATGGAAATAGCCTCCTTGGAAAGAATGTAAAATGATTATACTATGGCGTCCCCTGGACAACGGTATATTAGTAGGCCTACTGGTCATTCTTTCCACAAACAGGCCTACGAATGATGTAGCCCAGACAAGCATTATCTTCTGTTCTTTATTTAATTAGGATTTTTTGTTGGGCTAAGTTAGAATAATTTGGGTTTAGGATAGGTCAGGTTAAGTCAGTTTAGTATATAGGCAATGTTTGGTTAGGTATCCTTCGTAAAGGGCACAAGTCTGCGCCTGTTTCTTTCGATAGTTTTCAAACTTTAAATATAACCCTAAATATACTATATAAATAATAAGAACTATAAGGCGTATAACCCGAATGGGTAGTAATACGCAATGCTTAAAAATTAAAATTAAAAAATATAGTTAAATTTTTAAAGCGTATTTAGATTCGCCTCTCAAAGAACCAAACTAACTTTTTGACGTACTTGGTAGGTTCACTGTCTAGAAGCCAACCCGGTTAAACAACATTCCTTTATTATATTCCTTCGTACCCCACCCAGTATATGTGTCAGCTGCTACATATTCATTTAATAGATAATTTAAAAATTAAATCAGTGTTATGGGACAGCAACAAAAACCTTTTCTTCGACTTCAACTTGAGCATCGAACACTTTACTAATTACTAGATGTATTGTTATCGTGACATTCGGCTAACGTTAGAAAAGTTCTTGCCAACATTTCTTCCTGTTCTCCTGCTCTTGGAGGCAGCAGATAAACTGCTATCCAACCAAGGAGATGGTCTCACTTTAACCCCCATTGGATGCAGCTGATCATGGAGAACGTTCAGTGATGTGAGGCTCTAAGTCAAGACCATGCTTTGAGATTAATGAATGGCTCAAGGGCAGAGGGGGGAGGCTAACGAGAGGGTTTGGACCATAATCCTGCAGGGCTGTCTGGGAATTACTGCCGGTAATTTCAACGATCCAACCTCTAGCGCCTTAAGTCTAGGAAAGGTTACTAACAGCCACATCAGGAGCGGAGTTAAACTTTTAGAGAAAAATCTCTAATCATTCAGTGATTTTAAATGGACTTTTAATCTTGTTTCGAGACTCATTAAGTAGTATATTCAAAAAATAATTACGTTAAACAAATAAAAATAATAATTTTAGAATTAAATCTAACAGAAAGTTTCCTCTCTATAAGTTACTGTGAGCTTGTACTTACGTTTGACTGAATCTGAACTGGCGTACTGAGTTATATTCCAACCATATACGTTAGTATTATATTTTTTACTCATATATATTTACCTAAAGACTTCATTGACTTGATCAATTCATTCATTGACTGGCTCACTGAAGGCTAAAAACTATCAGAAATTTAAAGATTGTCTTAGTATAAGATCAGAAATACTACATTTTAAATAAATATATATTAGAATTAGAGAAAAGGTATATTTTTGGTCGTTGAGACGTATAATTATCATTAAAAAAATCCCTAATTGCATTTAAAAAAGTGTGTATTTTGTTATAGAATTCTCGAAAAACAAATGTATTGTACCATTTTATTCAAAAATATTCATTAAAATCCATAAAAAGTAATACAAAAATTAAGTTTGCTATTTTATTGAAATAAGTAAGTTCATTAATTATTGTAATAATAAGCTCTACCCTAATTATTATTATAATATGTTAGGAAGCCTTGCAGTAGCATAAATTAACAGGTAGAATAAATACTAGATAGTTTACATGACGTCATAATAGTGAACAGGGAGAACAAACACTAGATAGTTTACATGAACTAATTATATATAAGGATGAGAACTCTTGTTTTATTTCCGTAGTTCCTCTCTTGCGTGATAGTGGGCATGATTCTAAAGTCAAAATTATGTTACAAAATAACTTATTTGCATTAACGCTAATTTATTATAAAAATGAAACTGTCTTCTGACATACTTGATAATAATTTAGTTCTTTAAATAAATAACGACATTTAAAAATTATTAAAATTATTATTTTAAATTATATTACAATTCTATATTATTAAAGAATCTTATCAATACCTAAGTGTTAAAAATTAAGTATTCATTACTATTCAATAACGTGCATCGCTTACAACGTGGAATGAATGTCTCCAGTTCACCTTCAGGGTTTATTTGAGGTGATTTTTTCAAGATATTCTCCCACACTCCCTTCACGAACATGCGCGTAATTTCATCTGAACTATACCTTCCCTTTTAATGTAACTAGCCTTGTTAGATAATGAGATGCGGTGCAAACACAATAATAGTTTAGTTACTAATGTACGTGTTTCTTGTATTTCTTTGTATATGTTTGTAAGATATGTTTGAGTACAATAACAACTGTCACGTCGGCAGTTCCAAGGAAATGAACATATTTGCTGCGGAACGGGTTGTGTTGTCTCTTCTAGGGCAAGCACTGATGGCTTGTTTTAACTTATTACCATCACTAAGTGAACGTTATGTGGCAGAGTCTGGCGGCGTCACAATGTGTACTTTACAAGTGGAGAGAAGAGCATTGCTTTTGTTATCTTATAGCAGTGCGAGGTGAGGGATGGCACTTGAGAGTCCCCTTTTTTACTCTCAATCTCTTCCATCTCCCGAAGAAAGTAGAACAAACTGGTTCATTCACTTTTATAGCCAGGTCACGTCAACTGTTCACTGGTGTTAGTAGTTGTGTGTGACTTTAAACCTCAAATAAAACATTAAATTAATGAATTAGGGCTTTCTCCCTTAACCTATAGATAGTGGAAGATAGTTGGTCTGAGATTAAATGACATATTATATTTCAGATTATAAAACAGTCTAAATAAGTAGGTGAATAAATTCGGTTATGCTTCAAATGAAGATAATGTATTATTTTTCCCCTGCTTGGTAGATATATTAGTTTACAAGTTAAAATAACGAGAGAGAAGATTTATCAGATGAGTACCTAAAGTTTTCCCAGAAATATTGATAATCCTCAAAATTAAGTAGGTAAAAATGACCCACTATATTATTGTGCTGCCAACCCCATTGAATATAATAAACACCTTTTGTTTAGTTTAGAGTTTATATATTTACTTGTGTTAATATATCTAAATATGTGGACAAGTAAACTAGAGGTAAAGTTTGACATATCTATATATGTGGAAAAGTGAACTAGAGGTCAAGTTTGACATATCTAAACATGTGGAAAAGTAAATTAGAGGTCAAGTTTGACATATCTAAACATGTGTAAAAGTAAACTAGAGGTCAAGTTTGACATATCTAAACATGTGGAAAAGTAAACTAGAGGTCAAGTTTGACATATCTAAACATGTGTAAAAGTAAACTAGAGGTCAAGTTTGACATATCTAAACATGTGGAAAAGTAAAATAGAGGTCAAGTTTGACATATCTAAACATGTGGAAAAGTAAACTAGAGGTCAAGTTTGACATATCTAAACATGTGGAAAAGTAAACTAGAGGTCAAGTTTGACCTATCTAAACATGTGGACAAGTGAACTAGAGGTCAAGTTTGACGTATCTAAACATGTGGAAAAGTAAAATAGAGGTCAAGTTTGACATATCTAAACATGTGGAAAAGTAAACTAGAGGTCAAGTTTGACATATCTAAACATGTGGAAAAGTAAACTAGAGGTCAAGTTTGACATATCTAAACATGTGGAAAAGTAAACTAGAGGTCAAGTTTGACATATCTAAACATGTGGACAAGTGAACTAGAGGTCAAGTTTGACATATCTAAACATGTGGACACGTGAACTAGAGGTCAAGTTTGACATATCTAAACATGTGGAAAAGTAAACTAGAGGTCAAGTTTGACATATCTAAACATGTGGACAATTGAACTAGAGGTCAAGTTTGACATATCTAAACATGTGGACACGTGATTTAGAGGTCAAGTTTGACATATCTAAACATGTGGACACGTGAACTAGAGGTCAAGTTTGACATATCTAAACATGTGGAAAAGTAAACTAGAGGTCAAGTTTGACATATCTAAACATGTGGACAAGTGAACTAGAGGTCAAGTTTGACATATCTAAACATGTGGACACGTGAACTAGAGGTCAAGTTTGACATATCTAAACATGTGTACACGTGAACTAGAGGTCAAGTTTGACATATCTAAACATGTGGACACGTGAACTAGAGGTCAAGTTTGACTATTCTGATTATTCCTGTGCCAGGGATAGTGCAATTCGAAACCCGGCTAAATGTATTAAAGGTATTTTATCCTCCTTTGAAATATCTGGATACATTTCTTCTCAATTATAAGGTTCTCACTCCTATCTCAATTATGTAAATATATGCATAGCCTGGACGTGTAACAAGTGGGATAAAACCATTTTGCATTTTACATATGTATACACAGTATTTAAATACGTAAATATATGTAAATATACACACACACATATATATATATATATATATATATATATATATATATATAATATATAGTTCACATTTAACTGTTCTACCATTATTTTAAGTGAACTACGGTGATTTTTAAATCAGACATCCACATATTTTAATTAAAAATAAAGCTTTTTTTCTTTGCAATATGTATAAGTTTAATTTTCATATTATGTCATTAAGATAATTAAATGTACCTGCAAACCCAGATATTAATCCCTATCTAGTTTTAGAAACAAGTATTATCAGGCAAAATTGAACCTAGCCTTAGTTAGGGCTAGAGAGCTACCCCTTTTCTCAAACTCCTCTCCCAAGCGTGATTTAATACGTATGGTATGGTAGTAAGGCCCATAATATACCACACCTTCCGCGTACCCTTGCTTGGGGCTTGCTTGTCCATACACAAAGTACAAACCGTTAACGATAAGCCATACCTTGCTTGCCAGGCAAGCCATTCACGTTGCATTGTGGGTAATAAATTGGGGAATCCAAGTATCGACAAAAATGGTCAACCACGCAAATGTTTGCGCAATAACCTGTTACCAAGCCAAGACACTTTTAGTGTATCATAAAAAAATTTTAGTAAATAGAAGAAATTTAAATTGAATATTAGATTGTTTTAAACCTACAGCAATGGAGTGGGAATATTTGGATGACATTACAATGTTTTAAATGGACTGGTTGAATTTGAGGAAATTGCTACGAAATGGTTTCCAAAACTTTTTTACGTGATGTTATAGTCCCATAGAACTGTATGGTCAAAGAATAATTTCATCTATGATTTTGGTTCAGCAAGTACAATGTTTTAAATGTTCTACATCCTTTAGTTAAGAATATATTTTTTTTAAAGACCGAAGGTCTACCCTTACTTCAATTTTATTGGTAAAAATTTATAAATGAGGATTTTATTAGCAATGCGATGACTTGAAGATGTGCAACACCAATAAAATGTTAAAATTTTAACCGAAAGTCGAAATTTTAATACGATTTTTTGACCATTGTGGACCCAATTTTGATATTTTTTATTGGTCCAAACATATAAATGAGGCCATTAATTCTTTAAAAATAAATGTATAAATTTAAAACCAGCAGGATCTCAAAAAATGTTTTTATGTAAAGTATAGTGCAATTTTATGCCTTGGGTTTGCTAGTGTATAATTAATTTAGTTTTCAACATGTATTACAGTTTCGAGTAAAATATCTCCATTCTATATACAATAGAGCTAGAAACCGACGGTAGAGAGCTGTAAATCACGCATTGCTTAGCTAAGCAACGAACGTACATAGATTGATATTCTGTGCAGGTCAGGTCGTCTAAAGTATAGTAAAGCACTGTAGAAAATTACATAAAAGTATTTGAAAAAAGAGGACAAGTATTGGCCAAGCTTTTGTAGACAATTGGTACTGATGTGGGCACATTTTGAAGATTGTCATTCCTGAAAGACTAGCTCACTATTCGTGCTATGGCACGGAGAACGGATCCTCCTCAAAAAATACATAAAGAAAGGCAAAATTCGTAAGAAATTCCAGACGACAATATTTTTCTATATCAATGGGAAGAAGATCGACCCGTAGATTCAGGAATGGAGTTTTTTTAAGTGTTGATTAATCTGCTAACTTACCTTGGTACCTCTGAAAAAGTCTGGCATCACCACAAAGAAGAATCACCAGCACAACAAACGTCCAAAGCATTTCAAAATAACGTCCCTGCAAAAAAAATTGGCCCAGCCAGAGCAATGGTATTCAATCTGGGATACTAAAAACCCTAGTGGTACGCGAATACATCTTAAGGGTTGTCTAAAATTTAAAATTTACATATCCTTTAAAACTTATAATTTAATATATTTTTATGTAGTTTATTTTAAAATAGCAGAAGTACCTGGTGTCCCTTGCGTGGCTACCCCTAGCCACATTTTTATTTTCTTCAAAAATACATTAAAAAATTGTCATTTTATTTCTTCCTACCCAATTTTTTTTTATCTAATAAAAGTTTAAACATTTCTGCTTACGAATGCACATGCTTGTGACAGGGTACTAATTATTAAATTGCTGACCTCTACGTAGGGTAGATACCACGCAACGTTCATGACAGACAAATTTTCATTTTAATAATATAGATTTAGATTATAGTATATGTATATCTTGCATTATGCAACAATAACTTTGGGGGTACAAGGTTGAGGATAAATTATATCAGGGCGTATGCGAACTAAAAACGTTGAATACCAATGAGTTAGAGAAAAAATGTTTTTACAATATACATAAGGAATTGTCCTCCTTTAGGGATGACAGTCCTTCTTTTGTAGGTTCTGTCCTTCTCGAAAAGTGTCCTCTACTGCCCTCCTTTTAGATATTTTAAAACTAATCTATTAATCTCTGTATTCAGAGATGCCACGCCGAGAATGTTACGCTTCAATGACGGTACAGTTTCGGAAATTGTTAGCAAATGAATGATATATTGACAAAAAATATTCATTCACTGGAAAAATACTCGTTTAATTAAACAATTAAAAGGGGTGTAAGCATAATTAGTGTTTTTTTTTTGAATTTAATAAAATGTTTCATTTAATTTATGTTGTACTTTTTTCTTCAATTTTTTTCGTCCTCCTTTTTATTGTAAAAAAATTGGTCACCTTAATACACAGCGTGAGTAAAGAAGAGATACAACGAGATATGTGTGGGATATAGACTACCATTTTCTGGTGAGCCTTCTACCCTTTCTGAGAACTGTCATACCACACAGAAATATGGCGGTCAGAGACGTGTTCATTTAGAAAGTTTGTTTATAACAGGAAAAGTATAATAGCTCAAAAAGTGGGAAACAAATGGAGATATCAACCATTCCCGAGGGCTATCAAAAACTCTTCCCTTGTTACACAAACTTGGACAGTATTTAACACATTTTATGCCTAATTATATACTATTCAATATTAATCTCTATATTCTTTTTTTCATTGATAAATGTTACTGTACACAATTTTTCAATTAATGCTACTTATTGATCATTGTTAAGTTTTTTTACATTATTATCTTTCAGAATAATACTCTTTTCCATTTGAAATGAAACTAAATAATACAAGTGTGTCATACATTTACTATTGATTTTAAGAATAAAACTGCTTGTAACAAATTAATGTTGAGGTAATATTATAATAATTTTTCATTTTATAATTCGATATTATTATGTAGAAACCATATACGTCAAACTATATTTCTACATGCACTGTTGACGAAGTTGTGTAAGAAATTTAACTGTCTTAATTTTATATAATCTACACTTGTCTCAAAGTAACCATAAGTTTCACTAATAGAGATACAAAAAAATCTTAAGTTTGATTGCGTTGAGATTATT
The DNA here is from genome assembly GCA_033556935.1 of Timema podura. Taxonomy (NCBI): domain Eukaryota; kingdom Metazoa; phylum Arthropoda; class Insecta; order Phasmatodea; family Timematidae; genus Timema; species Timema podura. The sequence goes on along the minus strand of JAVRXN010000008.1, from coordinate 47,452,088 downwards.
GATGAAATTTTCTCAAGGAGATGTTAAAATATGTCTGGAATCATTCTACAGTATTCAAATAATTTTTATGTCTGCTTAGTGAAATCCTGGACTTTAAAATAATCGCTCACCCATATTTCCCTAAACTGTTCCGCATACACTATTATAAACTTCAACACATCATTTACCATCCTAAACTGTTCTTCGTCCAATGACTACATCTTGAAAACTCAACTGGAAATGTCTACAAGTACACTCTTTTTCAAACAAATACTCGCGCAAGCTTGCATTCAATGTAAACGTAGCCTTTGACGCAAAGCAGATGTCACTTTCCGCTTGAAGGGAATAGCAATTCATATGTTACCAGAATTATTAATCTGTTGACCCATGATGCTTTGCATTGTTAACCAGAAACAGTTGAATGTCTACTACAGCAAGTGCGTTAGAACATGGATCTTGGAAACAACATGTCAAACTAAATAATTAATGTTGTGAGTCAAATAAGTCATTCGCTAATCTCTAGAAATGTAATACTAGAAATAGTACTGAATTTAAACATTTAAATTATCCCATAGGTTTTTGTAGTAAAACTCTTAAAATGGTTTTCCAAAAACTAAGTTGTAATTTAATGTATTTAGGCTTAAAACGAAACACTTAGTCATTATATGTATAAAGGTATATAATTAAAATTTCCCACACTAACATCTAGCCTCTTTGATTAGGATGGATTGATTAAATTGTTCCAATAATTATTAAATCAGTAACTTGTGTCTTTAAAGCGAGGATGTCACACACAAATCTCAAACAAACGGAACATGAGCATTAATCGCTCGGCTCCAGTTTATTACACAGTGACTGTCCCGAAGTAAAACGCTCAGTCTATATGATACCGTGTTAAAAAGCTGTGCCTTAAGGGTCCTACCGACTATCAAGAGTAAATTCCCACAGAATTTACCCTTGAGATAAGGATCTTGAAAACCAGACCCTTTCAGGACTAAATCCTAGCAATATTTTTAAAGAAACAAATAAAATAAATCCAACTTTAGCTTGGCAGATATTTCAAGAAAAGCTCTGAATAATGAGGTCTCACGCCTGAACTATAAGAGTCAAACCTAACATTTACTTTGATCACGTTAATGAATTATTTCTTTAGAATGGTAATTTACTTCATATAATGAACCTAATAATTCCTTCAGACAAAATGAAAACAGAATTTGAAAGTGAAACAACTAATCTTCGGCGCACCCGCATGGTATAACGTGCTACTCTCATGTTGTACTAGGCTGCCAAAGATGGGGTGATAGGGGTTCTATCCCGGTCGAGTGCACTGAGGGTGGTTTTTCCTAAATGTTCTTCCACTTGGCCTTCAAACAAATTTAGGTGCACTTCCTCTAAATTAAAATGTACTAATCCCTAACACATTAGTGTAATTATTACATATGCGTATAGCCCGAAAGGGTAATAAAGCGCGGTGCTAAACAAAACAAAACTGTGCGCGCGTGGCCACGCCCTACTGCAATTATCAGAACGTCACTATACCTAATTGACGTCACAATATTCCGTGATTCGTACAAACTGAATGACTGACCGAAAAAAAATATTTTAACTTATATTTAGGTTGAACGAAATATACATACACAGCTGCATATACTAAACTGAAATATAGACATACCCGAAAAATAAACAAGCTTAAAGCCCCAACTACTCCAACCGATAAATTTACTTGCCTTAAGACATAATAATGGAAACACCACAATTTAAGGTTCTCGCCTATTGAGGCGAGAATTACAATTGCGAACCATGTTTTGGTACACTCTTTCAAAAATGTCAGACCTCATTTGTATTTTTCCCCCTGCGGTGAGAATACATGCTAGCAGATATTCCTCAGCATCGACAGGGGTTTCGTAAACCAGGCTTTTCATGTGACCCTACAGGAAAATATCTGGTGGAGCTAGGTCCGGGGAGCATGGAGTCGTTTTACTGGTCCCCCTCAATCAATCAATCAATCAATCATCTGTCCCCAAATACCTGGCTGGTGTAGTCTCGGATGGCGAGTGAAAAGGGTGGTTTGCACCGTCTTATTGTAATCATGTATGTTAAACGAATTCGTAATGGTACGTCTTCTAACAATTCAGGTAATACTTCTTGCAGGAACATCAAATAAACGAGACCGATGAGACAGAGTGGAAGAAGGACCAGACAAAATAAACGACCATCTATAATACCAGCCCTCACATTGATGCTGAACTGCTGTTGGAATCTAGTGGAGTGAAAGGCGTGAGGGTTTTCTTCGTCCCAAAACATGGCAGTTTGGGAGTTGAAAATGCCTTCCCTGTTGAAGGAAGCTTCATTAGTAAAGAGAATAAGCCGTAAAAATTCAACCTATAACAACAGCGTTACACAAACCAGCGAAAAAAGTTAACTCGTCAAGGGAAATCGTTTGGATTCATTTATTGAACTCTCTGCGTGTTATTTGTGCAGAACATGCCAGATGCTCATATGATTTAACACCCATTTCACGTCAAATAGTTCGGCTGCTAATGGATGGGCTATGTTCAAACCTAATAAGCACTTCTTCAAATCCTCCAATACGGAAGTTCCTCTTAGACCCACGGTTCACCCTGTTGACTGTGAACCTTTCTGTTTCCCGCAATCGTTGAAAAACTCTGGCAAAAAATACTTTATGAAATGGAGTTGGACGATTTGGAAAACGGTTTGTATAAAGCCAGCTAGCAACCCTACCATTACAACGAGCTTAGCCATACGTTAACACCATGTTAGCGTGATCGATAAAAGTATAGTCATTCTTGATCTACTGCGATTAAACGTTAAGAGAGATCAGGGAGTTCTAGAAAAAAGTTTGATGTTTGCAGTGATCGTTATATTGTTCGAGTCACCTCACGTGGCCATGACGTGGCAAATCCAACGCTTTTCTTTTTTAAATACAACGCACAAGCGGTGCGCTTCCGTACATGAGTTCCTTATTAAAAGTTGGTCTACGTTGAACCCCTTACATACCCTATAAGTTTGTAACCTATATTCATTTTAACCATGTATAATATGACTTATGTTACAAAGTATTTTCGACTTTGTGGACTTGGACGGTATTATCTGGAAGTCTTTTTCTCGTTCATAAAATATTTAATATTTCCCTATGGTCTGGTCTGCAAACCACTGTTTGAAACCCCTGATTTAAAGGCTGGTCATAAGAGCCCATTTGGATACTCCTCTTTTCGTTCAGAGGTTATGTGAGTAACTCTTACCCCTTTTTTACCATGAGACACTGCGACGGAAGGAACACGCAATAAATAAAGAGAAAGCAAAGTTCAGTGGAATTATCGTGGGAAAGTAGGTTTATAACATATTTAACATATTTTCATTATCAAAATTAACTGCATTTTTCTTATTATCTGCTCGACCTTGATGGCCTTTGATTGGTCAAAAGTAATAGTTACAGATCATAAATACGTGTGAATATCTGAAAGTTAATTTAATATAATTATTTTGTTACAGTTGAATACGCTGTTCAAAATGTTCATATTTAATTATGTACCCCACGCTTATAGCTCTAATAATTAATAGGAGCTTCAACATCTGGTGTCCGTTTACGAGGCTACCTCTCTATAGAATAACAAACACTCTAGCCTGTCCTACTAGAGTAAATGGAAGGGAGGTAGAGAGAGAGGGAAGGCGTTATTGCATGTTTGTATTTTCACTGGTTCAATTTGAGGGGTGGGAGGGGGAGTAGAATACTTTTCTCGCCACCGTTAGTTCCTCTTTATTAACTCCTTCAAGTAAAGATAAAACCACAGAAGGTATAACCCACTTCGTTGGCCGTGTGGTCTAATACACTACCCTCGTAGTAGACTAGACTGCAGATGACGGGGAAGTCAAAAGTTCGAATCTCTGTCATGTGTACTTAGGGTGGTTTTTCCAAAATGGTTTTACACTCTTCCCCGTACAAATATGGGTACACTTCCTATAAATTTAACATTCCTAATCACTAAAACCATTAGCGTAATTAGTACATATGCTTATAACCCAAACAAGTAGTCGGAGGCAGTTTTAAAATACAACAAAACAAACAGAGCGTATAACAATAATAATTAAGTGGAACTTGGGTGATACAGAACACTGGGGTTTCAATATTTTTACAAACAATATCTTGAAATTAATATTTTGTACGGATTGTGTTCCATTCAGAAATATTTTCCAATACATATTGAAAGATTACACCAATCCACGGGACTCAAGTAACAGGAGCTTTTTACTCAGCGCACCAATGCTCTATCACTAGAGTATCCAGGTTCAGTCCATGCCCGGGCACCTACATCATTCATTATTTAAAGACAGTGTCTATGAGGACTCTATCAGATATAATACAGCCATAAATATAATAGCTATCAGAAACATAGATGTCCGGGGTTCAATGAGGATCTAGAGCAGAGGATAGGTCAGTGATTGAACATTGGTACACTAAATTAATGATTTCAGGTTTGATTCCGTGTCTGTGACGCATATTGTAGAGTAGGCCTACAATAATTATAGCAGACAGGTGATAAAATAAAAATACTTTATAAATTTAATTATGATCCTCTTTAGTATTCTATATTTTGCTGTTACTTTTTAATACGTATTTACAAAGTTGTTTTACTACTAGCTACATTCCACTCCAACCACGTCTTACTACAGTCACGGCTGTACCCATTTAAATTGAGCGGATGGGGTAGGGATGGTGGGATTTAGATGAAATGTACCAGCATTCATTCATATGGAGGTAGGCCATTTATTAAAAGAAAAATCTGTCACCTCAATTACTCGTCACCAGCAAACCGTACTAGATGAGTCAGTTACATAGACAGCGTGCCCATCTTTAATATACTGGCTACTCATTATTATTAATAATGGCCTTCGTTGATTTGGCAAGATAAGATATAGCTTCTTTTAACACCACGCTAAAGATTAAATACAAAACTAATCACATTTATTGGAAATATAGTCATATATAAAAATATAATATTAAAAGTAATTAAAAAGTGTCAAAAAGTAGAAAATAAATTTAAAATGCATTCATATGTTCATTCAAAGCTCTAATTATTCCAAGAACCAATTTTAGTTTAGTTAAGAGATATAGATAGACCTATGTGTGACTGCACTGTTAAGGAAATGGTGATAAATAGAGTTTACCTATTTTGTTTCAAACCCGAAGTCCCATGACAGTAAAAGAACGAGATTTATATCTGTGATGTATGCACGGGAATACCTGTAAGGTCAACTCTGAACCAGTGGTACGGGTGTGTTCATCCTTTAAAAAAAATAGGAAATGTGAAAAGAGTTATAGTGATGTAGACAATATTATGTGGAGCAAGATTGATAGATTAGACCTCCAACTTTAATTTAACCTCAACCAACGTAGTTTATTACGACACAAAGAGATATCTGTCATACATCCCTGACACATTTTCTCTAGACAGTGTAAAATGACCAAACATGCAGTGAAAATTGCACACATGATCTCTAGGGATGCTGATATATGAGACATAGTTATATCATCCTCTAAACACCTCTTGTTCCCTCCCCTTCCCTCCCTCTTCAGCACTGGATGTTGAGCCTGGAGAATAGACTGCCTGCTAAGCCCGGGCCCATGTTCGCACGACAAACTACTTGATGGGAAAAGGGGAGGGGGGTAGGATAGGGAATCAGATGAGACTCTACCCACCTCTCTGAGCTATATTGCCCCTCGTCACCCAGAAAAAAAAATTGGAAAGATGAAAACTTGTCATAAGGTGACTAAAAATATATGATCTTGACCTTTTTCGGTCGTATCCTTTAAAACGTTAATACTTTCAAGACACCATTTTGATCCGCACCACTGGGCATACGGATATAGGTGTCAGTCTTGCCTTGTTTGGTTTTACGCTGACTAGTGCACAATTTTTTTAATCAACGATTATATCAGCAAGTGTCTTACACATTGACTTAATTATTCTGTGGTCGAATGGTCTAAGTACAGTGATATTCAACCTGGCGTATGTGAAGAAGTCTTAGGGGGTAGGCCTACGTAATATATATATATATATCATCTCATGATAAACACTGAATAATTATGACCGGATTTAGGTTTAGCCATAATTGACCCGGTCGTAAGAACATGTGATCTGGGAGCGGCAGTTTCTCTGTCTCTCCTGGATGTAGATGATGAATATGTATAACTTGCATTACGCACCAAAAACTTAGAGGGTAACATTAGTACAATTATTTTTGGGGGTACGCAACAATAAGGGTTGAAAAACCACTGGTCTGAGGCAAAGTCATCAACATTTGGGCTGATCGACTTAAAACTTATCAAGGTGCTGCGACACCATAATGTATATATTCTTTCTGATTATTGTAGCTTACTCGTATCTTAAATCAATGTTCCTCAAAGACTTATTTCCCACCTTTCTAGAAAGAAGTATATATAAAACTAGCGACCGACAGACATTGTCTTGCCGAACGTTGCTTTTCGTTGGGTGGCATAATTGATTCGATAATAAACAAATACTATGTGATCATCACAATTACAATTTCACAATGAACTCAAATTATTACAAATTCAGTGTTTGTCAAGACAACATACAAAATAAAACATCTTTCATTTTTGGCATTTCGCCCACACTCCACAAATATCACTGTATCGAAAAACAAATATAGCTATGAATTATCTCAGAAGTTCAATTATTCATGAACTTTTCAGAAGGTTTTAACGGTAAATTATTAATGAACTTATTAATTTTAATGGTAAATTATTAATATTATATTCATTAATAAATTATTGGATGGTGGTGGGGGGGGGGTTAAATTTGGAGGTTATATGTTCTGATATGCAAAATATCTAAAAAAATTCCCCCAAAAAATTCCCTAAAAAATAAAAAATTCATAGAACCGATTGCAGCGCCATCTACCGGGTCTAATTGTGAATCTAAACCATCCACGGACCCACTCAACACAACACAAAATTTCATCAAAATCGTCCATCCGTTTAGAGGAGTTCAGTGACATACACACGTACAGAAGAATTATATATATTAAGATAAGTTAAGTAAAATGTAATGACACATTAAAAAAAATTCTTATATACGTCCCATCATGGCTATTTTGGTCATACCCAAAATTATTTGAAAGTACAGTAATTGATATGTTTGCGAGATTAAAATACTCAAGTACCAACTTTTAATGACGATATAGCTTTATTATGGGATCGATTAATTATATGATTAAGAAAGACAATTTGATTGCGATCAACTAATTACCGATCCCTGGGCTAAGGCGTCCTTCTCATAATAGACTAGGCTGCCGATGTCTGGGAGATCGGGGTTTGACAGCCAGTTGGTACCATTGGGTGTATTGAGGACCTTTTGTCCTAAATAGCTTTACCCTTTGCCTCCAAGCAAATGAAGATACACTTACACTTAGTTCAACATTCCTCATAGCTATCTTACAAGCGTAATTAGTTAAATGTTATTGATCCAAAACACGTTGCAAAAAATAGATACAACATCCAGTTCCCAGACCCTTTAAATCATCACTGTAAAAAGGGAGGTCCCAATTTCCTCTTTTGTATATTTTTTTTTATCACACTGGGGATCTAATACAGAACCCTTGTGTCAGGAGACTGAGATAATCTGTGGAATTCCCTCGAGTTGAAACTCACCCTGTTGTCCACAACTTGTTGGTACGACTGTGGCTGGTTGACTTGGCACACCTCACGTACTACCAGCGAGTCATCATTCCAATTATCCCCCCCTCCCCCCTTTCTCCCTACAACCCACAACCAGACTCTTCCCGACAATCCTTCCCGCAAGGAAGGGATTAGATTAGCTGAGGTGAGTTTTGTTCGCTGTCAGACAAGGACAGATAGTCAACTAGAGTGCTGGCTAGGATTGATGGCCGTTCTTGACGTGTGGATACTCCTGATTAGGGATGGCAACGATATATCAACCTAAAAATTATACCAATTTATTTACAAAAACATCAATATATTTATATTTTAGTTTCCAATATCGATTCATTTATCGATATATTTCACATATCGGACTACGTTTGCGAATCAAACTAAATTGAACGATTTTCTTCTCTATGTTCAGCCTATATTAGCTGAGTCGATTTTTACTTTTCTTTTACTCCTTGAAGAGAGAAATATTGTAATCGTCAAAAAAATTTAACTAGAAGTTTTTGATAGATGTCGACTTTTCATGACACACTGAAACCAAAAATGGACCAGACCAGCAACCAATTGACCTATCGGGCTAAAATATGGTAGCTAGGATTTTTGTAAAATTACCCTGATATATTTTTGTAATTAGATGGTTTCCTCCAAAGTTAATGGTAGTTTACAGAAGAGCAAATATAGACAAAATAGATTTTCTTGAAATACACTTTAACGATTTTATTAGATTTCGTATCTAGGCACTGTTTACGTCCTTGGGAGAAATTAAACTAAAGTGGAAACTTTAAAGCTTATTTCAATTGCATTCATCTCATTCAAAAAGTTAGAATTATTTTGTTCATGAAAATAATAAAGGGAAAATTTTTCAAAAAGGAACAAAACTTAAAAAATTACCTTAAAGTGTAATGTTTAAGAATTATTAAGATCATTATCTATCATAATATGAATAGTTAATCAATATTGAATTCATCCAACAAAGACCTGTGAGATCCTTCTTTTCTTCACACGCTTTATTTAATCCTGCCCCTGGAAAGGCTGATATCTCAGCACATCTCTTATGCGGCTCCTGTCTGACGGAGTCTTCAGACTCTCAGTTGCCCCATTCACACGGGCACTGCTGGTGTAACCGGGTTTACACGGTCGTAACTAAGCACTCTCACTACCGGTACTTGCTGGGATCTCCTGTCTGACTAACCGGCCACGTGGTCTAAGGATCAGTGAACATGGCTACGAATTTAGGGGTCCCGGGCTCGATTCCCAGCAGATACCTTTGGTATTTTTCTCTAAAGGAGAGTTATCCTAACGCTCCCCTGGGGTTGGTAAATTAGAATTAATTTGGGTTTAAGATCACTAATATCACCACAACTTTATAGTCACTATCATTACACCATCTCATGGTGGGTACGTGTTGACAACCTCCATAGATGTACCCTGGGCAAGTTCTCTACCACCGAGCAACGAATAGTTTATATATAGGTGACTTAACTAGATGTCTTGACCCTCCTGGTCAGTAGCGCCAGTAAAACAAGTCAGTCAGTAGTACAAAAAAAAATGAACCACTGGCCTCAGCGCACTCAGCACCCACTACTGTACTTAGTTCTTTTAGTTTGGGTTCGAACACGAGCCCAGTGAAAGCGTTTCACTATATCCCAATTTAATATAATAGCGGAGGGGGAACAAATCCAAGACTCCACTTTTGGAAAAAAAAAACACAAATCTTTAATTGGCAGGCCTATAGTTTGAAAAAATTATAGATCTATTTTATTATTTGCAAGGATTTGTTTGGCTCCAACAAAATGAGTATAATTGTGTATTATATTTTTATTTGTGTAGTTAATAATTTTAAACAAAGGCGTTATTTAACTTTGTAATATATAAGGTAATTATGAGGTGGTTGAATGAAATGAAGTGCACCCACTTTTAGTTTAGAGAAGGGATGGTAAAAACTGTGATAACACACACTTATAAAATCACCTCTCGCTGTGATTCAAACCTAGACTAAGGACATTTTCCTAATGATTTAGTACTCTCCCTCCTCGCAATTACGAGGTAGTTTAGTAAAATACAAATCGCGCGGACGGGTATTTAGGCTATTTTTTCAGCACCCATTTAAATACTAGATTCTCTTGATAAAATCTAGATTGCTAATATCATTAGGGAAGAGTTTTAGAGTATTCTATCCGTTTCAACAACTCGAGGACAACTTGTTTAGCTAAATGGGGAAGAAATATGAATTTCTTTCTTTCAAGGTCCGTATATAGACGATATTCGTAAGCCAGCAAATATCTCATTTGGCCTAAATTGCTCTGTATTTTTAGATAGGAATAGCGGTTATATTTAATAAATACAGCCTTAAGATCCACTTAGTCACTTACCCTCCTATTGCTATCTTAACTCTAATAGACTAAACTTCAATCTCTTATTGCAAAATCCCTTAATCACAAAAATTTCACCAATTAAAATAAAATATAAAGCATTATAGTTTTCCTCCAAGGTGTGCTAAAAGCATATTGGCTGAAATTAAATAGGGTTTGTTGTCAAAAATCAGCGATGGTTAAAATACTACAAGTTGATTTTATATTTATATAAAGTAAACTGAATGTATAGTCACATCGCTTGATTTTTAATGTTCCGACAGAAATGGACCAAACGCTTTACAGGTATTTAAGCTGAGGAAGTAAAACCTTAAAGGTAGCAAATTCGTTCTTCTCCCCGTTATCTACAAATATATGCATACATCTTATAATATAATTTAGTGAACTTACTTCAAGATCTTGTCCATAAAATAAAGCGTGCCTACTTGTTCTTATTAACTCAACATATTCCAAACACAAGAGATAATCGTTTTAAATTTGAAATATCAAAATCGTTGTGGTTTTATGTTAATGTGTGTGTACATTCAGTTTCGATGTTTTTGAACTCTATAATTTTCTACAAATTTAGATAAAAAACTTTTAGAATATATTGAACAAACTATTATCAATTTTACTATAGTATATTGAGTAGTTTTACAAAGAGTTAAATTTAATGTTTGCACAAAGTAATAAAACAATTTCACAATAATTTAAAAGTGTTTGATTGATTTAACAAATGTATCATAGATAAGATAATTTAAAACAAATTTGAGCATCAATACAAAAATTTAAATATGCGTAATAATTCATGTAAAGTTTTACTAATAAATTTAACAAAATACCAATACAATTTTAAGGTCTACGATTTTATTTTTAAAAAACCATTTTAAGTTCAAATCAAAATATTCTGTAAATAAATCCTCTACTTGTGAAATATTTTGAAAAAATTTAGTTTCCGAATAAAATTTTTAATGCGAACGCAAAGTCTTCCCGTACATGACGTAGTTTTTTCATTGCAAATATTTTCAGTAGAGGAAGCAGCACTCATTTGTCCAAACCACCACTCCAAGAAGTCATTTGTTGAAACCAGCTCCTCATAACTTGAAATCTCACGGACCGACAATTTAGTTTCGTTGATATTTTTACTTGTATGATTTGTTTTATCTTCATGAGCTTGACTTTTTGTTCTGTCGAAAAGATGCGGGTTCATGATTTGACTACTTTTGTTAAGACCAGTTTCCAAATAGTTTTCAAACGTAATTATCATGTCGAGATCTTCTGTTAAATGGAATGTTTTCAAATTTGAAATATTGGATGATTTATTGACTTGAGACCTCTGTACAACTGGTAGGTCAATATAAGTTTCATCCTTGCAGACTTCCTTATCTGAGGAAAAAGCACTCTTTTCTCCCAGCCATCCCTCCAAGTGGTCATTCGCCTCGGTCAGTGGCCTCCTTCGTGGACTCTCGGTCCCAGCCATTTCCTGCCCTGCATAACACAATATCATAGCTTAGAATTAATCACTTTGATATTAATACAATCTAAACCGACATGGATTAAAACCCAGGACCTTTGATTTGACAAGATAAAGCTCTACCATGCATGTAAGATGAAGGTAATCTAAAATAACATGGTATAGATTATTTTATTATGGTGGCCCGCAAAGGCTGCTTTCAAACGCCTGACCAAGACACATTTTTCAAATGTATGAATGCTTTTCCAGCTAATATACAGTCACTTTATTGATGCTTGTATCATTGTATGATTATCAATGATGTATCATTTCATCAGACTAACATCCTTATATAATATTAATAAAATATACATGCATATATAAGAAATATACAGAAAGTACTTTAATTTAGTAAGTTAATACCTTTTTCCAATGGCAAAGTATCGTAGGTGATGTTTCCCAGTAAACTCCTGGATAACCTTTTTACTCTTGTATCGTGATTCGTGGGTGATCTTTTCTCGTAGTATAGTAGATAATTGTATCTAAAAGTATCACGCTTAGTATCTTCTTGTATTATTCTCTTAACTCTCAACTTCGTTCAGCAAATCTTATCGTCATTCACAATAAAGTAAATATGATTGGTGTTTGTTGCCAGGAGACGACCTAATGTGTTTCATACATTGTAGTAATAGTTTCCTTGAATATGAATTGTTAGATCTTTCCCTATTTAATTTCAGGTTTCCCTTCATCACATCCCATTAGCTACTCAATTTATATACATACATATTAATTTCGTTTTTTGGGCAAGGATATGGAAGGTATGATTGAGAGGAAAGTACCCGGGTTAACGTGGTTATTAAGTGGTAGAATATTTAGTAAAAACCTAACTTCACTGAATCCAGCCAGGATCCTTACCCCAACCTTGCTGGTAGTGACAAACTAGACTAAATAAGGTTAATATTTTGATTACGTTCCTTTAGACGCTTTTAGTTTATAATAATTACTAGCTTTTGCCCGCGGCTTCGCTCGCGTTAATATTGATTTTATCAATAAATTCAGGTTGTCGATTGACAAAGGAAGTATGGCAATAAAAACGATGGACATATTGGGGTTGTTAGTCAATAGAGGTAGAGATAAATAAAAAACAAACTACACGATATAAATCATGATTCAGTGTAGGAATAGAAAAGAAGTAGCGAAGTGTGTGTCAGTAGAGTCATAGGTTATGCCTTTCCACAAATTGGAAGATCCTACTCCATCTTAAATTTTACTTACAGTTAATTAACATCCCTTATTTACTCCGCTTGTTCTTGACCGTTGCAATCATGGGCACAGAATAGATCATTATTTTAGGTCGCTCCTATATACTATGTTGTATGTCCTTCCATTTGGCGCAAATACATACAAATTCTGGGCATTGGACACACACGAACAGGCTACATATAGCTGGCCATGGAAAAAACATGGCATTTCCAAATGCACCCCTGCTACCTGCAATGTTTGCCCTTGCGCTTTGTTAATAGTAATAGCAAAACTAAGTTTGATTGGAAACTGGAGTATTTTGAATTGAAATGGTAGGTCAGTAAGGATTATTGGGATTCTAGGTATGATTACACTTTCCCCTTTTCCCAAACCGGTTAAAATGGTGGCAAAGATTATATTTTGCCCAAATTGTGTAATTCGAAGCCTCGTCCCATTACATAAACGGGGTGCATCTAAATTTTGCATAAGCATAACTGGTACACCTAATTTCAATTGTAGTTTATGCGAGGGTACACCCGATAGCTCCAGAGAATTTAAAAACTCAGTGGGATATGAAGTTCTCTGTTCTGTGTCCATGATTGTATCTATTGACAAATACTCCTTTATTTCTCCCTGCACCTCTTTCAAAATGTCAGTGTTGATTTTGTTAGCGATTTCATTTTTTGTTGCAAGAATTGCTCTTGCACATAAACAATGATCACAATTTAAATTTTGTTGTAAGTCTGGGTAAACTTTAGAAATGAGCTCCACATAATTTTCCCCAAATTACAGAATTTCCCTGTAAGTAAAATACAACCTTCAGCATCCGTGTCCAAACGTCCTTCGCCAATTTTCAATAGTGTCTCTGCGTAATGTCTTGAATCTACGTCATTATAAAGGTGGACTCTCATATTCGTTGTTAGGTTGAATTTTTTCACTTTTGCCCACAATCTTGATGACTTGAGACAGGATTTGATTTCATCTGCATGTGTGCTCCTCTGGATAAGTTAGAATTAAGTTTGCGAGGAATTTCAAAAAAGAAAAAGGAAAAAACTGTTTTTTTAAGAAAAGAAATATTCCTAACCTAAATATTAAAACAGACACACTATTATCTTAAGGTAAAAAAGTAGAATTAGAATTAAAATAACTAACCTAAAAATAATAAATGATAAACTATCGCTCAAAGAGAAAAAAAAAAAGAAACAATAAAAACTGAAAACGTAAAACAATTACTATATTATTAAAATAGGACTAAACACAGATAAATAAACGGTAACAAATCAATTTTTGTAAACAAATGAATCGCAAACATGTATTGCTATGATAAATCAATTCTTACTTATAAGTGGTGTAATGCAACAAATAGATATAGATAGAGCTGGGGTCGATTTAAAGTTATTATAAGGGTTTGAAGAATAAACATAAACTTTTTGCTTAAAATTGCTGAAGATCTATGGAAGGTTGATAGCCTTTGATGAATAGATCTTTAACTAGAAAGTCGAGTTAAGCCTTGTTATATGTTTTTTATTCCAGTAAAACGTTTAAAATACATCTTAGCGTGATAATACGCATCCATCCTTTCAACGACCCACTAGTTTTGTGAAATATTGCTGAGCCATATTTTCATTCATCCCCCAAAAAACAAGGGTTTTTATTTTGAATGAAGAACATACTCAACTAAATGAAAATGTCTTGATATTTTGAGGCCCTTCCCCAAATACACCATATCAAGGTAAATAAATCTTTGAAATTTCCTCTTAAAAACATATTTTAAACTATAAATTCTCTCAAAAAAAATCAATTTAATCATAAAAATAATTTTCTAACATTTGATAAATTAAAAAAACCTAAACAAAAATATATTAGAATAAAATTTTTTCAACTTTTATCAGATGTAGGCTATAAAAATATCACTCTCCAAAAAAGCGTATTAAATAAATTCAAGTTTATAGTATGTATGATATGAAAATTATAACCAAACGTGGGTTCCAATATTTTTTATATACATCAATTTGGTATAAAAATATCGTTTTTGAGTTGTTAAGGATTTGTTGCTGAAATACTTGTAAATATAAATGTTAAAAAAATAAATTTAACAACCATTGGTTAATATTTCTAATACAATGTGGTACCGTGTCCAACTAACACGAGTAGGGTTGAGTCGTCCAAAGACAGTTAGTCTTCTTAAAGTATGCACAGTAGGTTATGTTGTTTGTCGTAGACAATAGACCGGGCTTTTCAATTTTAAGAATACTCGTCGCACTTGTAGTATTTTGGGAATATTCCAGAACGGCTGTTAAAATATGTCGGGATGGTTGTCCTAATTGGTTAAAGGTCATAGAAGAGGAGGGGCCTAGCATCATACACACCAATGTATGTCTTGTACATTTAGACAGAATATATCAAATTATTGAAGTAGCTGTACTTTACGTGTGGTACATGTCAGTGTATATATATATGGTGCGTCTGGGCTGAATCATTTATAGCCTAGTTCGTGGAAAGATTAGAAAGTACTAATGCACCGTTGCGCCAGAGAACGCACGAAAGTTCTAATCGTACATCCTTTCGGTGAAGGTACTTTCCATGTCCCGATGAGATGAGGTGATGGCGATAGTATGAGGTTGTGGAACAAGTGAAAACACTTAAACCTAACATAAGCCTAACTAAGCCCTGGTGAGCGTTGGGGTAGTTCGATAATTCATGTGAGAATCGATCATGGTTCCATAGATATTTCCGATAGTGTAATCTAACGATGGAATTAAGAATGTATTTTAAAAATCCTATTGGATGCTTACCGCGAACGGTATTATATATATTATTGCATAATAAACACAAATTTCGTTTGAAAATAAGAGAATTCATTCAAAAACTTGGAATCAAGAATATATAAATAATTTGTTGATTTTATATCATGAAATAAAAAATATTTTAGAGCGATTACTTTGAAATTGAAACAAATAGTTGTGGTTCTAAATGAGATTTATAACAAGTTTTGTTAAAGCATTGTTCGCTTAACGTATGTGTCCTTACTCATACTATTAACAAATTTAATTATGATTTTATTGTGTTACTTCATATCATCCACATAGGTAGACAACAATATTGGTTTTTTCCTATTTTTATTTCTTTTCATTAATTTTTATTCACAAACCATTGAACGGATGCTGGGAGGCTATATTTTAGCTTGACCATTTGACATTTCGTCTATATGGATCTTCGTTACACAGTGACTGTCAAATGTGTGAACCAGTCTTAGCAAAAACTTTGCCGGGACATTCTTTTAACCTAGGCCGAACAAAGTCTTAATTATAATAACATAGTATTGAATTGTTTTCTGTTTATCATCAAGGATGAATATCAACTTAAAATCCAAAAATAGATCTTAAAACTGTAAAAATTATAATAGCATGACATAATTATTATCAATATGATTAACTTATCATTTTTTAAATAAAGGGAGTGAGGTCTACTGCATACATAGTTAATAGAATATATTCCATTACATACCATTTCACTTGAAAGTGTTTATGAAAGAACTAATTCACTATTGAGGAGGCGTGTAAATCAAAAAATAAACTTCACAAGGCAATGAATGTTTCATCCAGGATGATAATCAACAAGCAGCTTTAGTCAAAACCTTATTTAGACATCATATTCAAACAATTATTACCATTCATATTATAACAAATATTATAGTTGTATCTTCAATAAATATTAGGATTAATTTCGTCGTATTTATTTTAAAATTACTTACACAATAGCAAAGATTCCAAACCTATAGGCACTAATAACGCAGAAAAGTAGGCATCTACTAAGAATAATGTGAAAGTGAGAGTTCCTAAAAGAAAACAAGTTAAGATTAGATTTGTTTTGAAACATTTTAGAATACATATCAGGTATATGAAAGACATTAATAAAATAAAAACATAATAACAGAGGCTTTCTCAACCATATCTGTACCTCTAAATAATACTTAATCTTAATTGATGTACACTTTGAAATTTAAAAATTGGTTTTACTTTATATTTACTGAAATGAACATTGAGCACTTACACTGCCAGGTAGTGACAAGTATGTGTGACCATATTCATTTATATGGTGGAAATAATATATTAGTAAATAATATGTACAGACTGGATCAAATATCCTTAGGGGTTTGAAACGTTTACAAACATACAACAAATCAATGTGTTTTTTTTAAAACGAGACAGGCGCACATATCATTAATATCCTTGAATTTTTTATGGGAAAGAAAATAAATTAGTCAGTTTAAAGAAAACCAAGCAAATATATGAAGCATTACGGGTTTTTAACTCTTGTTTTTTCCGGCACTTACCACACCTGTGTCCAGATTCACTAAAAGGTTCACACCTTCTCCCGTCTTGAGTATAAGAATGGCATAAATTGGTTCTCAAGATGTTCCCCAAGAAGAGCCTTTTTTATTTTACCCATCTTCTTATTCGCTAAAAAAAGTATCAGACTTCTGGTAAGCAAAATTAGTGTACCATTTTCACCTTCAATAAGTGTGAAGGATTTACTTACAAAGTCAATACTACTCTATTTTATATCTCAACTTAAAACTGTGAAAAATACCTACATATATAAGCAGCTTGTGCGTATAAATCCCCACAGTAATAATAATAATAATAATAATAATAATAATAATAATATCACAGAAACACTAGTAATATCACACGAAACATAGTAATTTTCAGAGAGAAAATCTCAGTCTGTAAAAGCACTATCTCAGGCTTTCCGCGTAAGATCGTAAATGAACAGAAACTGTATCATTTAATGTTGAACTTACAATAGTGAAGTGCAAATAATAAAATAAATAGTGTACAATATTTAATCTGTACTAATTTCATCAATTAACCAATCTGTAATCCTACAGTGATAAACGTAAAATCAGATCGTCATAGCCGTGTGATAACAAGTGCGTAGCAAGGCATGCACGAGTCATCATCATAATAAAACTAGGTATTGTTATAATTGCTGCCCAACTGTAGGGCATAAACGGGTCCACATCCACATCATCATCAGCATAAAATCCAGTATCACTATAATTGGTGCCCAATCCCGAGGCAAATATCACTATAAATTTAGCCCTAAAAACAAGTAAACAGTTGTATTAATCATGTAAAACCTCCCAGGAATACAGTTTAAACGAACTTGTTAAAAGCATTATCAAAATATTTTTAACCAAATAGCTAGAGTCATTTTTAAATATTTCTTTTTTTAATCGTTCTTTTGTAAACCACCCTTAAAAGATTTTTACCCAAAAAAAAAATGTAATTTGCAATGACAAATACTTCCAAGATATCCATTTGGAACAAAATCTTTAGAGACATTTTTAGAATGTTTCAAGTTTATTTAAAAATCAATCATTAGAAAAATACCCATTAATGATTATCTACCCCAAAAACAAGTGTACAGTGCTATTTGCCATATTAAACACTCTTAGGTTTATATTTGAGAACTCAATCGTTTGAAGCATTTGTAAAATGTTTCAAGTTTCTGAAAAATCAATCATTAGTAAACTAACCATAAATGAGCTTTTAGTCCAAAAACAAATAAGTTACAAAGTGTTATTTGTATGTGAAATAATCCTAAGATACCTATTTGTAACCAAGTAGTTAAAGCCATTTTTGAAATATTCCCGTTTTTGAAAAACCAGTATTCAGTAAACTGACCGTAAATTAATTCTTACCCCAAAAACAATTGTACGGTGCTTTTATGTTATAGCACACAATCCCAAGATATACATTTTAAACAAAATAGTTAAATATATTTTGGAAAATGTTAAATTAAAAAAAAGAAATTATCAACGAATTTCCCCCCAAAAGCTAATGATGCACTGCGGCCTGTCACTTCAAACAAATCTTAGATATGCATTTAAATCAAAATTGTTAGCGACATTTTCGAAAAATTTGGAACTAAAAAATCAATCATCAGTAAACTACACTTAATTTGATGGCTAGGGTCAAAATAAAAAAAAATCTTCCTGAGCCCTATAAAATCTAAATATCAAGTTTGAGCAATATCCATCAAACCTTTTCGGATCCATGTTCAAGGACAGAGAGAATTGTAAAATCCACTTTTTTGGGTTCGGGTTCATAAAACGTGAAGATTCATCGTAATTTCGAAATTGATTTTTATTTCACGATTACAATGATTTATCTTGATATGAGAGAGTAAAAACTGTTAATTTGCGAATGCTTATTGTATATTTCATAGTAACCATGGGATTGATTATTTCCAAATATTCACCATAATAATTTCAATAAATTTCCTTCATTTGAATAAGTAGGAATACATCGCTTGTATGTATAAGGCATAACTCAAACGGCATTCGACTATACAACGTGTTTCTAAAACATTGCATCAAACTTTGGCAGGATACTCCTTGGGTGAAATAAGAATAATTCTCATAAGCAACCTAGGGTCCATCTTCAATATTAAGGGCGGTATACACCCCTAAAGACAGAGCTAAAAACGACTGTTGTGTGAAATATTATGAAAACTGCTTAGGGTATTACAACGAATCTTTGTATACTACTTATTGAAACCTTGATCATTAATAAACTAAATGTGCTGTTACCGTTACCCACCCCATCATGTAAAAGAGGGGGGGTTGTAACACATTTTTTCTAAAATAAAATATGTCAGAGTAAGTATTACCAATTTTTACTTAAGATTACAAAACAGGGAATCAAAATTAACAAAAAAGGTGTCTTGGAGAAACTGTCTAGCTTTCCCCGTTTATGAGATAATCATGCATGTTTAATTTTAAAGACAAGTGTTAATTCCTGCCAGGTGGGGAGCCAATAAAGCTGTGTTGCTTCACCCCCCTCCTTTCCCTCACTCTTATTATCACTATCTTCCCCTCCCTCCACGAGCAGACTGCATCAGTCCACACGACTTCACTGCATGTTGCGCGTATTACTAGTCAAATGGCAAAGTACACAAACGCAGAAATGACAGACATGGTCATGCTGTACGGTGAAGCTAGAGGAAACGCAAGAGCAGCTGCACGGTTGTACCACGATAGATATCCTGCGCGACGTCAACCTTATCACCGGACCTTCACCGATGTCACTCAGCGACTTCGTGAAACAGGTACATTTCAGCTACGAGGGGGAGCTGGTCACCCGAGGAATGTTCGCACTCCAATTGTCGAAGAAGAGGTACTGAATTATATGGATGATAACGCGTCAACAAGCACACGTGCCATTGCGCATCAAACGAATGTGTCCAATTCCACAGTATGGCGTGTCATGCATGATCAGCTGCAGCATCCGTACCACATGCGCAAGGTGCAGGCATTGGGGCCAGCAGATTATGCTCCTCGACATGAATTCTCCGACTGGTTTCTGCAGCAGTGCGGAGTGGTTCCTGATTTCTCCACTATAATATTGTTTTCCGATGAGGCAACATTCACCAGAGACGGCTATTTTAATAGTACAAATAGTCACATTTGGAATGACGTAAACACTCATGCAACTATCATCATGGGCAACCAGCATAGATTTTCTGTCAACATCTGGGCAGGCATTGTGGGTAACCATCTCATTGGCCCTTACCTGATGTCACGACGTTTGACTGGCCACATCTACTACCAATTTCTGAAATTTGCATTGCCACAGTTCCTCGAGAATGTACCGCTCTCCGTTAGACAACGCATGTGGCTACAACATGACGGTGCCCCACCTCATTTCACAAGAGCTGTGCGTGACTACCTCAACACTGCATTTCCTGCCCGATGGATAGGAAGAGGTGGCCTGTTGCGTGGCCACCACGATCTCCTGACCTAAATCCGTTAGACTTCTTTCTGTGGGGCTTTGTCAAAGCTTTGGTGTACGAGACAGCTGTTGAATCTGAGGAAGACCTGTTAGCCAGAATAGTTGCTGCATGTGATAAGGTTCAAGAAACTCCACGTGTTTTCGAAAGAGTAGGCCAGTCATTGATACGTCGCCTCAATTATTGCAATAACGTTAGGGGCCACCATTTTGAACAATTGTTATGAATCTGCTTTTGAAGCTAGGAACTAAAACATGCAATAACTACAATTTGTATTTCTTAATGTATCTTTCAATATTGCAGTGAGTGTAATGAATAAAATCCCACCCAAGTGTGAAATGTGTAAGCATAACTCACTAATGTAATAAATAGCAACACATCGGAGCTTATGAAGAAGGAAAAGTATCAGAGTTTCTCCATCATAACACACAGACCAGCCTTGTTTACCAAATGTACGTGATACATAGTCACACGTGCCGGTAAGAATGGTTAAACGACTACATTGCGAAATAAAACTGCGATTCTGGCTGCCTACCTGGCAGGCATTTGCACTTGGCTCTGATCTCAAACTTGTGTGATTATCTCAGAAACTGGGAAAGCTAGACAGTTTCTCCAAGACATCTTTTTTGTTAATTTTGATTCCTTGTTTTGTAATTCTTAGTAAAAATTGGTAATACCTACTCTGACATATTTTATTTTAGAAAAAATGTGTTACAACCCCCCCTCTTTTACATGATGGGGTGTGGTAACGGTAACAGCACATTTAGTTTATTAATGATCAAGGTTTCAATAAGTAGTATACAAAGATTCGTTGTAATACCCTAAGCAGTTTTCATAATATTTCACACAACAGTCGTTTTTAGCTCTGTCTTTAGGGGTGTATACCGCCCTTAATATTGAAGATGGACCCTAGGTTGCTTATGAGAATTATTCTAATTTCACCCAAGGAGTATCCTGCCAAAGTTTGATGCAATGTTTTAGAAACATGTTGTATATGTCAGGCAAGTTACGGTCCAATTTAAATAGAAATAGCCTTATTTGGCAAATAAAAACTAATAAGTCAGCTTTCAAGTATTCATAAGTGAAGTCATATGACCTGCAGCTGTCACTTTTGATGGGTTTTTCTATGATTATAAAATAAAATTCATAATATATTAACATATCCCGAACGAGTAGTAAAACGCGTGAGTAAAATATTATATATATATAGATAAATAGATAGATAGATAGATAGATAGATAGATAGATAGATAGATATGTATATATATATTTATGATATATATATTATCAAGGTTGATTGTAAGCTGATTGATTCATATTTTCTAAAATGCTCTTCCTATATAGATATTCACCACTGTCGCACTTTCTTTGCTTCGGATATCTTCCGTCTTCAGCCAAAATATTCCCGCGCGAGAATACTTGTCTGACCTGACTGTACCTGAGTGGAGCGAACACCTTAAGGTATCAAACTCACGATAAACTGTATAACTGTGTAGGTGAATGTCGGAATCTCGCCTGGTGCATAGAGGGAGAATTTCCCCAGATGTTTTTCCCCCGTGGCTTTAAAATCCCCTTCCAACGCAGGTGAATTTTTACTCGAAGTTCCTTTCACAAACTCTACCCTTGGCATAAATCGTAAATAATCCTGGGTTTTATTTTAGTCTTGCTTCTTATAACCTGTTCAGGTTATACGCATATGTAAAGTACAAACTACGCTAATAAGTTAGGGATGAGGAAAATTAAATTTAGGGGGATTTTAACCCAATTTTCATGGAGGGCGAGTGAAAAGACATTTTTTTAAAACCTCTCAGTACACCCAACCGGAGTTTAAACCCTGATCTCCCTGTCATCGGTATTTTAGTTTATCGTGAGAGTGATGCCTTAGATCATGTGGCTGCCCAATCAGGTAGTCTTGTTTCTTAACGTAATCATAAAAGAAATGAATAGGGTAGGATATGTGAGATAAGCAATTTCGCAATTAACTTTAATATTTACTGCAATCTAATTTTGTATGCTCTTGTCAAGACTTGTCGAGAGATTGATCACTAACGTACCAGTCGGAAGTACAGCAACACCACCAAAAAGACAACCAACTCTACCCTAAAAGTAAACCCTACCTTTAAACTTCCAATCAGGTAATAAGCTACAAGTAAAACTTCTCCATTTAGCTAGATTAACTGGCGTGACCTTATCTTTCAATTAGCTATGTAGTCTATTACTTTACACTCGTGGCTTTGTTAAGTTAAATGAGGTTGAACTACCTCACCTTGAGGTCCTAGGTTTAGAGTGGAGGCGGTAATTAAGGTTCCGGTTATAGAGTGAGCACTATGGAGATGAGAATATGTCAGCCTGCTTTCTCCAGGTGTCTTTCAAGAAATTAATCAAAATTGATAGTAAATTAGAAATTTATAATGAAACCATAAAATTGTTTATTCGCTAATTGCTCAAAGTCTCGATCAGAAAACCATTATTTGATTAAAACGCTCTTGTTAGAAGTAAGTATAAATTTGTAGGTAATTGATTCGAATAATAAGCTATGTGTAGGATATATACACATAAGTGGCTAGTAGAAAGTCACTAAAGTAACTTTTATTCATTTTTGTCAATATATTAGCTTTTATTCCTTGAAATAAATAATAACTTTCCAAAGTCTGGGCTATTAATTAAACAAATGACACGATATAATCGCACTAAATTTTTCATATTGTGTATTATAGCTTTGAAGAAAATTTTCAAAAATAGATTTTCAGTAAATTGCCCTTAGTAGGTGTGACTCATAAAAATAAGCAACACTATAACAGCTCCTGATTTGAAAACTTTAAACAAAATTGTTCAAATGTCTTTAACAAATTTCTAATTCTGATCTTAAAGTACACAAATATTCTAATCAAAACATTTTACACTATATATAAGTAGCACTCAGAAATACAAATAAATGACATGGAACTCTGCACGGACTTCATCATTCCATTGTTTAAAAATGGATGTATTTATTCAAAACTTGTAGTATATTATGTGAAACGAAATAATATACACTAGCAATCCAGGGAAAAATTTGCGTTGTACTTATGTTAAACAATTTTTGACTCCGAGATTTAAATTTTATAATTGTCTTTTTAAAGAATTAATGTCCTCACTAGTATATTTGGACCAAAAAAAAAGATCAATATAGGGTCCACAAGGATCAATACTTCGTATTAAAATTTTGACTTCCATTTAAAATTTTCGACATTTTAATAGGGGTTGCATATCTTATGGTTGTCGCATTGATATTAAATTCCTCATTTATATATTTATACCAATAAAAAAGTAAAAATTGACTATTGATTCTAAAATGATAGAGATAAATCATTGCTGTACAACATTTCCCCTAAGAGGTTAAATAAATAAATGGTACGGCGCACCGCACAGACTTTCTCTCTCTTTCTATAAACTCGTAAGATTTCTGAACGGAATAATGTACAGTGTATCATCACCACTCCACATAAGAACACGCATAAAATAATATACAATGATATAGAATCAATGAGAAAAGAGGCGCATCTTTGTCCACCTAAGAGCATTTCAAACAGTTTAATGTCTTCCACAAGGGTCAACACTTCGTATTAAAATTTCGATTTCTGGTTAAAATTTTAACATTTTATAAGGTGTTGCAGATCTTCAAGTCATCGCATTGATATTTAATTATTAATTTATACATTTTAACCAATAAAAAATGTAAATATTGACTATTGAGTCTAAAATGGAGATAGATCATTGCTATGCAAACATTTCTCCTAAGAGATTTAAGGAAAAATAACATAGTTTTTTAGATACTTATATTTAATTACTCTATGGCATTGGAGAATTATTGCGTTAAGACTTAAGTAGTATATGTTTACAACTAAAGCTCAAAAAATTGTATTAATATATTTACAAATATCTCAGAAACTGCTGCTTTTATAAAAATATATGTCAAATAAAAGTTTTTTATTTCTAATAGTCCTACAATTTTGCAATGATAAGTTGTTTAGTTTCTCCAATAGTTGTGGAGATACGGAAATTAACGCTTCTGTAATGTACCCTAAAAATCATTTTCATAGGAAAATGAAAATAGCCAGTTTATTTATAATCTTAATCAACGCCTAGATACGAATTTTAATCAAAATCGTTTAAGCAGATTTTGAGAAAACCAAATTTTTCTCTTTTCGTCCTTCAGTAAACTATCCTTAATTTTAAGTTTTTATAGACACACAGACAGACGGCATTGCAAAGACTATTTTTTAGGGTTCGGGGGGTCATGAGACGTCGACATCCATCAACATTTCAGGTTAGTTTTTCTTACGGTCGCAATACTTAAGCTTTAATGTCCAAAAAGTTAAAAATATATATATAATTGCGTATAGATTGAAAGTTATTGATTTTATAAAAATATGTTTCGAATAAAATATTTGTATTATAAATATATATACATATTTGTAATGCTAAGTAATTTCATATCTCAAATAGTTTCGGAGCTATTTAAAAAAATGTTAATTAACGCATCAGACCGGAGCCCTTAAAGCCATTTTGCCGAAATATTGAGGGTAGCCATTTTGTTTGGAATATTTATTAATGTTTATAAATGAAATTTAATCAAAATCGTTGGAGCCGATTTTGAGAAAATCGACTTTTTCTCTTTTTGCCCTTCAGTAAACTACCCTTAATTTTAAGTTTTAATAGACACACAGACAGACGGCATTGCAAAGACTATTTTTAAGGGTTCGGGGGGTCATGAGACGTCGACATCCATCAACATTTCAGGTTAGTTTTTCTTACGGTCGCAATACTTAAGCTTTAATGTCCAAAAAGTTAAAAATATATATATATATATAATTGCGTATAGATTGAAAGTTATTGATTTTATAAAAATATGTTTCGAATAAAATATTTGTATTATAAATATATATACATATTTGTAATGCTAAGTAATTTCATATCTCAAATAGTTTCGGAGCTATTATAAAAAATGTTAATTTACGCATCAGACCGGAGCCCTTAAAGCGATTTTGCCGAAATATTGAGAGTAGCCATTTTGTTTGGAATATTTATTAATGTTCATAAATGAAATTTAATCAAAATCGTTAGAGCCGATTTTGAGAAAATCGACTTTTTCTCTTTTTTCCCTTCAGTAAACTACCCTTAATTTTAGGGGTAGATATCCAATTCCAAAAACCCCTCTGGGCAACCCTATGAAAACCCTAGATATCAAGTTTCAGCTCAATCGGTAAAATAGTTTAGGCTCTAGTTGGAGGTACAGACAGACAGACAGACAGACAGACAGACGGAAATTCAAAAACCACTTTTTTGGATTCAGGAAGTCATGAAACGTCAAAATTCATCAAAATCTCGAGTTCGATTTTTTTGACGATCACAATACTTTCTCTACCTGTAAGATAGAGAGAAAGTAAAAAGAACATACACTTTTTGAGAGGCTCACTTATCTATTTACTCTATGGAACTAGAAAATTATTGCGTTAAAATTTAAATAGTATTTCTCTACAAATATAGCTCCCAAAATTGTATTAATATATTTGCCAATATCTCTGGAAACTATTCGTTTTATAAAGATATATTTCAAGTAAAAGTTTTTTTTTATTTTTAATAGTACTACAATTTTGCAATGATAAGTTATTTAGTATCTTAGATATCTGCGAGGATTTTCTAAGGAAACATTCTTAAAAATTGGTTTACTAACAAACTTCTTTTTTTAATGTTCTAAGCTATAATTTATTCTCTGAGAAAATATGTACGATTCTAGCCTACCATTCATTACTAAAAGGTTTTCCCCTTCATTTAAAAGATGTTATATTTCCTTTAAATTCAACCTTACTCATCCGTGACCCATTGGTAAAAAGATGAATATCCAAACTGGTGGTAAGATGGGGTAGACGCGCACCCCACCATCCACCTCCACACACACACACACATACACACACACACACACACACACACACACACACACACACACACTATAGACGTATGCAAGTTAAATGGTTTGGAGATACATACTAAAGATGTTATAATACGTGTTAACAAAAGAATTAAATATACCTAGTTCTATAAAACTTAAAATGAAATCGACAATTTCAGTATACGTTGAAATTTCAAGATATAATTATTCATTAGCATATTAATTTTTGTTAGAGGATGTGTTTGATGCGCCTTTATTATATTTAATTGATTGAAAAATGTGATCATCATAAGAACATTGGATTACAATCATTCGAAGGTGGAATGAGAATGTAATTAATTTCTTTATTCTTATAAAAACTAATTTTATTTATTTTATATTTAAGTTAACCATAATGTTAATCGCATTTCCCCTTGAATGTATATTTTTTTACTAATAACAGAACTAAAAAAATATTCTTATTACAAGCTATAGTAAAAATACACACTATCACAGAGAAAACATTTTGAAAGCTTTATGATAGGATTTCCTGTAGCAAACCTCCACCTACTCTGGATGAATAATGACTTGGAGCACAACCCTGGGGCCAATAAGACCCTTGAAAAATAAAAATGAACAGTTGGGTTTACATCCTCAACTCTTCTTAAAACATGAGGAAAGTTTCATGTATGAAATAATGTTTTTATTTACATCAAAATAAACAAAATTAGCTTAATACCAAATTCATTGTAAAGTATATGGCTTAAATAGGTCAAAAGTTGGTTACTGATAATTTTTACATTTTGAATTTTATTTTCAAGATGCATATTTAAATCAGATTTTTTTTAGTTCTTCTGCATCTACCTCTGACGAAACAAGAAGTTTTAGAAATAAAACAGTTTCTCTAGCAGAGGAAAGTAAGACAATTATATTTCTAACACCTGTAACTTAAAATATATGGACTGGAATTTAAGTTTTTATTCGCTATTTATAGATTTATATACATTAATATTATTCTCTATGAGCGGCCATGTTCTTTATGTGGAAGATGTTTGGACGTAAGAGCACATTATTTTGCTAAGGAAGTTTAAATTGACCATGTGAAGATTACTTCTCAATTGAGTGGTGTTCATTAGAAAAAGATAGATATATATTATTAATAGAGTGAAAATAACCAGAAACTAAAAAGATTTCATTTTTTCTACATTGCAAATGTTTTGCTAGCAAATAATACTAAACTAAATCTACGATAAAATTAGCTACAAAAATATTATTATGCCTTAGTAGACTTAGTAGACAATAATTCATAATAAAGAACCAAACCCATTGTATAAGGAAAAGTTCCTACTAGAGTCAATCTTGAAACACTTGTAAAGAAATGTTCTACCAACTGAATTACTATAATTTAACACAATAAATTGTTACACCCCTCTCTCCAACCTTTCCTTACGACAACAGATAACTTAAAGGAAGGGGGAGGGATAATAATCTACATATATACAAAGGACATGAAATGCAAGATTAAATAACATTACTATATACGGTTTATTCAAAGCAAAAACAAAGTAGAATTATTTACATGGTCTCAATGATTGTACTGAGTTCTGTGGAAAATCATAATGGAAATAAACAATCATTTCGCGCAGTTAACTAGAGAGAATCTTCCCTCATACTTGACATATCTAACAATCAGATGGGATAGTCTTTAAGAGACAAACAACCCATAGTGTTGAAAAGTGTACATTACTAAAGTTTATATAAGGCCTTATGGGCCTTATTTTATTGTTTTAAAGGCGTCTTAGCTACAACAACTAAAGCAGACTTCAACAATTTTAATAATAAATATAAGGTATATTTATTAGACATTTTTACAATACGCGAGAGTTTGGCTAACAGACTTTAGTCAAACTCCCGCGGGAATATCTGACCTATACTTTCAGTTTAGAAACTTTCATTTACTTGCAAACTCAAAGTAAATAAACTACAATAAACAAAGTCTAGCGAAAACATTTAAACAATGTTCAATTATAAAAAATAATTGCTAATTAATTTTTATCAGTCATACAATTTACGCTACAAAGTTAAATTTTGTAAGTATTCATTATAACAAAAGAAATCAAAAATAATAATTAGCAACATTATTTCAAAATGAAATATTAATAAACGTGTCCAAGACAATAATTATCACAAAGTTATGATTATTTAAAGATCAAGATAAACAGCTGACTCTAGCGCCTAAGTGGTGACAGACACAAAAAAATAGAGTCTCATATAAGTTTAATATTTGGTAAAGAAAATTGTTGTGCAAAAATTACAACGTCCAACACACCTTATACAAAAAGTTAAAGTTTTAATTATAGAGTTTAAAATATACGTCACCATAGTTTACGTTCGTATTCTATCATGGATTATCCTGACATAGTCCTGGTCCTAGGACTATGTTCCTCCGTCCAGAGTCGATTGAATAGTCCTTTTAACAATACGATTTCAGCACTTTAAATAGGGCTTTTCATAGCAGGGTAGCAAGGTGGGGGGAAATAACAATTCTGTCGGTGGCATTTCTTCTAGAAGGAATGGAACATCACGTAGCTTGTTGATGTTGTTGTCCCATTCATCATCTAGAGTAGTGGTTCTTCAATCTGATTTTATTTCCGCAGTACAGGAATCTTCCACCAGGGGGCAGGTAGATAGCATTCTGTCAGTTGTGGATAGTTTGGCACGGGTCTTCTACAGTGTCTATTTGATTTAGTTGGTGTAGACATTGATTGAAGGGGTCTTGTGGCTGGCGTGGTCACATCCTCGTTCTTGGCTTGTACCCGGTGTTTATCGTCGTTGCTCTAACCACAAGATAGATTGAGTGAGTACAATTCCTATGTATTAAACTATACTATAGAATTGATTTTATTGATTTGAATTGTTTATTACGTAGTGTCAAAGTACGGGAACTACAATAGTGAAGTGTACTATTGTAGGGTTTAGAATATTATTGAATATTATTTGGAGCGGGTAGTATGAATCAGAGGCGAGTTATGTGTGAAGTTTTGAATGGGGGCGAGTTCTAATGTAACACAATGTTATAAAATGTACATACTTTTATTTGTAGAAACAACTATGATCTAAATCGGCAAGAATGTACACCAGTTTATAAAGATCTAACTACGAGTACGAACAAAATGACAATATTTTAGACCTATATGTCTCTAATTAATGATCAAAAATAGCTGGCGTGTAATATCTAGCCAAGTATCAAACATAGCTGAAGTATAATATTTGGCTAGATATCAAACATATCTAGTGTGTAATCTCTATATACATATCAAACATATCTGGTGTGTAATCTCTATATACATATCAAACATATCTGGTGTGTAATCTCTATATACATATCAAACATATCTGGTGTGTAATATCTAGCTAGATATCAAACATAGCTGGTATGTGTACATGTAGTGTGGACATATAAATGTGCCCATAGCGTTCGTCACTTATGTCCTTATTACAGGAAAAGGCTCTTCAGGTGACACCTCTTCCTTTACGCCGCCAGTAAAACCTTGACTTGATGATGTCAATGTTGCTCTGTCTTTGGAAATACCTCTTATCTGAGTCCTAAGCCCCATCTTCACATAAATAAATCACTTCTTTAGTAGCTTGTTGAAGTGTTAAGAGAGTCACTTCATCCCCTCCCAGGGAGACTGATCATGTGTGATTGTGATCCACGCAACATCTATATACATTGACTGATCCTCTAGAAAGACACCACGTGATGGAAGATACAAGTCTTTATGGACATGGATGAAGTCTTCTTTTTTTTTTTACATCATATCACATCCAAACACCTCTGGCAACAGTATTGGTCCATTATTACCTATTTCTTCTCCTCACCCACACTTTTCCAAATCTTCGAATACCTCCCTTCAGATGGTAGCTTCTTAAAGGAACTCAACAGTAGTAAAGTAAATATCCTTTTTACTTCCTCATCTAAAGAGAATGTATTGTAATCGTTAAAGATTTTGATCTCAAGATTATGATGAATATTTAGGTTTTATATGCCACTGAATCCCCCTGTTCGGATCAGTTGTCTGTCATGAGAACGTGATAGTTCTCAGTATCATCACTTGGTGGAGTAAGCTTTGGTTCAACTGCTACACGCTGGATGTCATAGTTTATACAGAAGACAATATCTGAGTGTTTTTATTATGTTAAGCTGGCGAGACTGATTCTTTTGTTTATTTTGTTCTGTTACCAAGGATATTAGTGTTATTATTATTATTGTAGACTTGTTTTTTGTGTCTGACTTAGAAAATATAGTTAAATAAACCAGCAAGATGAAATTATGTCTTTAATAATTATTGGTCCACCGAAACAAACCCGCCCCCCAAAAAAAAGGATTTTTCAATTTTATATTTCTGTCTGTCTGTCCCAGGCCACCGATCTAAAACGGTGAGATGGGTTTGGTTTTAAATTACTACCATACGATGATTACAAAGAGCTTAAAGAGCCTCTTTCAAATGGTTTATAACGCGTCTGATTCACCACTGTGAATACAGACAAAACAAATATAAATTTTAGGATCAAATTTAAATTTAAATCCCATGGAAAAGATATCCTAAAAAGACAGATTGAACTATTATAAATCTACTGAAAATTTGATATTTGTAACCCATTAGATAGTTTTTACAGTAAAACTTTTGGCACGGTTATATTAGTTTAATTAGATCATACAAGTGACACAATCAAAAATACATTTTATTATAATTTTAAGAAAAAATTTGAAAATTATTTCTTTGGTAAATTACCCTTAAATAAGGTGTCTTACAAATGAATTTCTCTCCTTAAAACAAGTATACATTGTTATCTATCACTTGACACATTGATCATTTATTCATTTTGAATAAAATCATTAGTTATTTTCTAAGCGTTCATAATTTTAAGAATCACAAATTGGTAAACTACTCTTAATATCAGAGCTGTGAGTAGAATGAAGATGTTTCCTAATGATATGACCTAACATCTTAATAACACACGTGGATGAAACTCATGAAATAGTTTCAGATGTATCCCCAGGTGTACGACAGAAGGATAGAAATACATTGAAACAGAGAGACTGGTAAGACTCGCCTTTCGGAGCTTTGGGGCAATGGAAAACATATTCTCGAGACAGAAAATGTTCATGATTAGTTTATGCCATAATTAGGCTTTCTTCATATTACAAAGTATTATTACTATTAGCACCGCGTCTTACTAACCGTTCGGGTTATATGCACTTACGCTAATGTGTAATGGTAGGCTGATTGTGAGATGAAATGGAGGACCTACAGTTTAACGTGGGATCCGAACCACGGTGGAGGCCTGGCATTCCACACATTCACAAGTTGGGATTAATACACGTTTAGTCAGAGGTAAAGGAAGGGTTTGTCAATCAGACAAATCCATGCCAGGACCGAGGATTGAACCCCGGACCCCCAGCACAGAAGTCCGACACCTTACCCCTAGACCGCCAGGTCACCATTATAGAGTAGAAAATGTACTTCTTATATAAAGTCAAATGTAAAATTCACTAATAGTAAGATTAGTTTTAATAACAAAATATATTTTGTTCCTGATAACAAACACTAAGTATAACATTGAAAAAAAAAACCTAGCCAAGCTTTGCAAATTAGGCAGGTTTAAATCTAATTTGCTAAGTTTACAATTTAATGGGTGGATACATAATGTTAGGAAACTTTCATTAGATTTATTTATTTTGTTATTTTATTCTGGTCAACTGGAAATATTTCTTGTTCAAGAAGAAGTTAATTTTTCCTTCACGTTGAGGAACATTAATTATGGATGAAAAATATGTTTCATTTAAGCTTTTAATTTTTATTAATAGATGTCACCTAACGCTGACTATAATTGTCAAAACATACTGATATAAAATATTTTTAACTTCACAGTATCTTCCCCATTTTAAAAATTTAACATTTTTATAGTAATTCTATAAACTATAAATGATTTTGGCCCCCTTTGTTAATTCATAAGTGTAACTTTAATAATAAGCTCCACGTTGAAAAATCTGTGTTTCTTTTGTTGAATTTGCTTGTTCCGCAATGTGCATATGTTCAATATTTGTTGTTACATTGATGCTGATTGAATTGGCACTCCTTTTTTAAAAAAATTAGGATCCAACTTAAGCACATACTTCAGTTATTTTAAATACATATTTTTATTGTTAAATTTGTTTTTTACTCAAATGCTTTCGGGATGTCCCATAAAAAGTTAATTTTGTTTTGTTTTTATACGATCACAAAAATTATGCTATGTAAACACTTTTAAATAGTAGCCCATTCATTCACTTTTAAAATTTGAAAATTTGTATTGGGTTTTAAAAGTTGGTTGTTGTTTGTTTTGGATATATTCTTAAAAAATGTGTTCTCTAACTCCAATTTTATTTGACATTCTCGGTATACAGAGGAATTTAATAAAGATCACTAAGCTAGGTTTGAAATAAGTAGGAGCTAAATATATTACAATATATAGGCTTAGAATTATCCTAATATTTCATTTTAAAATTCAAATTAAATTTTATTTATACTATTTATTCAAATAGAGATTTAATAGGGAATCATAGTGGTTTCAAAATATCCAATTTTTCTATCTAACCAATATCGATTTAGCCAAATCCTACAGTACATTTATTTATAATATAAAACACTTAACAAACATCCATTTTGAACCAAATCCTTGGAGCCATTCTTTAATATGGCTGAGCAAGGCAAGATCCATCCATGGCTGCTACTGGTCTGGTGCAAAGGAGGTTATGAGCTGAGAAAGGCAAGATCCACCCATGGCTGCTACTGGTCTGGTGCAAAGGAGGTAGAGCTGAGCAAGGCAAGATCCACCCATGGCTGCTACTGGTCTGGTGCAAAGGAGGTAGAGCTGAGCAAGGCAAGATCCACCCATGGCTGCTACTGGTCTGGTGCAAAGGAGGTAGAGCTGAGCAAGGCAAGATCCACCCATGACTGCTACTGGTCTGGTGCAAAGGAGGTAGAGCTGACAAGGCAAGATACCCATGGCTGCTACTGGTCTGGTGCAAAGGAGATAGAGCTGAGCAAGGCAAGGTCCACCCATGGCTGCTACTGGTCTGGTGCAAAGGAGATAGAGCTGAGTGATGCTAGACACATCCATGGCTGCTACTGGTCTAGAGCAGAGGAGGTAGAACTGGGCAAGACAATCAACTCAGAAAGGAGCCGATACGATGCTATACAGGCAAGTGTGCGCCAACCTTTAATCGATTTGTATTTGATCTGAATGGACTTACACGTCTTGATTGCCTCCAACCTTTATATCTGTTTTTATATTATTTTTCTATTTGACCTTTTATTTTTTATTTTATGATCGATATTAATTCTTGGCCTTATTTAGATCCATTAAAAATATATTTTCACATCATTTCAAATATACGAAACAGCCACTTAAGTGACCGCATGGTCTAAGGTGCCATTCTCGCAGTAAACTAGGCTTCCGAAGACGGGAAGTTTGAGGTTCGGATCTCAGTCAGGTGTACTCAGGGTGGTTTTGTAGCCCCTTTTCGTCTTCCAGGACAAAGGAAGACATACAAAGGTTTAAAATAAGTGGAGAATAAATACATAGTGAGCAGAAAGGACATCAAATATAAATATATTATTAATAATATATTTGCTCAATTCTCCACGCAACCTATTTTGCATTATTGTGCTAAACCAAGAAGGATAAAAAAGGATGAACCAGAAAATAATTAAAAAATTACCAGGAGGGTGTATACCACTTGGTTAAATAGAAATAAAGTTGAAGTCAACATGTCGGAAATTAATAGATGAACATAAGTTTTATTCATAAATAAAGGATATAGGATAAAGGACTCTAAATATGTAACAACATATTTTCCCTTGTCAGAAGGACTCTGAATATATAATAACATATTTTCCATAGTCAGAAGGGCTGAGTATATCATTGAATAAGTAAAATACTAAGTCCGAAAAAGAATGTTGACATACAAAAAGCCGAAACTTAATTTTGTTCTTACATTTTTTGAAAACGTAGACGTGTCCAAGATCGATATCCTGCCAAGAGTGAAGTGTCCTCCAATCTTCTGGCAGTATTTTTTTGATATCTTTTACTCAGAGAGGGGAAATGTAGGGGTTACACACAACACAGACACAAAGAGAGAAAAGGGGAGGAGAGGGTAGTGGTTAAAGGGGAATATGTGACTAGAAGGCCGTAGAAAGCCCGAGAACAGTCCATCTAGTCAACATGTAACCATATAGCGCCGGAAATGTCATACTTCATACTTCCCGGCGGCCTTAGTGAACACTCGATGTTGGCCCGGCCAGTTCCTTTGAGCATTCAGTTTTGACCACATGTTCGCGTAGCCAGTTGTGTGGCGTGGTAGATAGTCAGTTTGGGATTTACATAGTGAAATGGAGCACGGTTAGTTTAGAACGACATCATATTCTTTAAATTTGGTAGAATATGATTTGAAGTAATTTTGTTGTTTTTTTTAAATTAAACGTTGTAGCTTTGATAAGACGCTACAGTTTTTTTCCAAAATGATGTTCTACTCTCCCTCCACGCAAATGCGGGTACACCTACTATAAATATAACCATCCTAATACTTATAACCATTAGCGTAATCAGTACATAAGCGTATAGCCCAAACGGGTAGTGAGATATGGTGCTAAAAAATATGTTTGTATACGAATCAAGAAAGATGAATAAAAATAAGGAAATATGGTGGACTAATAAGTTTTAGTTATTGAACTGTCATGTTTGATGCAGAACTAACTGAATCGCTTTGAGTGTAGGTAAAGCTCTGCTAAATAGGATGGATCTTCTAGGCAGAATAATGACCGTGTGTGTTAATTACCGAACGGTCGGAGAGATTTAGCCGGAAGTCCAGTGAAGAGAGGATGTAGAGGGAAGCAATGTCATGAATAGAGGAAGAGCAGGTTAATTCCGTGGCATTCAACACATCTCTAGCAATTTATTTTAGTTAAGGTCTTTAGCCATAAAGTGGATATATATGGGGATTTTACAAACTATTTATCAAAACTATGCTTCCCAATATGTGCTCAAGATTAATATGCATTGTCTGACACTTTATCTCAGTCAGTAGCATGTCTAGTTATTGAGCCACGGGTCCCGGGTTCGATTCCTGGTTTGGCCGAAAAAATTATCATTGGTGAAATATGGGTTCCCGCTTTCACAGTAATGAATTAATGACTGGGGACTGGATGCTGTGTCTGGCCTAGGTTTAATTTAGTTTTTAAGTCGTGTGCTGATATAATCAGTCGGTTCAAAAATGTTAGTTAAATAACTCAAATAAAGTAAAACCAAACAAGTCGTTCACCCTTTAGCAGGGCTCTTGTGAAATGGTTTTAAGGAAGTAGGCTTATAGCTAATAAGGAATATATTCAAGCTCACAGTGTTGATGAAATCTATTTGTACAGCTATTTATTTTTTTGCACCAGGTGGAATATCTATATTATTATTCTAAGTGGCGCGTCTTACTACCCGTTCGGATAGTATGTGTATGTACAAGGATTTATGCTAATAAGTTAGAAAACTGGAATCAGACACATCTTTAGGAGGAACTGTCTTCTGTAAGAAGTTATAGAATGAAAGTTGAGGGAAAGGGTTAAGGCAGAAGGTGTATTCATGTACTAGATGACTTTAAGGAAATAAAATTCTGGGAGCTGAAGGCGGATGCAGAGGGCAAGGTGCATTGGCGGTCTAATTTTACTGACAAAAGGAATGGACCTCTCGTAAGACAGAATACATAATAATTATAGTGTTAAGGAGGATGAAGGGTAATTTTTGAAGAGTTTTACACGCATTTGTATAGAGGGAGAGTGGAAAACCATAAATGAAACCCCCTCCACCCTTAGTACAGCTGACTGAGGTTCTAACACCAATCCCCATATTTAGCTCTCTAGTCTATTGTAAGAGAGACACCTTTTAGACCAATGGTCTCAAACTCTTCTCAGTCGAAGGGTCAGATTCACAAACCGAAGCTTGCTGCAAGCAAAGTGTATAGAGACACATTTTGTCTCTTCCACATCTTACTACCTGTCTGGACTATACAGATTTTAATTAAGTTTGAAGGTAAGCAACAAGGTTGATGGAATTTAGAGGAAATGAATCGGCGTGTAGTTAGAGTGAGAAACAATTTAGAAAAACCAACCTCATTACATGAGACTGGGATTTGAACTCAAGGTTTCACGCCCCTAGAAAACCAGAGCAAATTTCGCCTGCCCAATGATGTGCTTCTATAAAGCTATTTCTTGATCTATATTTGAAATAATTAAATGATTAACTAGAATATTTGAAAACCTACATTTTTTTCAAATGTGTTGGCGGGCCAGTGAAACACCCAGAGCAGAATTTTATAAATTGATTAAATATAAACTCACACAGTTAAGCACTATTATAGCATTGTGTGAAATAGCTATAAGTGGTTTATATATTTAAAACTATGTATACACTAGAATCAAATGTTGATAATCCTTCTATTCTGATTCACCATAGCCCACTTGTGGCCCAGATACACTGTAAGGTTGGACACCAAGAAAGTACTAAAAACACACACGGTCTCCAAGTCATGTTGAGAAGAGGGCTAGGTTTGGCTTGGAGAAACAGGTTTATGTTTATTAGCAGCAGTCTATTCATACAATTACTACACCTGCCTTGTGAACCTTGGTAAACAATACAACTCCCTAACAAAGAGAGGATTGTAACACTCAGCCTGGGGGTAAAATGATCACTGAACTCTTGTTATCAATCAACAAGTAATAAACCTGATAACTGTTATTTTTCTGTGTGTGTTTTTCACTGCTGGCCGGATAGAGGTATAAAAATTGCAGGCATGGAGGCTGGTCAGATATATCTCGAGGGTCAGATGCGGTGAAACCTTACACCCCTTAAAACCCTCGGATAGAGAAGTAATGTGATAGTAAAAAAAAAGTAGACGTTTAATGAACCCCTGAAACCGAAAAAGCTTTTTTCGCAGGGTCATCTGTCTGTTTGTCTGTCTGTCCGTATGTTGGTATCTTAGCCTAGAGTCGAAACTATTTTACCGATCGGGCTAGGACTTGATACAAAGGATTTTATAAGGTATGCTTTGAAATAGATATCTAACCCTAAAGTTCAGGGTAGTTTACTGAAGGGAAAAGAGAAAAGATTTTTTTTGTAAGAAATTAACTTAACGATTTTATTTAAAAATTGTATCAGGCAATCTCATTTTCCATGAAATTGACTTTTAGGGTACTTAAATAAGCGAAATATCCAATTTGGATCATATCTCCACCATATTGTACTTGAGATTTATTTCTGAGCTATAAGCAGAGATATATACATTTTTTATTGCAGTCTTTGAATTGTGAAATTGATTGTCATTTTCTTTGGTGGATGTAAATTTTCCACTTTTCTCAATGCTTGTGCAACAATTTCTATTATTTCGTTTCATAAATCTTACGAGTTTTTAGTAAATATCTCCATTCAAAAATAAAAGAGAGATAAAGTGTGTGAGATGCACCGTAGTCTACTATTTATGTTCAACTACTGTATCATTGAGAACTTTTATTCGATTTAATCTAAAACATATCGCTCTTCGACACGATTTTTACAATACTCATATGTTACATTTCACAACAGTGTCCTACTACTATATATTTCTACCAATTTAAGAGTTTGTTCAGTTGTCCACGACATGAATATATAGAACTAAATGGAAAAATAATGAACTGATGTGCTCTGTGGGATCAGCAGAAGAAGACTGGTCCTCGTTGCTTGTTGTCGACAATGTTTGCAAACACGACCAGACAAGAAAATTTTGTTTCTTGTAACACATTTGAAATGGATGACAAGGAACATTGCTTCTTCCTTGGGAAACACAAAAACTAGTTTCAAACAATTTGCAAAATGTTTCCGAATTTTAAAAAAAACATCCTGGGAAAAATAACATAATTTGCATATGTTTGCAAACAAAGTTTCGGAAAACGTTTCCAGGGGCGTAATAGGCCTTGGACCACGCGTCCACCGAAGCGAGTATTTGTATTTTTACCACACTAATTTATTGGGGGCAAAGATATGGGCTTTAGATTATATGTACAAGCATTTGCATGATAGCAAACTGGGAAGACACATAGGAAAAACAATCCTCAATAGACACTGCTATGATTCGAACTCGACCTACCCTCAACAGAAACCCAGATTATAAAAGACTATTAAAGGACCTCAGTTAATTTTATTTCAAATATGCCGATTTTTTTTATGATTTTGGCTGTCTTATGGGCACATAAAATATGAAATTAGTTTTTAATTGTTGTGTCGCAAAAAAAATCCATAGTTTTTTCAGACATTCAAAGATTTTGGAGGTCAAGTAAAAACTTGGACTAAAGGTTAGAATCATCTAGTATGGTTTACTGGTGATGGGAAAGTCACAGGGTTTGAATCCTGACTGGATGAGCTGAGGATGTTTTTTCATAAGGGCTTTTCTACTCTTCTTTTACGTAAAATAAGGGTATAAATTCTTTATATTTTACCTTCTTTGTCCATACACCATACGCATATAGCCCGGACGTGTAGTAGTAATACGCGGTGGAAAAGGGCATAAGGTGCAGTTGAACTGAATGTTCCAGTTTAAATGACTTTCAGTAAAAAAAATGTTGTTGAATGGGTGTTGCATTACGTGAATTAAAGAAGGACTGAAAGGATAGGAAATAGAGATGGATTGCAATTAAAACTCGTGGAAATACATTTTTAAAAGTGGAATCATGATGCGGTGCTTTTGGATCAATACCGTATATTTCCCTTGGGGCAAGTCGACTGTAAAATAAAGAAATGGTTGTAACAGTAAATTGGATAGTTCAGGAAAATAACTACAATAAAGTTCTAGAGATATTATAATTATGGATATTGGCTTTTAACAAATTTCCTAGGTATATTTATACCTAACTAGCAGTTTTATCCATTCATTGTACAGGAAGCTGCATCAAAACTTTATCAAATTAGGACGTCAAAAACCCAGCTCACAGCTTTTTTATAATCCCACCTTGTACAATACCAAAATAACTGTAGTAATGACAATCAATATTTGGCTATAAATAAATTAAAGTGAATTCAAATTTTGAAACCAAATTTTAACCAGCCCACAAACTGGGTGCATAAGCGAACTCAGTCTACACACAATAACGTTTTTGCCTAACCACTATCGGGATAGTTAAATGTTGTAGTATACATTGTTACATAAACATAATGGGTAAAAAATCATAAATTTCAACAAAGAGCCTAAATGCAATAATATAATGTTAGATACATATTGAAAATAAGGAACATCATGATTTACCAAAGAACTTAACAGCTCACTACGCAATTTTAGCAGATTATGTTTATTTTAACTGACCGGACACCACTACTTAGGGGATAATTTTACTCTCAATTTTTAACTATGTAATACCTAGTTTTGTAAATTAAGAATCCTCACCCCCCCCCCCCCCCCCCCCCATTTTGGAATTTCTTTTTTTTGATGAATTGGTCTACTATTTTAGTACATTTTAAAATCCCCACTTCCCAGGCATTCATTGTAAATATATATATTATTTTAGTTTGGAAACAATTATTTTTATAAAAAGAGCATAAAAATAATTGTTTTCTCTAATACTCCATAATTTTTTTATTTTAGATTCTCAAATAGCTGTTGAGATATAGGAGTAATATGCTTATTTAAGTACCTCCAAGCCATCTTCCTGGGGAAATGAGTTTTAACCCTTTGTTTTTTTATGTTAATGCTAGATATGAATTTTATTTAGCCGATTTGATAAAAATAATCTCTATTTAGTAAACTACCCTTAATTTTAGGGTTGAATAAATAGATCAATAAATACTTCTGGGAAACCTTTTAAAACACTTATATCCCAAGTTTCAGGTGGTAAATAAAATTGTTTAGGCTCATGGTCAATTAACATACACATACACGACGACATTTAGTAAACCACTTTTTAGGGTTCAAAGGGTCATGAAACAACAACATACATCAAATATCGAATTCAATTCGTCCTTAGGGCCCACAGGGGCCAGGTCTCACCAATATTTTTCAACATAAAAACAATCTTTCTTTTTATTCTATAAAAATTTTGGAAAATACATTAAAAAAGTGGAACACCATTCTCTATACAGTATGTAAGACAATATTATTTATTCCTTGCTCTAAACGTCACATAAGGACTATACTAGCTCTCAAGTGACTGAATATAGAAACGGGTTAGGGCCAGCTTGGATAGGCCCTTTAAGAGAAGTAACACCCAATGTACGCTGTCTCTTAAGGTCAATCCCCCTACCATTTCGGTGCCAGCTTTACACTTGCGAATAGGGACAGCCTGAATTGGCCCGCTATAAGATAAAAGTGGTCTATATTTGGTTTTGCGTTTATGTGTCTGTGTTTTTGTATGTGATAAGAACCCAGAAGTAAGATGACGCTTGAAAATAATTAATCAAAATGAATAAAGTAAACTATTTATTAAAAACTTCGTTTTAGTCATTAAAACTGCAAGAAAAGCTTGAAATTAAAAAGTTACGAGTACATCAAACTAATTACTTTACATTCATGCAGGTTGATGGTAAGAAAAAAAATCCTTTCTAATAATTATTTATTTGGTAAACAATTGTTGTTAACTATGAGGGAAGAAAAACAGAGCTTATTTGTTGTTATTGTTTATTATTTGGTGGTGAGGGCTTGTAGACAGCGGTTGGCTGTAAGAATATTAAATATTTAAGTAAAATAACTAGAAAACATGAGGGATGTGGAATTTATTTGGAAAATGCGTTTAAGTTTAAAACATTCCTAACAGTAAATATTGCATCACACAGATGAATTACGTGGTCAAAATTTCAGTCCAAAAACACAATGAATGAACAGCTGATGTCAAAAAATAGGCATATATTAGGCAAAGTAATATAATGGCAAAATTATGTATTACTCATGAACTGACATTAAGAGAGTGTCACGCCCGACATTTTTACAAGTAATGACATCATTTAGTAAGTTTAATTCAAAACCTGTATTATTTTATTATTTTGTTTAATCTCTCCCTTTCTAACTTTATCTTTTCAACTCTCTCACACATAGCCTCACGTTCTCTCTTTCACACAATATTTTCCAAATATTACACTCTTTCTTCTTCTCTCCTCTCTTCTCTCCTCTCACACACACACACACACACACACACTTTTCTTTCTCTCTTTTCCCAGTATTCATCTCTTTAACACATACACATACTCTCATTATCACTTGCTCACACTCAATCGATCTCTCTTAATTGCTCATGCTCATTCTCAGTCTCTTACACCCACTTTCCCCCACTCACACTCTCATTTTTACACTCACCTACACGCTTACACAATCACACACTCAAACACTTACACTTTCATTTTCACTATTCTATTTTATCAATCTCTCTATCAAGTATATTAATATATATTATTTGGTAAGCCCGTTTCCAATAACATAAATGAGGAAATTATTGAACAGATTTTGACAAACGAACAGTCATTTTAAAGATTAGGGGATCAGGATGCCGGTAAAAATATTGGCCTAAAACTAAAACCTAATTTACCTAGCGAATTTTCCATATTTTCCTTCTTTGTGTGCAGTGGTTCATTTGTACAATCATTCTTTGTTTACATCACCATAGAAACCAGGATTTTTATATTAGAAAAAAAATATTTGTCTTTATTTAAAAATAATATTGGCTCAATTGTGACTCGAGTGGTTTGGTGCACGAATAGATAGATCTGGGAGGGAGATCATTTTAAAGTTCTCTTCGGGGCGTGAAGGGGGAAAATATAAGTTTTGATTCATATTACACACAGAATACTAAATATTTAAGAAAAGTTAATAGCCTTTTGACAAGTAATCTTTTAACTAAAAGTGAGTGAGGGCTTATTATATAGATCCTTTCCCAATAAAAAGTTTAAATTATATTTTAGTGCAATAATATGTGGCCAACGCTGCAACGAACCACTAGTATCTTTATAAAACCAAATAGTTTCGAAATATTGGCAAATATATTAATACAATTTTGTGAGATTTAGTTGTACAAAGATATTACTTAAGTTTTAGCAAAATAGTTCTTTAATTCCATTGAGTAAGTAAATAAGTAAGTCCCTCAAAAACTGCATGTTCATTTTTATTTAACCTCTTAGGAGAAATGTTTGTACAGCAATGATCTATCTCTATCATTTTAGACTCAATAGTTAATCTTTACCTATTTGATAGGTCAAAATTTTGGAATAAGGAATTTAATAGTAATGCGATAACCATTAGATGTGTAACCCTAATAATTTGTGGAAAATTTTGAACGGGAGTTGAAATTTTAATAGGAAGTATTGACCCTTGCGGACCCAATATCAATTTTATTTTTGTCCAAATATACTAGTGAGGGCTTTAATTCTTTAGAAAGAAAATCATAAAATATAAATCTGTGAATCAAAAAATGTTTAACGTAAGTATAATGCAATTTTTGCTTGGGTTTGCCAGTGCATATTATTTCGTTTCACGTATATTACGAGTTTTGAATAAACATCTACATTTTTAACAATGGAGTGAGAAAGTCCGTGCGGAGTTCCGTACCAATTATCATAATTTCGTATGCTTGACTTTGACCTAGAGAACGAAAAGGGGCTATTGTTTTTTTCGTTCCCCTAACCACTTAACAAAGTTTGGCTGTTTAAGCTGGGAACATCCCGTATATAAATATGTATGATCACCAAAATTAAGTATTCTAGACTCATGAGAGATTTGTTTATACCTTAGGAAATTGGATGGACCTATAGTGAGAGAGTTAGCTTAGGAAATAAGTTGTTAATTAATGATAACGATATACATATCATACATACATTAATATACGTATCAAATGATTATTGATTAGATTTATTATAAGAAAATAACATTATTAAAAACAAATGAGGACATCATTATTGTATAAGCTTTTTTTTTAGTTTTTGTATTGACTTATTTTAAATTTGCTTTTAAGTACAAAGAAAATTAGAGAAAGTTTTATTTTATTTTTAATTTAGGCATCTCAGAAAATGCTTTACTTTCAATTTAAAGTTTAAATGAAAATCAACAGTATGTTATGCCAACATAGTAATCAACATTACACTTTTTTTTGTTCTTGAGTCACTTGATTTTATTCTAAACACCAAACCCTCTATTCTACACACCCCTTCACCAAAGCCCCTCTTTCAGTGACAAGGAATATTCCCTTTTCGATTAATGTTGGAAGAAGACTCTCCAACCAGGATTTAAAATATAATTGGAAACCATGAGTCCTAGAGTGATTAAAAAAAGTAAACATTAGCTTGAAATCGAAATCTCTCAAGCGCTGACAAAAGCAATGAAGGACGAAAACAAATTATCGAAATAGCTGACAGACGAGGTATATTCTAGAATTATATTAACAGAGCTTAAGTGATTTAAGTTAAGGTGGGATGGAGGTGGTCGCAAGAAGTGATTTTGCAGTTTAATAGCAAATCATTATTTTCGACAAAATAAATAAAAAAATATAGTTTAAGTTTTGTATATATTAATATCAAGAATGATTGAATATATTTGTCATGAACAAATTAGCATTTAACCATAAACCTTTTAAATGAAGAGGAAAATCTATCAAATTCAAGGATACTTTTGACAGTTATTCAAAAACTGTTCGTATTGACATAAGTGTAGAAAATTAAACTATATATATCTAATAGAGCAATATATAATTTATTTTGCCTAAAAATTATTTTTCTATAAAAACTCTAATAATACTTCCCTTAACTCGCAATCCCTCCCATCTCAATTTAAGCTATACACACGATTTAAATATTGCTGATGTGGCGTTTCTTTTTAAAAAAGGATTTTTAGACATATATTATTATTATTCTTTAGGTACAAGAGTATTTAGATGTGTTATCCATTCAAATATAAACAAAAACTCGCAAGCAATGTATTGGAGTGGACTCCAGAGGAGATCGAGGATCAAATCCCAGCAGGTATATTTTTTATTTTTATTTTAGCTACCACTTCGTACTATACGCATGAAGCAACGCTAGGTTGTTGGTGATGAATAAGGTTTAATTTTGACGGAATTGTACCCGTATTTACGGGAGAGAAAAATTGAAAAACTATTTTAAGAAAATCACCCTTATACATTCAACCGGGATTCAAGCCCCGGTCTCACCGTCATCGAGATTATATACTAGAGCGAGAGTGACGCCGTAGACCATTTTACCACTGAAGCTGGTAGGCTGGGTGTATCGTACTTAAGCTGTATTTTTATAAATGGTTTACCACCCTACCTCTAATCAACCACGAGGACATTTTATCTTAATTCTAAATTCCTCATCTCTACCCTATATACACGATTAAAATGCGGTCTGATAGTAAGTCG
The DNA here is from genome assembly GCA_033556935.1 of Timema podura. Classification (NCBI taxonomy): domain Eukaryota; kingdom Metazoa; phylum Arthropoda; class Insecta; order Phasmatodea; family Timematidae; genus Timema; species Timema podura. The sequence goes on along the minus strand of JAVRXN010000008.1, from coordinate 47,407,192 downwards.
AGTTGGAAAATAATATAGTAAACTCATTTTTATGGCCATACCTGATAATAAATATATATATATGTGTGTGTGATACTGAAGTTTCGGCATTTAGAACTTCATTACTTTTAAAACAGTCCCACATTTATTATTATTTATTAAGTTGTATATACTTTAAAACATGTACAGTACAGTGTAATGGTTCTTCAAATGTAATTTGTTGATATTATTTTTGTCTGGAGGCATTGAGTGTGGTTGATATAATACTCAATATTATAAATTGATATGTATATATAGTGACCCGTGTTTTACTATTGGCCTACGTTTGGACTTGTGTAGGGAGGAGTAATTTAGAATTCAAAATAAAGGTACCTGCAGTTGCGTATATGGACAGTGGGGAACCAGTTTTGGCAAAATAAATAACAGTTCATTCATTGAGATTCGAACTCACCGGAACCAAAAAACATATTAGACAAGCTTGACGTTTAGTCCGCGTGCCTACTAATACGGGCTAGGAAATACTTATTTTGAAATATATTACATACGACATATCTGTACGTAGATACATTTAAATAATAAAATAAGCGACCTATTCTTTAAAGCATACTACTTTATAATATTTCATTATCATTTGACACACAGCCTAGTCAACCATTATCTTGATAAGTGTGATTTGTGCCCTTTTACCAACCACATACACAAATAATATCCAAGCTCATGTACCAACTATCAACGTTCTATTAATACCAACATTTCCATATTAAAAACAATTCCCTGTCCTGGATTGAATATGGCATCCCTTCTTAAACAAAGCTTAGTCGGTAGCTAATAGCTCCCAATATTCTTTTCAAACATTGTCATGGGACGGGGACTCTAATATTGGTACTACAGCAGTTTTATTTTAAATTACTTTTTAATATTTCGGGGAGAATGGCTGGAAAGCTTTTTTAATATAGCTCGCTTCAAAGGTTTTCAAACAGATCAAGGATAATACAAGTAAATCAAAAAAATGGTGTACACTTATTGAAACTGTGCTAAGTAATATTAAAATGTAAGGTTGAAAAATGAATATCGGAATATGCCTATAAATTAGACAAATTAATAATGAAACACAATTTGCAACAAAAAAAAAGTCTCACAGTTATAAAGGTTCTCTTTAATAGTCCACTTTTTACTTTCTCTCTATATTACAGGTAGAGAAAGTATGGTGATCGTCAAAAACTTCGAACTCGAGATTTTGATGAATTTTGACGTTTCATGACTTCCTGAATCCGAAAAAGTGGTTTTTGAATTTCCGTCTGTCTGTCTGTCTGTCTGTCTGTACCTCCAACTAGAGCCTAAACTATTTTACCGATTGAGCTGAAACTTGATATCTAGGGTTTTCATAGGGTTTCCCCGAGGGGTTTTTGGAATTGGATATCTACCCCTAAAATTAAGGGTAGTTTACTGAAGGGAAAAAAGAGAAAAAGTCGATTTTCTCAAAATCGGCTCTAACGATTTTGATTAAATTTCATTAATGAACATTAATAAATATTCCAAACAAAATGGCTACTCTCAATATTTCGGCAAAATGGCTTTAAGGGCTCCGGTCTGATGCGTAAATTAACATTTTTTATAATAGCTCCGAAAATATTTGAGATATGAAATTACTTAGCATTACAAATATGTATATATATTTATAATACAAATATTTCATTCGAAACATATTTTTATAAAATCTTTAATTTTCAATCTATACGCAATTATATATATATTTTTAGCTTTTTGGACATTAAAGCTTAAGTATTGCGATCGTAAAAAAAACTAACCTGAAATGTTGATGGATTTCGACGTCTCATGACCCCCCGAACCCTAAAAAATAGTCTTTGCAATGCGTTCTGTCTGTGTGTCTATTAAAACTTAAAATTAAGAGTAGTTTACTGAAGGGCAAAAAGAGAAAAAGTCGATTTTCTCAAAATCGGCTCTAACGATTTTGAATAAATTTCATTTATAAACATTAATTAATATTCCAAACAAAATGGCTACCCTCAATATTTCGGCAAAATGGCTTTAAGGGCTCCGGTCTGATGCGTCAATTAAAATTTTTTTAAATAGCTCCGAAACTATTTGAGATATGAAATTACTTAGCATTACAAATATGTATATATATTTATAATACAGATATTTTATACGAAACATATTTTTATAAAATCAATAACTTTCAATCTATACGCAATTATATGAATTTTTTAACTTTTTGGACATTAAAGTTTAAGTATTGCGACCGTAAAAAAAAACTAACCTGAAATGTTGATGGATGTCGACGTCTCATGACCCCCCGAACCCTAAAAAATAGTCTTTGCAATGCCGTCTGTCTGTGTGTCTATAAAAACTTAAAATTAAGGGTAGTTTACTGAATGGCGTAAAGAGAAAAATTGGGTTTTCTCAAAATCTGCTCAAACGATTTTGATTAAAATTCGTATCTAGGCGTTGATTAAGATTATAAATAAACTGGCTAATTTCATTTTCCTATGAAAATGATTTTTAGGGTACATTACAGAAGCGTTAATTTCCGTATCTCCACAACTATTGGAGAAACTAAACAACTTATCATTGCAAAATTGTAGGACTATTAGAAATAAAAAACTTTTATTTGACATAAATTTTTATAAAAGCAACAGTTTCTGAGATATTTGCAAATATATTAATACAATTTTGTTAGCTTTAGTTGTAAACATATACTACTTAAGTCTTAACGCAATAATTCTCCAATGCCATAGAGTAATTAAATATAAGTATCTAAAATAGTATGTTATTTTTCCTTAAATCTCTTAGGAGAAATGTTTGCATAGCAATGATCTATCTCCATTTTAGACTCAATAGTCAATATTTACATTTTTTATTGGTCAAAATGTATAAATGAATAATTAAATATCAATGCGATGACTTGAAGATCTGCAACACCATATAAAATGTTAAAATTTTAACCAGAAATCGAAATTTTAATACGAAGTGTTGACCCTTGTGGAAGACATTAAACTGTTTGAAATGCTCTTAGGTGGACAAAGATGCGCCTCTTTTCTCATTGATTATATATCATTGTATATTATTTTATGCGTGTTCTTATGTGGAGTGGTGATGATACAATGTACATTATTCCGTTCAGAAATCTTACGAGTTTATAGAAAGAGAGAGAAAGTCTGTGCGGTCTGCCGTACCATTTATTTATTTATTGCATTTAGAAAGACATTTTTATTATTTAAGTTAGTGAATAGCTAGGTTAGCTCCAAGCATGGCACAACATTCTATTTTCGGGGATGACAAAGCTTGCAGCAATAATGTAGCTGTCTTAAGGTGGGATACAAAGGTACGCGAGAAAAGTCCAGTGTTTTTTGCAGTTTTTATGGCAAAACATTTTTTGGCTAAAATAAATAAAATATTGCTCCAGTAGAAACATAGAGTTTAATTTTATTACACGTATATATCAACAGTTCCATCCTGAGCATGGCGGCATTATCTAACAAACTTTTTAAATGAAGAGAAAAAGTTGTCAATAAATTCCAGTACACCCTTTAAAGATATTAAAGATATTTTTAAATCATCATGTTAAGAAAGTAGTTAAACTATTAAGTTTGTACTGGAGCAATATTTTATTTATTTTAGCCAAAAAAATGTTTCGCCATAAAAACGGCAAAAAACCTTAGCCTTTTCTCGCGTCCCCTTCCATCCCATTTTAACCATCACATTCTCCATTTTTTGGAACTACCTGAAATTCATCTGCGCATCTATCGAAACTTCGGGAAAGGTGAACCGGATCTTGAAGCACTCCGGGATTTCATTCTTGTATAATGTGAATGGCAATCAGTCACTGAGAGGCGTATAAACATTTCCTAACCCAGTACAGAGCACCACGCATTTAGAGCGATATGATTGGCCCTTACCCCGCGCTGTCTCTCTCCCTTTCCCCTACGCCTCCTTTCTCCTCCCACGCGCTGTGTCACGTGACAGTGCCTTGAATGGTTAATACAGTAGCCCCATGGCTTCTTTGGTGCTTGCTGACTGACAATTCACAGCTGAATTCTGACAGCTGCTAAAACACATGTTTTTTGCAGATCATATGGTTCGGCGTAGGGATACATAATTTGGTCTCGTAGCTTTTCAAAGCCATCAGCTGTCAGCACCAAAGAAGCCATGGGGCTACTGTAGTATATCATTATAAAGTATGTATAGTTATTATATATATAATTTATATATCCATCGCATACATCTAAATTGTACATTTAGATCCTTAGTGCAAATACTATAGTAATATATTATATAATATTACTATACATATCTATATTATCCATTGTATACAGCGATCTCAGCTTAGGTTAGGTTAAACTAAGCTAGTTTTGATGTATATTTTATATTTTTATCCAACTACACAAGATATTAAATATTACGAGTGACCATATATGTATTTTATAAGCTTTCTTTCTTTCTTTCTTTCTTTCTTTCACCTTAATGTATAGAAATACTAGCCTCATAGTTCATGTTTGAAATTGAGTATTTGCTAGTATAAATGTTTAAATGAGAAAAAAGTAATTTACCTAACTTCAATGCGAGCGAAGCCGAGGGAAAACTCAGATTTATTTAATGTGCCGCAATTCTTATGCCCTTGTTGCGCTTGGCGAGTGACCGCTGTTTGAAGGCCGCGCTAAGACCTAGGGCCAATCATTTCGATTTAAGTGCGTGGTGCTCTGTACTGGGTTAGGAAATGTAAATACGCCACTGAGAGTTTATATGTAAGGAGGATCAAAGCACGGCGCTGGTTTCCCGGTCAAACGGGGTAAGTGTGTGTCCTTTGTGGGTGGCGGAGGTTAGGCGGTGAAGATGTTTGTAGCCACGGTACATTTTGACAGCTCTCTTTTTTATTCGTTGCGCCAAAACACTCAATTAAGAATTGAGCTATTAATTTTAAACAAAGACAAATATTTTATCTACCAATATGCAACTATAGACAAATCATGGTTTCCATGGTGAAGTAAACAAAGAATGATTTGTGAGAGGAGCCATTGACAACACTAAAGGCAAATTTCGGCCTTTGTATCAAAGACTGTTTTACTCCTACAATTAAACTTATTCTCGCTTTTTTTTTGTTGATGATTATGTTCCCAGGAAAGTAGGTATTAATAATACCAATACCTTGAGTTAGCTCCTTAATATTAAATCAATGTATGATTAACTAATAGTATGGAACGGAAATATAATTTTTAATTTAGCACCGCGTCTTACTACCCGTTCGGGTTATACGCTTAAGTACTAATTACGCTAATGGATTAGGAATTGGAAGGGTTGAATTTAGAGGAAGTGAACCCGCATTTGCGTGGAGGGAGAGTGGAAAACCATTTAGGAAAAACCACCCCCAGTTCACCCGACCGAGATTCGAACCTCGATCTCCCCGTCCTCGGCGGTCGAGCTCAACACGACTAGCGCGTTAGCCAACTACGCCACCGAGGCGGGTGGAAATATAATACAACCGTCTAAATACATGAGGCAATATTTTAAAAATACAATACATACACGCTGTAACTCATGAGATTGAAAGAGTGAATAGTCGTGTATTTCTATTTATTTCGGCTAAAGGGGTAAGCAAAGGAAATGTATACGTATTTATGTAAAGATAAATTGGGAAACCATTTAATAAAATACTTAAATTCGTGCTTCTGGGTGTATAACCCTTTCACCCCCCACTCCCCCTCCAATCACTGTAAAACCAGACATGACGACACTAGCGCCTCTATCAGAGTGCTTTCAGTTGCAAGCTGCTCTTGACCATGGTTACCTGAAGACACATATTCATATGTTGTTAATTACTTAAATTATAATTTTATACTTAGTCAACTTTATAAAGTCCATCCAACGAGTTGCTCGTTAAAACTTGACTATACCTCAGTTTTAGCTTCTGTGGTGCTGACTGACAGCTCACAGCTGACTTTTGACGGCTTTGAAAAGCTACCAGACCAAATTATGTATCCATACGCCGAACCATATGATCTGCAAAAACCATGTCTTTATCAGTTGTCACTTCTGACAGTCAAAATTTAGGTATATACCTAACTGTTGACTGTCAGAAGTCAGCTGTGAACTGTCAGTCAGCACCACAGAAGATAAAATTGAGGTATACAAACATTTCGTCCTCCCTGATAAAGACAGAAGACTACAAATACTTGTTAGGGTGTTAAAAAATTAAATATAATTACGAGAAAGAAGACAAGATATTCTCCTCATTGAAAACCTTTTAAAAACCATTTGTATTTTTGATTTTATTAACATTCCTAATTTATAATTATTAAAATGACCCGCCTCGGTGGCGTAGTTGGCTAATCATGTTGAGCCCGACTGCCGAGGACGGGGAGATCGAGGTTCGAATCTCGGTCGGGTGAATTGGGGGTGGTTTTACCTAAATGGTTTTCCACTCTCCCTCCACGCAAATGTGGGTTCACTTCCTCTATTCAACCTTTCAAATTCCTTATCCATTAGCTTAATTAGTAATTAAGCGAATAACCCGAACGGGTAGTAAGACGCGGTGCTAAATAATAAATATAATTATAATGTATTTTAATTCTACATATTTTAATTGTTTAAAATATTATCAAGTGCTTATTCTATAACATTTGTATATTGAAACATGACATCTTGACACTGGAATTGAACCCGGGATCCTTGGCTTAGCCTACCAATACTCTACAACTGAGCTAGCCAGGATTCGTCTCCTGCACCAAGGCAATTCTTCACTCCTATTTTAAAGCCACTGCAGTACTTGATGCGGCTATAACCGGAACATAAACTACATTCCTGTCTCCCAAGATTTGCTATTCATTAACAATTATTAGTTATACCAGCATTAGCTTTCTTCTATTTATTCTATCAGTTATTGTGGCATTCCTTATATTCCTCATGGTTGTGCGGTCTAAGGCATAATTCCTATAATATATCTGATTATCGGGGACTAAGAGGTTTGGTTTGGAATGCCGGAAATATTGAAGTTTATACTTTCCTAAATGGTTTTACACTCTTTTATTCGAGAATGCGGGTATATTTATTCGTCCCTATCCTATCTATGGTAAATATGTGAATAATCCAAATGGTAGGAAAGACGAGGCGCACACATATTAATATACAACCAACAAGATTTTAACGTGTTTATTATATATTTTTATAGAATTAATGTTTATGTCCCATTATGTCATTCATCTGTCTACCAGTTGGAAATCAGAAGAGACTGCCTAAAGGAGCATTCAAATATGTTGCAAACTTCTAACAATCCCATTTTACGAATGTGCGAGGGTGAGAATAAAATATATCAAATATATAATTTTACCATGGTTAAACTTTTTAATAGATTAAAAATTATTAGATAGTAAAATTATAGCAAAATTGCTACACTTTTTTTAATTTAACAAATTATAATGTTTAATTAAACTTATAATACTGATAGTAGTAATTTTTGTCTAATTATTAAATAATATATATAGATCATCATCATCAAACGTTTATTAGCCTGTGACTGGGTCAGTTTGGTAAATATCTCTATCTTTCTTATTTTCAACCATTCTTTATCTTTAAATGCATCCATTCTTTCCCTCTCACCAGCCACTTTCTGTTATATTCTCCTCTTATTTCTTTCTTACCCTTTCTTGCGAGATTTTACCTACAAACTTCATCTCCAGCCTTTTTGCTATTTATTTATTTTTCCTTTTCCATCCTAATTACATACCCATCCACATCAGACTTGCTTCCCCTATTATCTCTTGTACTCCCTATTATTCCTAATCCTGTTTTTCTCGTGACAGCTCCTCACAAACTTCAATTATATAGCCCCCATTGTTCTTGTATCTCTTACAGGCAATGTCTATGTTTCATATCTTAATAAATACTAATGATGAACTGGAGAGGTGTAGAAGGTTGACTACGTCGATACAGACAGTATTCATGCGCTTGTGTTTACAAAATATAAACACTAATTTATTTTGAAACTATCACGTCCCCAGTATTCAAACGGCACTTTTGACCACGAATGCTGCCACCCATTTATTGACACTGTTGTTCCTCCTCACAATGTATTCCTGACCTTCCGTCACAAACCACTGTGTGCGATTTTTTCAAGATGGCTGTAGAAGTTATTGAAAGGAAATGGTGTGACTTTAAAACATGTGAGAGTACGTTTTTGATGTTATTTTAATGAAAAGTATTAATAGTCTACAGATAGTATACGATAAATGTGATGGTTGGTAAGCTAAATAAATGTTGTAGTATTTGAAAACTATCTTGTCAGTAACCTTTATTCTATCTAGCTAGTCTTTGGTTCGACACTCGTGAGACGCACTTGTCTTTGACGCGCAACGCACGTTACTCTCCCGCACACGCATGGCAGTCCTAAACACAACCGTCGCGGTTGACTGACCTATCAAAAGAGAAACTTGTATTCGAAACTAGTCTTACTTACCAGCTTTAAGGGAGTTGGCTTTCTATTCTGTATAATGTATTTTTGGTGGTCAGCTATAAAACTTTATAACATGAATGAAGTTATGTTTAGTTTATTTTTATGCACTATTATATAAAATCTTACTGTCACAATCACGAAAAAAAAACATTTCTCTTCTTTTTTTGATCATCCAATCAGTCATAAAAAAAAGTATAATATACTAATCCTTAAATCCGTAATCCTTAAGGAAATATTGGTATCAGTTTTTGATAGTTCCTTTGATGAAATATATAGTCCTACTAAGAAAATTAAAAATATTTCTACAAGGTTTGGAAATAATTACTTTTAATCATTATTAACAATAAGAAAAATGAAGTGCTTTTTTTTAGGCTGTATTCATTTCCTCATAACCATTCAGTACTCACTCACTGTAAATATATGGATATCTCGGTTGGGTGGTAGGAAGCAGTAAACACACACAACAATCTTAGCCTCAATTCATATATTAATATATTATTCAAAATTAACGTAAGAATAATCACTAAGCACTTTGTGAAATTAAGCCCTAATTAAATTAAAATTTTTAAAAAAATTGGAAATAAAATTGCAACAACTTCCGCTAAAAGTCAAATGGTTCCTAATTTATTGATTGAATGGCAAATATATTTAATTTATAAATATGTTCTCTGATTTTGTTTATTAATAATTATTTCTAAGCCTTATCAATCTGACAGATCTGTGAACCATTAATAAATTGCGTTTTAAAAATTAATATAATTTGAACTAAATCAAACACTACAGCGAGTATTACCATAGGAAAACAAATTATTAACTTGTATTTTCTTGTTAAATAAATGGTACGAAGCATTTTTGCACAAATTTAGTCATATTGTGTATTATAACTTTCAAGAAAATTTTCGAAAATAGGTTTTTAGCAAACAACCATTAAATAAAATGTATTCATAAAAATAAACACATCATCTTGTTAATCACAATAATCACTCTTTATACATACATTATAAACCAAATTGTTCAAATATTTCTAAATAATTTAATTTTTCAAAACTAAATTATTTATAAACTACCCTAAAATTATTTGTTAGTTGTAAAAATAAACACGTATTCTTATTTATCATGAAAAACTATTCACAGGCTCCCATTTTGAATTTTGTCTCTAAGGTCAATTTCCAAAACATTTAAATTTTTTTTATAAATTTGTTGTAACTTAACTAACCTAAAATTAATTTATTTTAGATAAATCTAAATTTTTATTTACAATGTAAAATAGACTACATATACCAATTTTGACTCAAATCGTTAAAGCCATTTTGTATAGTCAAATTTAAAAATCAGTCATCAGTAAGCCACCCATAACCAAATTTTCTCCTCAACACAAGTATACAGCTTTATTTGTCATGTTAATGTCAAACACTATCCAGATATATTATAAGCAAAATCACTATAGTCATTTTCAAAATAATTTGAATTTTCAAGAATCACTCTTGAGTAACGATTCTTTATCGAATTTTTACCCAAAACTAAGTATACAGGTTTATTTGTCATGCCATACAAATCCTAGATATGCATTTTAAGCAAAATCATTGAGTCACTGTCGAAAAATGTGTATTACAAAAAGATTACTCATCATTAAACCACCATTAATTTAAAGGTTAAGGTAAGAATGTTTTGATCTTATAGCCCTATTATATCTAAATATCAGTCCAAACTAAATCCAAAAAACCGTTTTGGATCAGTGGCCAGGTACAGACAGACATACATGGAGACAGACTGAATTGTAAAATCAATTTTTTGAGTTGGTGCTCACATTAAACGTAAATAAAATTCATAATCTTTAGGTCAAATCATTTCACGTTCACAAAACTTTCACTTAATAAGAGAAAGTAAATAAATGTTACGGAACTTCGCACAGACTTTCTAACTCCATTGTTTAAATATAAAGATATTTACTCAAAACTTGTAATATATGGGAAGCAAAATAATTTACAATAGCAAACCTGAGAAAATATTGCGTTGTACTTTCGTTAAATATTTTTTGACTCCCAGATTTTAATTTCATGATTTTTTTTATAGAATTAAATCTTCACTAGTATATTGGGACCAAAATAAATAAGATCAATATTGGGTCCAAAAGGGTTGATAATTCATATTAAAATTTCGACTTACGTTTAAAATTCTTGACATTTAATTAGGGGTTACATATCTTATGGTTATCGCACTTTTGATAGATTCCTCATTTAAAAATTTAAACCAATAAAACAGGTAAATATTGACTTTTGAGTCTATAATGATAGAGATAGAGCATTGCTCTACAAACATTTCCACTAAGAGGTTAAATAAAAAAGAACATAAACTTTTTGAGAGACCTGCTTATCTACCTACTCTATGGAATTAGAGAATTGTCGCGTTAAAACTTAAGTTATATATCTATACAAATAAATATCACAAAATTGTATTAATATTTTTGCGCATATCTCGGAAACTATTGGTCTTATAAATATATATTCCAATTTAAAGATTTTATTTTTAATAGTACTACAATTTTGCAATGATTAGCTATTTAGTATCTTAAATAGTTGCGGGGATAAGGAAATTTACGATTCGGTAAATTACCTTAAAATTCATTTTCATTGAAAAACGAAAATATCCATTTTGTTTATAATCTTATTCAACTGATGTATACGAATTTTAATCAAAATCGTTAGAGCTTATTTTGAGAAAATGTATTTCTTCTCTTTTTTCCCTTTATCATACTACTTTTGATTTTAAGTTTAAATAGACTCACAGACAAATGGTATTGCAAAAACCACTTTTTACGGTTCGAGGGGTCATGAAATGTCGACATCCATTAACATCTCAGGTTAAATTTTTTTTTACGGTCGCAATACTTGACCTTTAGTGTTCGAAAAGTTAAAAAATATATATATTTGCGTATAGCTTGAAAATTATTGGTTTTATAAAAAATATATTTCACAACATATTTGTATTATAGGCCTAAATAGACCTACATATTTGCAACGATAAGTAATTTCATATCTCAAACAGTTTTGGAGATGTGATAAAAAAAATGGGAATTTACTTATCAGACCAGAACCCTTAAAATCATTTTTCCGAAAAAATGAGAGTAGCCTTTTGGTTTATAATATTGATCAGTGCTTAGAAATGAAATTTAATCAAAATCGTTAGAGCTGATTTTGAGAAAATTATTTTTTTCTCTTTTCACCCTGAGTAAACCACCCTTAATTTTAGGGTTAGATATATAATTCCAAAAATACACTGGGGAAACCTTATGAAAATCCTAGATACCAAGTTTTAGCCCAATCGGTACAATTGTTTAGGCTCTACTCCGAGGTACAGACAGTCAGACGGAGATTCAAAGATCACTTTTTCGGATTCGGGGGGTGATGAAACGTCTAAATTAATAAAAATCTTGAGTTTGATTTTATTTTTTTACGATCACAATATTTTCTCTACTTGTAAGATGGCGAGAAAGTAAAAGTAGATACGTCATTTTTGTTTGTTATGTTAAACGGTGCCTAGATACAAATTTTAACTAAAATATTTAGAACCAATTTCTAGAAAAAAAATCTTATCACCCACAAGAAAACTACCATTAATTTTAGGGATAGGTATCTATTTCCAAATCTCTATGAAAACCCAAGTTTTAGCCTGATCGGTAAAAAATGGATTTGGCTCAAAACCGTCATACAGACACACAGGTATATAAACAGCTTTACAAAAAAAAATTCAGGTTTAGTCGACATCCATCAAAATCTTGAATTAGATATTTTGGATGATCACAATACTTTTTCTCTCCTAGGGGTATTAATAATTAAAAAATGTGAACAATTTACAAATATTATATTCTTTAAATTATTAGCCTATAAGTCATACGACAGGCCTAGTCAGCCAGTTGTGGAAAATATATGGCTTGAATAAAAAATGAACCCAGGCCACAGGCTAGAAACAATAATAGATGTAACAAATATTGTTTAAATTGAAAAAAGACATCTGAACACTGGAATCGAATCCGGAACTCGTCCCATGTCCCGGTGTAGTTTTTTTAATTTAAAGAATATGATATTTGGATGCGGCTATAAATAAATATAATAGCTTTGCTATTTAATACACAAAATTAACAAATGTTAATTTCAATAAAACATTAACTTGAAATGGTTATGGTTGTAAACAGTTATAAGAACTATGCTGAGAAAAGTGATGGACAACGTGCTGAGGTTTGCCTGACGTTAGGCGGAGTTCACCTGACTGACACCATCTTCAATAAGTGAAAAATTTTAGTGAATAGTTTGCTTTTATTTAGCTGGTGGATATTTAATTTTCAATTAATGTGTTGATTCTCAAGTTACTAATCGTCTAATCATTTCGTCTTCACTGTATTTTAGCTATTTATTCAAATAGATTCGAGCAACTCTAAGAAATTATAATCCGTCCATTGACCCTCGCACATGTTATATCTAGCGTAAGACGTATTTTTTTCGCAGCTATAGCGAGTATTTATTAGATAATATAAATTCCTTTATATGTATTACTTTAATTACATGACTGATAACCCAAGCCCGTTATGGTTGAACATAGTACGGAGCCCCTCCCTCCTCTCCTCCCCCCCCCAAACCCCCATATACGTCCTGAAGTCAAACCAACCAGCCAAGTTGTTACAAGAGGTAATAGCTAGACTTTGTTACGCCACTAATCTCATCCTGACTAAAATATTGCCTCAGTAATGAAGGAGGTTGTGTAAGGGTGGATACACCCCATTAATTTCTCCAAAAATAGAAGGAGGGAGGGGATGTGTGGTTTCCTATACCTCATTATTCTAAGACGGGGAAGCAATCTACAACCACCTTTACCTGGCCTTGTCATCACGAGGTTGATACTATAGCTTCTTACGTTGACAAATTTGTCGTTTGTCCGTTGAGTGGAGGCGGGGTTTCACTGTGTGACAAACTGAGAAACATGTCTTCTGTCCATTGAGTGGAGACGGGGTTTCACCGAGTGCCATTCTGGGAAACACTTCGTCAGTCCGTTGAGTAGAGGCGGGGTTTCACTGTTTATTAGTCTGGGAAACATGTCGTAAATCCGTTGAGTGGAGGCGGGGTTTCACTGTGTGACAAACTGAGAAACATGTCTTCTGTCCGTTGAGTGGAGACGGGGTTTCACTGAGTGCCATTATGCGAAACATGTCTTTTGTCCGTTGAGTGGAGGCGGGGTTTCACTGAGTGCCATTATGCGAAACATGTATTCTGTCCGTTGAGTGGATATGGGGTTTCACTGAGTGACAATCTGGGAAACATGTCTTCTGTCCGTTGAGTGGAGGCGGGGTTTCATTGTGTGATAGTCTGGGAAACATGTCTTCTGTCCGTTGAGTGGAGGCAGGGTTTCACTGTGTATTAGTCTGGGAGACATGTAAATCCGTTGAGTGGAGGCGGGATTTAACAGTGTGATAGTCTGGGAAACATGTCGTAAATCCGTTGAGTGGAGGCAGTATTTAACAGTGTGATAGTCTGGGAAACATTTTGTCTATCCATTGAGTGGAGACGGGGTTTCACTCTGTGATAGTCTGGGAAACATGTTGTCTGTCCGTTGAGTATAGGCAGGGTTTCACTCAGATAGTTTGGGAAACATGTCGTATCTCCATTGAGTGGAGGTGTGATTTCACAGTGTGAGAGTGTGTGAAACATGTATTCTGTCCTTTGAGTGGAGATGGGGCTTATGCGTCTCTGTATTATAGCAGAATATATGAAATGGGAAATAAAGGGAATGTGCAATATTATATGCGTCTTATTCTTAAAAATCCAACAGGTCAGTTCTCATTTTTAGGGACTTGGTCACATGTAGTCGAAGAAGGTACTTTATGAGACAGTCTTAACTATAGACGCTATCAGAGGGGACTAAGTAAATTTGAGGAATGTAATAAGTTAGTTCACAAATATTGCACCAGAAAATATTATTGTTTAAATTAATATTAATTGAGTGTTAGTGCCATAAATTTATAAAAGGATAAACGGAATAACACAATCACACAAACTCTCTCATATTGTGTATTATAGCTTCAAAGAGAATTTCCAAAAATGGGTTTTTACTTTTTAGTAAACTATTCATTAATAAGTTTTCTTCACTAAATAGAACACATAATCTGGTTGATAAGAATACACACTCTTTAAACTTATATACAGTTCAAACCCAATTGCTTATATCTTTTTAGCAAATTTTAAATTAAAAAATACTTGTGAAATAATCTCAAATTATTTGTAATTTGTAAAAATAAAAACAAGTTCCTATTTATCACAAGAAACTATTCTCACTTACCAATTTTAAATTGAATCTTCAAGGTCAATTTCTTAAAAATTCAAATTTTCTCTAATTTGTCTTAAGTGAACCGTCTTTAAATTAATGTATTTTAGAAAAATAAAGATACATTATCATTTATCATGTAAAATAGTCCCCTAATAGCTAATATTGAACAAAATCATTGTAGCTATATTCAAAAAATTTAAATTGTACAAAAGTGAGTATAAGGTAAACTACATTAAATTGGATTTTTTTTTTTAGAAAAACCAAAGTATATAGAGTTATTTATATTGTCAAATATTTAATAGATATCCATTTTTAACCAAATCTCTAAAGCAATTTTTTTAAATATTTTAAATGATTAAATATTTAGTCATTTATAAACAACCCTTTAAAGAATTCCTCCCCCCACCCATCACAAAAATAAATATAAAGCTATATATGGCATGTAAAACACTCCTCAGATAATTATTTTCAACCAAATTACTGAAGGCTTTTTAAATATTTCAAACTAAAAAAAAAGTC
Organism: Timema podura; assembly: GCA_033556935.1. NCBI lineage: Eukaryota > Metazoa > Arthropoda > Insecta > Phasmatodea > Timematidae > Timema > Timema podura. The sequence goes on along the minus strand of JAVRXN010000008.1, from coordinate 47,391,912 downwards.
TTCAGTAATCAAATCTTTAACGAACCAAATTGTTAGAGTTTTTATAAAAGATATCAATTTTTTTTTTTAAATCACTCTTCGGTAAACTTCTAGTAAACAAATTTTTACCCCAAATACAAGTATAGAGTATTTTTTGCTGTGTCAAATACTTGAAAGATATTTATATAAAAACACATTTTTGAAAACTTTTTAAATTTTCAAGTTTTTGAAAAACCTTTCATCACAAAATACCCATAAACGAAATTTCACCCCGAAAACAAGTTTAGGCTACAGTGATATTTTTCATACCACACGATTTCCAGATTACATTTCAAACAAAATTGTTTGAGCTTTTCCTAAAATATTTAGACTTTTCAAAAATTTCGCATCTTTAAATTGACCTTCAGCGAATTTTCACACAAAAACCAATGATTACTATTTGCCTTGTTAAGCAATTCCTAAATATACATTTTAAACAAAATCACTATAAATTATTTGAAACATTTTAAATTAAAAAGTCACTCGTCAGCAAACTAACCTTACCGTAATTTGAGGGCTATGGTCAAAAAAATTGAATTATAGTCCTATAAAATCTAAATATAATTTTCAATGAAATCTACCAACCATTTTGGATCTGGGGAAGACATGAAGACAGGCAGAATTGAAGAATCCACTTTTTTTTTTTGTTGGGTTTGTGATGCAATTTTTGTTAAAAGAATTACTTATAATATAAATTTAATAGTCAGTTGACTCAATTTTTCAAATATATAAAAACGTTGACTGTTTATTCGTTTTAAAATTTTATTCACAACTCCTAAAGTTTTGAATATTCATTATTTATTTATAATTAGAATATATATTATGTATATAATCTAATTACCTGATTTCACTATATAAAATTTTATTTCTTTATTTTGATTCATAAACTGCCAAACCACCATGTTTATTATTTTTGTTGGTAGGTGATTTTAATGCTATCTGCTTTAGAGAGTGGTTTATTTCGGAACTGTTATGATATTAATTTATTTTATGTTCTTGGACGCTTATAACATCTGGCTCTCATTTGTAGAAATAATTGCCCCTAGTGGAAGAGATTATTTTTCTCGTTTGGTTTTTTTTGTGCCAAATTTAAATTAATTTTAAAGTTGACTTATGTTCATTCGTCCAAATTATAATGTTAAGTTATCTTTATAGTAATACTTTCACTATTTAAATAGTTAAGATTGTTTATTTTTCTTTGTTATAAATCTCGGCGACTATATTTTCTCCTAGGCCGGAGATTGTTTATTTAAAAACAAAAATAACTTTTTTGTGTTTTGTTGAAGGTTTTGTTTTGTTGTCTCCAAAGTTGGTTTTCGAAGTGTCAGGAAGAACCTAATTTGGGGATCACTTAATGATTATTTTCTTATAGTTAATTGTAACGCTCGTCAGTAAAAGGGTCACTAAAATTGAGGCTTAACCCTGCAAGAACGACGAGGAAGAGTTTGCAGGGAATATTGTTAAATATAATGACTTGGAATTGTGATTGTTACCAAGGCATACTCCATAGATTGGATATTTTGGGTGAGATCAATTTACATCTTTAATCATCCTGTTCAGTGTTTAAATAATTGACTATAATACCTAAATTTATTAAAGAAGGGTAAATAACTTCAGTTTCCATACTATAACTATTACTGTTTGTCAACTTCAGAACAATATTTTATTTATTAAAGAATCATAACATTATTTTTACATATTATAAAGGATATTTTTTTAATCCTGTTATTTTATTTAAAGAAATATTCCTGTGTCATGTTTAATAAAAAAAATGTATCCTCACAATTCAAGTGAGAGTTTAACATTTTCAAGTATTGCTCAACAATACTTCTATTAATTTTATAACATAGGAGGCATGCCTTACTAGGTAGGGTTTATTTAAAGATCTAATTTACAACAATAATTACAATCACTCTTTAAATTTAATTGTGTCATTTTTTTAAATTTATTATATCAATGTACATTGTATTTTTATTTTTTTGAACTTGCATTCCGTTTATAGATATTCTCAGAAGATGCGATGTCCAGGGCAAGAATAATAATCTGCTTTAAGAAGTCTTCGGTTGTAAGTGTCCAACTTGAGTTAAAACTTTAGGTAAAGTCGAGGGGTCTTGAGAGAAAGGGTTTTCGTCTTACCGCTGAGCAGTTTATGGGGATAAATTTATTTAATAATAAAATCTACCTACCTTACAAAATAAGAGTGGTTGGTAGTTGGTGCCCAACATTATATGTATATATCATAAATTTCATAAATAAAATACAACACAACATTAAAAATAAATAAAAAAATATTATTTTCTTTTACCACAGGTTTAAAATAAAACCTAAATATTTATCATAATATCGATGTATAGTTTTGTCACGATTAAGATACTTACTAATATTTTCGGTGGCCGCATGGTCTAGGGCACTACTCCCACAATGGCCTGGAATACCGATACGGGAAGATCGTAATTTGATCCTAGTCGAGCGTACTAAGGGTGGTTTTCCTAATTTGTTTCCCACTTTCTTTCAGCGTAAATGCGGGTTAACCTCATTTTAAATTCAACATTCCTCATCCCTAACGCATTAGCGTAAGTAGTACATAAGTATATAACCCGACTGGTTTGGTGGGACACAGTGACAAAAATAAAAAAAAGATAATCCAGTTTCATTCTGTCCAAATGGGTCGAATGAAATCGGGTGCGTTTGTCAATTAGAATAAAAGTACTGCGTTGGCTAACAAGAGGGGAGTGGGAGGGTTTAATGCTCCCTAGTCCATTGGGACAAAGTAGACGGGCGTTTGCTGCTGATGTTTAAAGTAGCCGTGGCTAATCGTCTGATGGACAGACTGCCCTTTTCCCACGATGTTGGAGAGAGATATAATGAAGCATCTCTTCACTCTACTTGCTATCAGAGCATTTATTTATACCTTATACAGGGTATATTTATATCAGCTGTGGATTATATTATTCATTCATCACCCGCCTCGGTGGCGTAGTTGGCTAACGCGCTAGTCGTGTTGAGCCCGACTGCCGAGGACGGGGAGATCGAGGTTCGAATCTCAGTCGGGTGAACTGGGGGTGGTTTTTCCTAAATGCTTTTCCACTCTCCCTCCACGCAAATGCGGGTTCACTTCCTCTAAATTCAACCTTCCCAATTCCTAATCCATTAGCGTAATTAGTACTTAAGCGTATAACCCGAACGGGTAGTAAGACGCGGTGCTAAATAATAAATAATAATAAATATTCATTCATTTGTTTTAGAGACATCGCTTGTTTTGAGCCAACATTAATGATAAAGATAACAAAAGCATCAGTATCATCATTTTCTGGTGACGGGGAGGTCAGAATTTGGATTCTGGCTCAGTCTAATCAGGCAACTTTCATAAATGAGTAAACACTTTGCCTCTCAGAGAATGCGGTTACACTTACTAGAAGATTTACCTTTCTCATCACCAGGGCCGGTTCTTGGCTTATGCGAGCGATGCGTCCGCAGGGTGGGGGGGGGGGCAAAGCTGGCCCATTATTTTTAATCGTTTAAATAAAAACATATTAGAGCAGTAACATAACATTAGTTACAACAGCACCGGCTGTTTGATTAGTGTTTGTTTGTCCTTTACCCAGGCTGCGTCACTCATGTCCCCTCCCTTCCCGAGGCCCCACTGCTTGTCTCTCCTCCCCTCCTAAGGGTTCGGCCAGACTGACAAGCGTGCAAGCGAGCGCGCAAACGACTGGGTGGCCAGACTGGCAAGCGTGCGAGTTAGCGAGTGCGTGATTAGCAGATAGCTCTCGTTAGTTGTTGACGAGGAGGCTCCGAATCTTGACTGAGTGAACTGAGGGGGGTTTTAACAAATGATTTATTGTTGTGGTTTTCTCCTCCTGTCTCCACGCTAATGGTTATTCTTATTTGTAAAGGCCTACTTTGATAATATAGAAGTATTTTAACATATCAGTTTCGATAGTAATAAAAATGTCAAAATGAGAAGTTTTCCTAGCACTCAATGAACCAATATACAATAATATTGCCTAGCGCCTGTAAACTAGACTGTACCGGGTCAAGCGCGCGCGCTCAGTCGCTCCAGTCTGGCCATCTCTCATTACACCCTATGTGTTCTATTTTATATTTTAGTCGCTCGCTCAGTCTGGCCGCCCCTTAAGGCCATGCTATTGTTGAGTATAATGTAATAAACATGGCCGTCTATTAAAATCAGTCACAAGTTTACCTTTATTTGTGCGTGCTAATAGATATTTCGTTTCGATGAGTTATAAAAGTTTTGTCAACATTTATTGTGCTATAAATTTTGAATATTATGAAAAACCATCTATTAATCAGCGTGATAGTCACCGATTATGATTCAGTGACGATACAGAAATAATGGCTCTACTACGATTCATTGGTACCCACCTCGGTACATCTGTAGAGAATATCAAGGACTAAATATTGGATGCACGCAAGGATATAACAACAAATCTTTATGTTTTATTTGCTTCATACCAGTGACTGTCAGTTCATGGTGATACTTAATAACAGGTATTTTTCTTTCGAACAACATAGTGTTGGTGATATTTAAAATAATAAATTGTCCTCTACCCATTTTATCTAAGCTTACATTATAGTAGTGTCGTTTTAAGAGGCGAACTAACCTTTTTAAATACAAGATAAGCTCTGGACTAAAATACTTTATTTAAATAACAACTAGTGGCTCGTTATAGTGATATCTGAAATTTATCGCGCTAAAATGTATTCAAAATTGATTTACTGAGAAATGTTCTATAGACTGAAGCCTTATTCGACTTTTTATTTAAAGGTTTATTCGTCAAAAGCAACTTTCCATTGATTTTAATCTTCAGTATTTAATTTTAAGCAAAAATATTTCTTCTTTACTCTACGATTATAACTTTAAAACAACATTATTATTATTATTATTATTATTAGCACCGCGTCTTACTACCCGTTCGGGTTATACGCACTTACGCTAATGTGCAATGGTAGGGTGATTGTGAGATGAAATGAAGGACCTACAGTTTAACGTGGGATCCGAACCACGGTGGAGGCCTGGCATTCCTCACATTCACAAGTTGTGATTAATACACATCTTGTCAGAGGTAATAATTAGGTTTTTTAAAACAACACCTCTCCTAGATATTTATTTATTTGTTGTACTTTACCACTTAGATAATAATTGAGTTATTATTGTTAACCAAAGAGAAACATTTTATTTACCAATATAAATCATACACAAATCAGTGTTTCCATGGTGATGCAAGCAAAGAAAGACTGTGCAGATGAGTCACTCCGAGCACAGCAGAAAAGATGGAATTTTTTAGTAAAATCAGGTTTTCTTTGGAAGCTACTATTTTGCCGACATCCTGAACACTTAGCCTTTAAAAAGAGTGAAGTTTGTCGAAATAATTATTTCGTTCGTTTTCTCATAATTTAATTTACCGGAAATTGGCTTATCAGAGAAAATGAGTGTGAGAGAATGAGTCTTAGAAATTGAGAGTGAGTGAGTGAGTGTTATAGAATGAGTGTGATCCAGTGAGTGTGAGAAAGAATATGTGAAAGGGATAGAGTGAGTTAGATACGGTGTGATGTTTATGTGTGTCTTTGTGTGTGAGAGAAAGAGAAAGAGAGACAGTGTGAGATAGAAAGTGTGATAAATAAAATGAGAGAAAGTGTGTATGAAAATGTGGGTAATAGCCTTCAGGCCTATTTATTTTCAGAGATTAGTATAAGTCTCATATGGAATTACAATACAATTGTATGAAGTTGCGTAGAACGCCCAATAGTGATATTAGTTCTCAACAATCAAAACAATTTTCACAGAAAACAATAGTATTGCACTTATCTAATTAGGCCATATTTATATCGTTAGATAACGTTATCAATCCCAATGTAAACATAGGAAATTATATTAAACAATAGGCAAAATTATAAGCAAGAATGAATGCAACCTATCAACTACATTTATGGACTAACCCTTTCAAAAGATAACTCTAAAAGAATCATAATAAGCCCGTGTTGAAAGTGTAAACTTATAACATAACCATAATTATAAACATGCTTTAATAATTAAATTTGTAAAGTTTTGCTCATAACAATACTCCCAGATCTATAATTCATCATTAATAAATTAATTCAAATCAAAAAATCGAGGATTACTATGACGTGAAATTAAATAAGTCCTTTCTACTATATCAACAAAGATAGCAGTATATTCCTAACATTTCAAAAATACCTATTGAATATAACCAACGATACTAAATATCCTAAGTTACTCTCAGACTTACTACAACATTAAATTTAAAGGCAAAGAAATACAATGTGACATAGCATGCAGAGGTAAGATTAAATAATATATAATTGAGAATAAGTCATTTGAACTCGGATCCAAAGCAGTTAAATACCACATAACGTTGCTTTCCAAAACAAGCCTAATAGAAATTATTTTATATAAAAAATAAAATAAATATGAATAAAGTTTAAGTTCTACATTATTTCGGCTGGATTTAAGCTGCCTAGTTTCCCATAATAAAATGTATATATATATATATATAAAACTTCTCCAAATTACGAGGACTTACATGATAATGCAACTAGTTCCTAATTCTATCAGCATCAAAGAGTGATGTTCCTTTATGGGTACTAGCTTTTATTTCAGTTTTAACAGCGGGTAAAATAGGTAGGAAGACATCACATGACCCAGGAAGTCATTCTAAGAAGTCAGAATTGGCCCTCCATCGACGTCTGCGCACAACGTCGGGAGGATAGCCATAGGGGGTAGGGAGACACACGTGATTACTCTTCTTGCTCTTTTCCTCAAGCTTGGCACTTGCGCAGTGTCTAAAAGTTGGGGGGGAGCTGTACTGGTGCAAAGGGGTCACATGCCACTTGGTGACTTAGTTATAGTGTTCTTGTTGAACTCGGTCTATGAACATTGTTCCGTGACGACGTTCGTGGAGTGTCCGTTGTTAGGGTGCTGACTTCCCGGTAAAATGGAAAGACCCGTACATCTCCAAGCAATAGATTTTGGTATGGGAGTTTGGTGTGAGTCTAGATATCAGCAGGAACATTACTACAGGGTGTTGAGGAAGGTAGTCATAGAGGGGCTATAAACTTAAACAACAAGAACTAAATTGAAATACCATATCGAATTTCTGTGGCTATGTGGCGTAATGGAACAATTTAGGGATTGCGAGGATGTATACCAAAATACTGGAGCATGAATAACATCGAGTAAGGGGCCACCATATGAAAAGATAGGAAATGAAGAGGGATTCTTGGTTACATACTATGCATAGGATGGCAATATCGGGTCGACTAGCCTGACTACGAACGTACGACTACAAGGGAAATACCGTCTCCTTGAGATGAAGGAAATGCATGTGGAGAAAGTCAGCATAAAGAATAGAAATAGATGGGAAGGGAACGGGAATAACATCAAACACTAATGAGGAGCCAGAGTTGGCAATAGTGGATAAAGGAATTGAAGGGATAAGGTGGAACATAATACTATTTATCATAGTGGCAGAAATAGATGAAAAAAAGACGGGAAAGATATGAAGAAAACAGGAATAATGATGTGGAAGTTGTAGAGGAACGCATTAGGACACGGAATGGAACAAGAAGGAAAGGAGGCTAAAGGCAAACTCGTGAAAACTATAGAGGCATGTCAGGAAGTGGAAAGAGGTAGTTGTGACAGTGACAGTAGTTTAAGTCTAGGGAAAGAGATGTGAAGAATACTGATGTAATGCTACATTTTTATCCTAAAATAGAGGAAAATCTTCAACGCGATGCGTAGTGAAGTTGTGATGCAAGAAGTTAGGAAGCTGTCGGAAGAAAGGACACTGGATGTCGTCTGCAGGAAGCTTACAGTACGAGAAATTGAGTCATCCCACATATGCAAAAAAAAAGCCAGAACTATAGCTAATGGGAAGGCACCAATGAGTGTCATTATAGTGCTCAACAGGCACAGAACAGTAACCAAGGTCAATCAATTTTATAATGAGAAGGTAATGTGTGTGGATATCCAAACTGAGGTTGGTGAATGTTTGTTGGTCAACATGTAATTCCAGTTCCGAGAGGAAATTGAACCCTACATAGAATAGCTGGAATAATTACATGAGAAATTTCCAAACACACCAGTAGTGTATATGATGGATACGAATGCCAGGTCTACACTATGTCATAGTAATGACATAAGAAAAGTATATGGTTATAGGGCATACCAAAGAGGGAAACTACTGGAGAAATCAATCACAACAAGGCATCTGGAGGTGCTAAATCAGCCAGGAAACCATGCAACGTATGTAGGGAGATCAGGGACTAGCTCCAACATTGATGTCACCTTGAGCAGTGAGGAATCTAGGGCAATGATAGGGAACTGGCAAGTGCATGACTGCGAGACATTGAACGATCATAATCTGATATCCTTAGAACCAATAAATGAAGAAGACAAGGTAAAAGCAGGCACGTGACTCTTCTATAATCTGAAGGAGGATTGGGAAACGTCACGAAGATAATTGTTATTACCACAGCCGGTGTCACAAGGAAACAACATAAAACTAAAAGCGAAGGAATTCACGTGGTCCTTGCAGTCTGCCATGATAAAGGCAATACCAGTAATTAAGGAAGTCAGGAGAAGAGAAGGAAACCACCCATGGAATGAGCAACTACTAAAACTACGTGGTAATGCAAGGAGAGCAAGATGAGAATACAAAATATGCCTTGACCCAGCAGGAAGACTCCCACTATTGGAAATATAGAGGCAAAAGAAGAAATAGTTAGAAAATACAATGAAGAGAGTAAAAAAGATAGCTGGGAGAGATTTGTTCAGGAGGAATTGAGGAAGAATGTTTGAGACGTACCATTTCAGATTGCTGAAGGGAAAAATAGATCCCCAGCTGTAATTTCATCACTTAAGAAATCAGATGGAGGGATTTGCTGGGAAGAATCAGCTAGGTTTTTAATGGATTTGTTGCTCCTTGATGATGACCCAGAGGAGGGGGATGAGGGTCACGAAAGAGACAGGCAGGACATGATGATGATATATAATTACTAAGATGCGTTAGTAGAGCCAGTGACACAGGACGAGATCAAAAGGCTAATAACAGGATTGAGAAGAACGAAGGCACCTGTACCTGATGGAATGAGAGTCGAGGTAATTCAAGAAATCAGTGAGACAGTCACACCTTTCATAAATGAGTTTTTGGTTCAGGGCAGAATTCCAAATGTGTGGAAGCGGAGCGAAGTGGCCATTTTGAATAAAGGTGAGGATAAAGACCCGCAACTCCCAAAGTCGTATAAACCTATATGTCTGATGAATATATTCGTAAAAATGCAGGAAAAATGTATATGCAAGAGGTTAACAAAACACAGAGAGGAGGTGGGAATGCACCCTCAACAGTACGGCTTTAGGAAGAGCCGGTCTACAGAGGATGCTATCTGTGATGCTATGAGCTTGGTAGAAAACTCAAGGGCAAATATTTAATTGGAATATTCGTGGACACCTCGGGTGCATTTGATAACCTGTGGAGCTCCAGTAATAGCCTAGACAGTTAGTAGTGCATGAGTTAGAGCATGGGCGCCTCCAATCGTACGCACAAGTTGTGAGAAATTACTTTCACTTTTTAGGTACCGACCTAGAAACTGTCCTGGGCCTGGATGTCCAGGGGTGATAAACGTCGCCATTGAGCTGGCGTAGTGGTCTTAGCACGTTAAAGTATATATATATATTACTTATATATTATCCCCAGATGATAGGAAGATAAGTGAGAAATATGATGGTGGAAAGCAGAGGGCATCTTCAGTCTAACGTGGATCTAAACCACGGTGGGGGCCTGGCATTCCACACATTCACAAAATATGAAAGCACACACTTTGGCAGAGGTGAAGGAAGGGTTTGTTAATCAAATAAATCTGTACCTAGACCGGGATTTGAACCCCGGAGCCCCAACATAAAAGTCTGACACCATACCCCTAGACCACCAGGTCCTCTATTTATGTAAATATAGTGCTTAGAATATTTTATACTTTAATTTCCCATAACTAAGTATTAAAATTAATTGCCACTTAATCTGGGGTCTTGTGAAACTAATGTCAAATGTACTTTGCTATCATGAAAAAGTTTTTTGTAAAGGCTTGAAAAATCAAGTTGCTAATTAAATTTTTTACTAAATATTTAATATTGAAGTTATGAAAAATAATAATAGAATAGTCTTAGAGTTCAGAAAAAATTGTTTAAAAGTTGGTCTAATTAGTTAAGTATCTGATACATGATGACGTCGATGTTGAAACATAAGGTCTTAAAATAAAATAACATTTATTTCACCATGTATAAAGATGGAGGGCAAAATAATTCAGTAAAAGAAAATCTTATATTTCCCCTTTTTTTTTTAATATTCTGTTATTATCTCTCTAAATGTATTGGAAAAAAATAGCCTCCAGATTTGGACCATAGCCTAGATACACTGAGTAAGAACAGTAAAATTACTTTTGTTACATATTGGTAAAATAATATAAGCTTTCAAGTGGACAGATGAACTTCTGCGTCCTATTTTATTATCCGCCAGCAAGAGAAAAGAGAAAAAAAAAACGCAAACACGAGAAGATGTTCTATCTCCCAGGTATTTTTTTTAAACCTTCCAAACAAAAAAATCGAACTATGAAGTAGGGAAAATGAAAGTAAGAAAAAATTATATTGAAGTGTTGAAAATTAAATAAAATTAGGAAAAAGGTAAAGTTGGAAAGAAGTGATAGAAAAAGAAAAAAAATACAGGTGTGAAAAGAAATGTTTTGAAAGTTCGTAGAGTTGTCAAAACTAGCATTAAAGATCAATTGGTCTTTGTTGATAGATCTTCGGGGATCCCCCTTCGATTGGGTCTTATCCACGCTCACTATTTCATGATAGATTTGTGTATCTTTCTTACTTGGAGTGTTGCTTACGTTATTTTTAAAGTTTTTGAGCTTAGTGCGTTATTTTTAGTAGAAAGTATTTTTTTTAATATTATATAATCAGGTAAAAGAAATAAAGTTGCCGTTGGTATGAAACCTATAATTTGTTTTGTAAAGGATCTACATGGTGTTCCATACTATCCAAAGTTGCCTCGGTCTTATTAGTCTCGGCCAGTCAGGGCTCAATTTTAATAAATTAAAGTAATGGACATACACGATTGTTCCCCTCAAAGAGTCGTTAGTTATTTAATATGAACCCAGGGTCAACACTTGCCCAAGACAACTTCAGCGACCTGTTAACACAATATCATCTGTATTCTGTTTGTTTCCTTTTTTTCCCCAAAAATATTGTATGTCACGCGGTTATTAAAATCCCATTAAGGAACTGGCAACATGTCAACGCAGCTAGCTCCACCATCGGTCATTTCAGGAGATCAGTAGAGGGAGGGCTGAGAAAATCTGGGCTTTGTTTGCGGACGTATGCTTCAACTCTCGAGTGCCAAAGGCAAATAAAATATTCTTGTAATCTAGGAGGATAAAACATGACTCTTATTGTTCCAAAATAAAATAGAACAAAAAAAAACCTCTATGATAAATACATTAGCTCATAACTCACCGTACCACGTGACACGTTGTGTTAATGTAAAGAGTACACATACATGCTATAATAATGACTTTAGGAACATTTACAAAAATTTAAAAAAAGGGGCCTAAATAATTGTTTCCGATCTTTGTTACATTTGAAACCGGACAGATTTGATCTACCCTGAAGTATAGGAAATTATATTATGCTATAATTTTTTTGAGGAATATTAGGCCTACGTAGGAGGGATGAATTTACTTTAATTATATTATTGTAGCTTCCTATTTTTAAGATAGAATATATTTCCCTAACTACTGTATTGCCGTGGCAACGTAAGAATGACATATTCTGGATGGACCCAGAATGGCGAGGGGTTTAAATCCTTGAGGAATGTGTGTATTGTGTTAATGAAGCAAGGGTGAAGTAAAATAGATGTACAGTATAAAAGTGGCTTCTATTTATTGGGATAGACATACTAATCTACAAAGCAAGGAGTTACGTAAACACTTAATCCTGTGGCATGAGAATATTTGAGATACTAAGGAACCTCGTGAACTGCCTAGAGGCCCAAATTTGACCCCGTGTGGTGGAGCCTAGAACTCACGATTTTTCTTTCCAAAGTTCTCTTTTAGGGTTTTAGCTGACTCACTCAATCCAACCCAGATCATGGCTTCTCTTCCACTGGGATGAAGCTCTGCCTCTATTCTCAAGACAGCCAATCAATTAACGAGTATGTACCTACTGGTTGTTTCTTGAACTTGCTGATGTAGGTATTATAATCACGCACTCAAAAATGTGTAGTTATCTTGGTTATATCACAACCATGGTCTTGTGCAGTATCAGCACTCTTCATATCTTCATTATCAGCATGATCAGCACTCTTCTCCTCCGGAATGACCGACTCTTCGTCCTCGTTGATGACAGATGTCTTAATTAAGAACCCTAATCAATGAATGAATAAATCACACAACAACGTGTCTGCGGAACATTATAATAGCTGTGAAACTCCTTGCTCGCTCTTATAGGCTCCTTTACACATGGTTTCCGAGAACTGTGTATATAATCCTAGTATAGCATATGATCTCAAATATATAATATATAGCTATAGTCAGAAAAACTTTTTAGAAGAGTTAGAAAATTAAAATTTAGTGGACAGGTAAAAAGTCGACCCCAGATGCTCTAATAATTTGAATTTTAGAATTGAGCCCCGTAAGAAATTGGGGGTGGGAAGGGAGTATAAGTATAAAAAATATAGTTTAGGGAAGATAATAAATGAGAATTATCCAGGAATAACAACTTGTGCCACATTTTTTTTTTTCAGAGGAAATAATGTAGTGGGCTAACCAGACCTTGCCCGTATAGACTAAATTAGCTAGAGAAAATCACTTCACACAATAAAATATATATGGATATCTAATTATATATATTTATGTTATAACATAATTTGTTACATAACCATGCCTCAGGAACATTGCTGGGTAAGAACGGCTCCGTCGGAAGAGTCACACGGACACGCACGGGCCTCCATTCGACTCTGTGCTCTATCAAACTAGACCATCAAACGAACTGAGTGGATTTCATCGTGGCTCGTGAGGGTGTGTGCGTCATGTCCAGGTGCCTACGTGCTGTTCTCAACGTCGAGAAGTGCTTCTAACCACCCCACCTTGCCCCTGGTTCGTCTGTTCAACCGGTATAAAATGTATCTGTCCGCTGGGAACAAAACACAGTTCCAATCTTAATATTCGACGACTGACGTGTCTCCGATCTACAGTACAACAAGACATTGTGGTCACGATGATTGTGCCGTCAGACTCGCAAAATTTAAAAGGATGAAAAGAGTAAAATGGGTAGCTATATAAAATTATAAAATGATACAGGAATCTAAATAATTGATTGTACTTACTTTTTACGGTTTTTGCTCCTTTCAGACCTTTTAAAGCCTTTTACCCTATTTATACTAATATAATAAACTTTTCTCATTATTGCCCTTTCCACCCTTTTAATCCTTTGTACACATTTTACCCTTTTTTAATTGTATTATATTTACTTTTTAACATATTTTACCTTCAAACTATTTCGCCCAGGAAAGGCCAGGTACTTCATGCATTCTATACATTGCATTGTATACTTTTTTATCTCCATTAGATGTTGAGTATGAAGAGCGTTTAGAAAGTATGGACCAAACATGAGAAGTTGTCAACATTATACATCCATATTATTCTAATAAGTGAGAGGAACATTGTTTAATGCAGCATTAGATACTAAGTATGTGCCTTCTTGAAATTAAGAGGTTAGTTATTGAGTACGGGAATTTACCGCTCTGGGCTCTAGAGGTATGGCGTCAGCACTCAGGACTCTGGCAATCTGGCTGCCATATATCAGAGTGGCTAAGGTGTTGGAGAGTTAGCGGAGTGGAGATGGTAAGAGACAATAGGTATTTTCTTGCTCCTCATTCTTTTCCTGCACCCTAGGATTTATACATTAGGTAGAGTCTGTTCAGCGTAGGAATTGTTCTCTGAAAGGCCTTTTTCCCTACCAGAAATCTATTATATAGTAGGATATTGGTAGGAAAAAAGACATTTCAGAGAGTAATTCCTACCGTGAATGGAGTATATGTATAATATTTTACTCCCCCTAGTTCATTATTCTTCAAAGATGATGGATAAAGTATATTAGTGTTTAAAAAGTATGCATGAAGATCGATTGAGTCGATTGGTTAAAAGTTTTCAGCTTAAGACATTATTGAATATATTTATACTATTTATTCATCTTAGTCCATTCTGCCTGTATGCTGATCAGTAGAGGACATTAGTGATTAAAAAGTACCGGTACGCATTAGTGTCTATGGAATTTTTTAGAAAATAATTTTTTTAAGTGAATATTTAGAAAATTTATTCAAAATATAGATTCTTTTTTTACACTAGTTTATTCTTCCTCTATTATAATGAGTAAAAAATAGCTTTTTATAATGTTTGCATAAGGATCAATAGGATTACTAATAAACAATTTTTTAACGTTAAGGGTTCATCCACCCTAAAGGTTCAGTCAGGGGACCGCAACCCACCATGTTGTGTGCCATTCTCCTTCAAAGAAATGAATATTTAGGGTAAGAGGGTAGATGATCGTCTACAACTAAGGAGTGAGGTGGTCAGAGGTTGGGAGTGGATGGTAGGCATGTTGGCTCAACGAGTCCCCTCCAGGGACTCGCATCCAACAAGCCTTTCGATTTTCGACAAGCTCCAGTGTAAGAGGATCAATTCATCGACACGACTTGGGCCAACTCATCGACACTACTTGACCAACTCGTCAACAAGCTCAGGTATAGAAGGGTCAAGTCATCGACACGATGATAATACATAAACTCCATTCATGGTAGGAATTACTCTCTGAAAGGTCTTTTTTCCTAACAATATCCTACTATATATTAGAGTTCAGGTATGGAAAAAGACCTTTCAGAAAACAATTCCTACTGTGAACAGATTTTACTCTCAATAACTATTTTGTAATATAATATAATATAAAATAATTAGTTATAAGCTGGTTGGGGCAGTATAAATTATACACAATTTATAGCCATCAAGAACACAACAATACAAATCGGTTGTCAAGGTAATTCCATGACCAGATAAACTAAATCACAATTGGTTGCATAATTTATTTTTTCTGTCTTGATCGCTAAATTAACTAAATACAAAGAGTAATTTACAGAATACATTTTAATATCAGATAAACTATGTTGTGTGTTGTTTGTTTTGTAGGCTATTTATATTAGTAGACAAATTGTGTTTCCTTAGCAAATAAAACTTTCACATAGGTAACGTTTAAAATCTTGATTTGATTTTTACACACATACTCATACAAATAGATTCATTCCCCACTAAAAGGGAGCTTAAAATACAGAGTGGACAGGGAAATAATCAAATAAAATCCCATTTACATATTTATGAATACAATGTAACCTTAAACCCGCTTTGGTGGCTTCATGGTTTTAAGGCATCATTCTCACAATAGATTGGACTAATGATTATGGGGAGATCGGGGTTTCGAATTAGGTGTACTGAGGATGTTTATTCCTAAATGGTTTTCCACTCCCTTTCTGCGCAAATTCGGGTGCTTTTTCTCTAAATTTACTTTTTAGATCTTCACCTCAGTCGTAATTTTAAAAATCAAATATAGATTTAGACAGCGTGACTACTACTAAACTCCATTAACCTTTTTTTATCACCACGTCTTACTACCCGTTCGGATTATGCGCCTATGTACTAATTACGCTAATGAGTTAGAGATTTGGAAGGTTGAATTTAGAGAAAGTGCACCCTCCTTTGCGTGGAGTTAGAGTGGAAAACAATTTAGGTAAAAGCACCCTCAGTGCACCCGACAGGGCTAGAACCATGATCTTCGAGGCCAGTCCAACACGTGAGTAGCGCGTTAGATCACGCAGCCACCGAAGTCGGTCAATACATTTTAAACTTTAATTATGTAGCTAGGGGAATCTTTAGGGTGTTCCCATCCATAGTGAGTCTGACACATTAGACAATGTGACTACCTATTCAGGTAGCTACAGAACCAAGAAACATAGAAAGCGGAAACGTGGTTTTAATACACATATTGTGAGTCTGAAGTATTAAACTGCGTGATTGCTGGCTTGGAAGGATGTCAAACAAAGGACCGTGAGACTCTTTAACTTTTTAAAAAATATTTAGGGAAACCAGAAGATGTGCACCTCAGGTGATTTTTTTAATTCGTATCCAAATAATATATCAAAATTAAGTACTTTTCGTTTATTTGTTGGTCAATCACACCCAAAACACTGTACCGATCGGGCTAAATTTCATATGGATATAATTGGGACGTCCGGTAAACATATAGACTAATTATTATAAACTATCAGTTTACCCGTTCTTCGCACGGTTGAGCATCACCGAAACTAGATCATATTAGAAAGTTAAACATGTGGCTGCCAAGTTTCTGATATTTTCTCATTGTAGAATACTGAGCTCTGACAATCACAAACCAATCATGGAAATTAAAAAATTAAAATAAAGTATATGTATGAAACTAAATACTACCTGGTTTGAATGCACAAAAAGAGACAATTCACAACTGCGCGATATTTACCTAAGCACTATCATCAAATAAGATAAACAAACTAATATAAATTGTTAAAGAAATATTTTGGAAAAAAATAACATCACTATTCATCAAAGAGCATAAGTAGATAATATACTCTGTGACAGAAACATGATGATTAATAGGCATCATGTTTTTTAAAGAGCATCAAGTTTCACCGAGCAATGTCTCCAGAATTTGTTAATTTTAACTATTTTATTGCCGCTATATATGCGCTAATTAATCCTTAAACACGTAGCTTTGTTATCACAATGCTAGTGACCCATTTAAGATTATATCTGGGTTTTTATTCGTTTGTTTTTAGATTTTTTCATCTTGTTTTACAAAATTCAAATTTACTACCATATCGAGAGTTTTTTTTATATGTTTGCCATTTCTCACTCCCTATCTTTAAATTCCAAACTTTCCAGCATTTATGGTTATTGTGGGGTGGTCCTTTTACAAACTCGGCAAATTTTAATTCTCTTTCATACCAAAAAGAAGATTTTAAAATAATTTTGGAGAGAATTGAAGCTAGTACCCCCCCCCCCTTAATTTACCCCCTTTACGTTCCCACATTCCCATTTTGAAATTTTAAGATTTATTTGATTATACTAAATGGTGTATTTACATGCTTACCCAATTTCAATTTTAAACAACATTGGAAAGTAGTGTTCTTTATTTATTAATTGTATCCATTCGATCTCTTCCATTTCCCGGACCTCAATGTTGAAATTTGATATGTCCATACGTCATCCGGTTCTTCATGAAGGTCTACATCACCAATTTTTTTTTTTATATTAGGTTTATTAATCTTGAGAAGAACCCCCTTTACTATTTAACGCTTCTTCATTTTTAAATTTAAAGATAAGACCTTAATGGAGTATTGAGGAGGTTCTTATACCCACCGGACAGATCTGAATCTTCTGAAAAGTAAATTATTATTTAATTTTGGGAATTTTCGAACCCACCATTTTACCAGCACCAAGTCTGTTGAATAAATATTGTATCTCAAATTTCGATTCATATTTATATATTCTTAAAATTCCATTGACTTAATAACGTTTTATTTGAATCACACAGCTAGTTGACATGTAATATTGATTTTAAGCGTCTATATAATGGATTTTATTTTAGTATATATAATATTATATGAACTCATCATATCTTATGGATGCTGATTGGTAAAAAATAATAGATATTGAATACATTGAAAATAAAAAGGGTTGTTTCATAAATTTCAAACTTATTGGATGGTTCAAAAGTACGTGAGGACCTACCTCTAGATCACTGGTGTAAGTTGCCTGATAGGTAAGTTTTAGTATATTTTTATACGTATATTAAAATATTTATATACCTTGACAACCAATTTGTATTATTGTGTTCTTGATGACTATAAAATGTGTATAATTTATACTGCCCCAACCAGCTTTTAATTAATTTAAAGCTATATAATTCAAATTTTAAAATTCCAACTTTGAGGTGCACATGTCCATGCACAAAAGGTATTTTTTGAAAATTTCAAACCCCTTCATGTGATAGATATCGCGCAGTGCCCCTTACACACACACACACACACATTCTTTGTTTTATTTATATATTATATTATATTACAAATAGTTATTGATATGATGTATATTATCGTGTAGATGACTTGACCCACCTAACTTTTAAATATTTTTTCTTACAGCTTGTCGATGAGTGTGTGCTGCCAACATACATATGCTCTAATCTAAGTACCTCACATAGGGATGACTGTTCTTCTGAGTGATTAGATCATAATCACAGTCTGTACAGTTTGTACTAACTCTGATTACCCTTGAAACACACCACGACACCACATTGCACCAATATGCATATTAAAACTACAAAATATCTCAACCTAATTTAAGAGCACTTTTGCGCCCACTAATGAGTGGCGTGTCACGTGGACCGTAGGGGGACGTAACCAGTTGTGTCACGTGTTTCTCGCGTGCGACGGTAACAAAAGAATCTCGAGTGACAGCAGGGCGTGAAGAATAGGTGAAAGCTCGATGGAAAGAAAGAAGGGTTGAAATTTCCTCTTCTCGCGTTGATTAGAGAGAGAGAAAAAAAATGACTGCCACCTTGCCGACGAAACGTAACTATGTCGCCGACGCTGTGTTTTATTTTACCTCTTGCCCGCCATATGGATTTGTCACGAAATAGGCGCGTTGACGTTTTCTTAGAAGTGGAAATAAATCAAATGAAGTAATTTCGTGCCCCAACCTTTTTTTTTTTTTTACCGTTCGTTAAATTGGAATAAAAAAAGTTTAATGAAACATTAAACCATGTTTGCATGCTGAACCGTAGTTAAAAAGTCAGTAACGAGTCTGGCCAAATATATTTAACTATTTCGTTATAGCCTCTGAATTTTTACTGTTTCAAAATAATAAATAGGCCCTTCCATCAATTTTTAAAATATTTTCAAATAAAGTAAACCATTCAATTAAAATGTTTTCTAGTCGTTAAGATTACTTTATTACTCTCATTGAATGTAAATTATTAGTATATACATAAAATCTTGTAAAACATGTTTTTTTCGAACTTTTACTTAGAACTTTAAAATAACTATCAAAAAATATGGAAATTATATTATGACATTTTTTAACTCATCATACATGCGAGAAATAAAATAATCATGATCACGAAATTAACTGTTTGAACTTTTAAATACGAATTATGGTAAATATTGTTGATCGCTCGGTAACTTTCAGTTAATCACGTAAGAAAATTACATCATATTTAAAAAATCGATCTTTCGGTCTTTTAAACTCGTTAATGTCTCAACCATCAATTACATTTCGATAAAAGTTGACAGTGACTAAAAGAACCTCTATCAGTCATGTCAATGTGTTCCCGTCTTAATGGCGATATGTCTAATAAACAAAAGAAGAGAGAGAGAGCGAGCAATGCAAATCATTTATATGCCAGTGCAGGTTTAGGCACTAAGTTCTACAGCAGATACAATTTGTTTTAGAAGGTTTGCTTAGTTTTATAACGATAGGCTGTTGACACACCCCTTTTCCTGAAAATTATTTGAATTTTTAATTAGTGTTTTGCTGCTACTGTAGTTTCGCTTGTGCTGGATTAAAAAAAACTTTTACCACAAGTGAATTCGGGGAGGAAGCCTTTAATGCAACTGCTATAGAGCTAATTGTTGAATTCAAAAATATAGAAGAAATATTAGCTTCTATCTACTAGCATACATTGTGTGTGACACTTCGATTGGAGTTCATGGAAAAATACTTAATCAAGCAAACTAAGGAATATGTAGAATCCTTTTCTTCCTTAGTTAACATATAGATTACCCACCTCGGTTGCGTAGTTGGCTAACGCGCTAGTCGTGTTGAGCTCGACCGCCGAGGACGGGAGATCGAGGTTCGAATCTCGGTCGGTGAACTGGGGGTGGTTTTCCCTAAATGGCTTTCCACTCTCCCTCCACGCAAATGCGAGTTCACTTCCTCTAAATTCAACCCTCCAATTCCTAATCCATTAGAGTAATTAGTACTTAAGCGTATAACCCGAAAGGGTAGTAAGACGCGGTGCTAAATAAATAAAAACATATAGATTAATCAAATGATAAAATGATATGGTTAACAAATCTCAACTAAGCATTTGAGAAAAATGAGTTTCAAAAATTTCTCAAGTAGAAAGTAGTTTTTTTTTTTTAATATAGCCAGATCAACACCAGAAGCAGATATGTTTGCAACACTTTGAGCTATGTGGCTTAAGAAAATTTGCCTACCTAAAATTTAGCCAGTTCTCTGTGGTATAACAGAACCATTTATTTAAGAAACCTTTTTACTTGAGTAATCTGTTCTTTTAATCGCCGAAGGCCTTTGACTTTACTTACCCAACGAATATTCTTGTGAAGATGTAGCGCTCTATACTGAAAATAAACTCCATGAACGATTTAAGTTTTAATGTTATAATGATGTTAAGAAATCTTTAGGGCCACCTTAATGGCATTTTCATTCTCAAGAATGTTCAGAAAAAAGATTGAGAGTTATTTTTATAGTGATTTTCCCGAAATGAGGGAAAGAGTTATTATTTTTTTTATATAATGAAACAAAAACTCTATGAATGTTTGTTGATCCCCGAAGACCAGCTGTGGTTATATTGCGATATCTAATATATGTTGCATGCCTTCACGATTTTAGATAGAAGTTGAATTAATTAAATTATGAACTGAGATTAAAATACCAAAAGATCAAAAATATGAGTTCTGGGGTTCAAACCTTTTCTGGAAAAATTGCGTTTTTCAAGGTCAATTTTCAGAAATAAGATTTAAAAGTCTTTCTTTCCTTTAAACGGGTGGTTAATGTTTTTGAATACGAAAACTTAAAGTCAAAAAAATAACTAAAAATTAACCCATTATGTGAGAACCGAGCTTACCGAAAATTTACGAAGTTTGGAAAACTAAAATAAAATATAACTTTAAAAAAATCTTCTCCCTGTCTTGCTAAAGGCCAATCTCAGGAAGCTCATTTAGTATTTAATCATCTTGGTTCTTATTAATTAATGTAAATGTAGTTCATCCCAATCTAAAATTATGCTGAGCATAAAATACTATTCCTTTGGCAATTCGCCACTGCTCAGAAGTGCATTGAGATGTTCCGTGTGTGAACAATCTTTTCAGTTAAACATACTTATATGAGGTAGCTATCTCCAACATACACTTCTTGAAGAACAAATATCGACAAGCAAATACTTAAACGATACTTTTGGAGGGTAATTTGATCGCATAAACCAAACCATAGAATAAGCTAGACAGTGCCAGATTTAACATTAAACGTATTTTCCACATTTCTAATGTATTATAATAACATCTTATCTTACAATTATAGATTATATATAATATATATAATAAATGTAAATAGTTAAGCTATGTGAACATTTACAGAACACTATAGTTATTTCATGTTTGTTTCTAAAAGTGAGGAACATAAGTATTTAAGGAATAAATTTAATAAATAAAGAAGATGAAAAGAAAAGTGTTGAAACGATGGTTGATTGTGGGAACTTTAGTAAGGTGGCCCTAAAAAGGTTGTCTAAAGTGTCACTCTCACAATAGACTGTACTGCTGGTGACAACAAGATCACGGTTCGAATCCCAGTTTGGTGTACGTACTGAGGGTGATATTTTCTATATTGTTTCTTACTCTCCTCTCACCGAAGTGTGGGTACATTTCCTCTAAATTATTCCTTCTTCATCTCAACTCCAATAGTGAAATCATATTACGTATAACATGAACGGATAGTGAGATGTGATGATTTTAGAACAGCGATGAAAGTTGCTCAACCGAAGGATTGACTCTAGTACTTTCACTCCCCAGTCCTATCTTCTTCAGCAATCAGCTAGTGACGTGTCTGTAATTTGTGTCACGAACTTTTGGAAATCTGCTCTCTTCCCTATATCCTCCCTCACCCCCTTACTTTTTCGAAAGCAATATAGAAAGCGGCGGGAGATGAGGTGTCCTTTCTCCTCGTGTTTTGTGTCGCCTAAAGAGTAACGAGGAACAGGAAGTACCACTTCCCCCTCCCAACCTTCATTACGCTTTTCCTTCCCCTTTCCTTTCCTCTAACAACCTTTAAACATCTTACTTCATTGGCTTTTAACGTTCAAGCAACAAGGGAACAATAAATAGTATGAAATGTTCCTGTAAAATTATTGTTTATTTGTGTCGGTACAAAATACGTATTTGTTTATTTTATTAGCTTTCATTTTTGCTTGTACAAATGATTTTTTTTAAACGGATTCTAGACATCTTATAACGATTGGTCCAGCCACAGCTTACTAACATTTCTTGCCGTTCGCATTTAATTACAATTATAAATTAGTGATAAGAATGAGGAATTTAGGTTAAATGAAACCACATATTTGTGTGTAATTACAAACGTAAGGATACAATGAACACACATCCAAATACTTGATCTTCTCTCCACAAGTAAGGTCTGCTTCGTGTAAGAGTTTGATACAATTTTTACGCCCGCCAAAGAATGTGTCCCTAGGAATGAGGGGCTCCTTGCTGTACACCTCGTGCTGGAGTACAAATTGTTTCAAGTCCTTGTCTGTACGTTTCATTGCATTAAACATAAACTCCCGCATTTCTACGACCATGTAGACGGCATTCTTTAATTTTTCCACGCAGGCCATGGTCGCTTCAGAGCACATCTCCATGGTTTCTTGGCGGATGTTTTTGATAGGGGTTGTCCTGTCAGGATAACAGAGAGGGTACACATGCCAATAACAGCCCCGGAACTGAAATAGGGTGGTAGCATCTCCAGCTTTAACAACGCCGTCCACACGTCGCACCCTAAATCATATTCCTCAAGGCCGTTGCCCGCATGAAGGATAGAGACACCGCGTTGATGGGCCTCCCAGCAGAGCCATTGTACAGCGACGTGCGACTGTGGGTCTGCACACCAATAGCCACCATTAGGGATGATACCAGTGGCTATCTCCTTAATGTGACTTCGGCGGAAAACCAAATGGCCGCTCCCACGATTGTACACGCATCTCTGAAAGGACCCACCTTTGCTTCTTCATGAGCATGTTTCTAAACTTTAGGCAGGCCTTCCGTAGGATCTCTACATCTTTCACGCAATACGGTTCCAACTCGCGGTTAAAATCAAAGACATAATTTTCCTTGACCAACGCGTCATACCACTTCTCAAATTGCTTCTTTCCCTCAACAGACATCTCACCAATGCCGTAGTCCTCCTTTGGCGGCAAGGAACCCCTATACCTCGCGTTTTCTTTTTTAATTGAAAAAATGGGGGAAATGTCCCTTGGCCAAAGACTCGTCCATTTCGAATATCTTGGGCATCTTGGACAAAGCCATCGGGAGAAAGTTCAGCGAGTCAATAAAGTGGAGCGGGCCGTAACGCATGGACATGATTTTTCCACCGTTCATTATGAGAACTGGAGTCCATTTTTTTACCTCCATAATATATTTTTAAATAAAATTTCCACCATAGTCCTTGGAATTTTGGTTAGGAGGGTGATGTCCTTAAATTTCGTTGTTTTAATTTGCTCGAGAAATTCAAAAAATTGGGCCATTGTGTCATCACCCTTGAATTTGAGAGTCCTATTTCCCCCGCATTTGGTGCAATGATGGTGATTTCCATCGATATGAAGGCAGGCCTTGCAACAAGTCTGAGTGACACATAGATTAGGTACGTGTACGTTAAGTACGTGCTGAATGAACCTTGAAGAAGCGTTTCTCGTCTGCATTCGAAATCATAGAATAAAAAAAAATTTGCTCTCCTCCAAGTTTGTTTTTGGTTTGGCCTGCTTCATGTAACAGAAATGATCAAAAGGACTATGTGTCTCGCATATTCTAAAAAAAAGTCTCATAACACCTGTGTGAATAATTTTATATTTTCAAACTGAAAAATTGCCCGCATACCTCGCAAACCCTTTTGGTGTCACATATCGACATGTTATCCCTGAAAAAACGAGGACGTTTGTGGTTATCGAAACACGTCTGGCTTACAAACCACCGTATACAATATTTACAGGGAACAGATCGATCTCCTCTGCAGACCGTTTTAACGTAACACTTTTTGCAAGCCATGTCACATTTGTGTTTTTTCCTATTACTGAAAGGCACCTGACATTGGCGGAAAAAGTAGGAACACTTAAAGGCTGTTGTCAAGGATGCTATGACATCAAAAATTTTTTGCTTTTTGTCGTGAAAATACAAATACACGTACCCCTTAAAGGGAGGTTAGGAGGGCTAGGCCACTCGTAGAGGACTTGCTTGTCCCGACGTTTCCGGAATACCGTGACTTTGTACTCTGAGAGGTAAGTTTGAAATGGTTTCAGTTCAACCAGTCCCCCACCTTTCAAAAGATTCACATGGGAATCACGGCATAGCTCCTCTGCTTTGAGTTTTTTTAATTTAGCGACCCCTTTGTAACTGTTTATAGGTGTTCATGTCTATGCATCCAGGTTCTCTTTCAAAATCACATACAACTTTGGCAACAACCAATACGTGGGCAAGGCATAGTGTGTCTTCACCATTTCGTATCATCATGGCTCCTTTGTTCTGTCTGCTGTATGTGGTGGTAGGAACAAGTTTATCACAATAACTCCTGCCACTCCCACAAGGCTCCTTAAAATTGCTGAGTTTAATGAACAGCGGTGCCGTACTAATAAACATCTATTTATCTGTAAAACATGGCTCACGTTGTCCAGCATGGCTCGAGCGTCAAACTGATCCGCCCACCTAAACTAAACATATATACAGAATTCAATGTCGAGTCCATGCTGTGCAACAGTAAGCCGACATGATCGTCAGCACTGACCCCATAGTCCTGCAGCCTATCCAACAAATAAGTAATTTGTTCTTCAGATCGCTCGCTTTCTGGGCACCAAGATGTGCGGTAACCTCTCTGCCAGTATGAAAGAAGCGTCGCAATTGTTTAATTCTCTCCTCGACGAAACGGAGAGAGATACCTCGAGACAACCCTCCACCAACCTGATTTACCAGGCCACTAGTTCTGGGTTGGGGTGTTGATGAGGTACTGGCTTCTGCCAAATCTGCCGCTGGGATGTGGATGGCTTTGATCAGCCGCGCCCCTTCATCTCTGGCTCTTAGAGGTGTTGAAGGCCCTGTAGGTGGGAAGCGTCTGGAAGCGTCACGGCTTCAACGGGCTGGTTGTGGTGATTTGTATCGGTTTTTCCCACCTACACTTGAACTTAAGCAGAAGAGTGAAAACTCAGACAGCACTAACCAGGTTTCCCGTGGTAAATTACTATAAATAAGCATTAAATTAATTATTGTTCCTATAAAATAGTCCTTAACGTTTGAGATATTTTCAGTAAGGGTGACTTCTAGAATGCATTAAATTGATTATTTATGATGTAAAATAGTTCCCCTTATACCAAACGTTAAAGATTTTTTTTTTAAATAAAGTCTTACATTGATTTATTTAATAATAAATATTCATCAAATTACTAAAGATGTTTCCAGTAACTAGAAAGCCTTACATTTACTTATTTAGGAACAATTTATGCGCTACCCTAAATATTTTTTCACATATATATTTTTTTTTTCACATAATATATAATATATATATAATTATATATATAGTATAACACAATCTCACAAGCTTGGAAAAAACTTCCCATATTTTTTCCAGTTTTCAGAGGGAGGCTAATATATTGCCCAAGAACTGTATGTAGCCTATAGTGCGTTACACATTTACAAAAAAAATCCACAACACAATAAGCCAATAAAAATATGACATGCAATAAAAACCGGTCGCTAGTTACAAGTTTATATCTAAAATAATTTCTCTTTCTATAAAATAATAGACATTTACTAAAATTTTGTAAGATTTGTTGTAGAAACACTACACCAAAGATGATAATAATAATATTTAGCCCCGCGTCTTACTACCCGTTCGGGTTATACGCTTGCCAAAGATA
Organism: Timema podura; assembly: GCA_033556935.1. Taxonomy (NCBI): domain Eukaryota; kingdom Metazoa; phylum Arthropoda; class Insecta; order Phasmatodea; family Timematidae; genus Timema; species Timema podura. The sequence continues at coordinate 47,365,808 of JAVRXN010000008.1, read as the reverse complement.
ATAAATTAAATAATATACAATGTTACTTACTTATTCTATGGCACTAGGAACTAGGAATACTGTTACAGAAAAATTGAGAAAAGAGAAACATCTTTGTGAGCATAAGATCAAATTCATATTAAAATACCTGAATTAAAAATTATATTGTATATAGTTGCTTATAGCTCATAAATTATTGGTTTTATAAAGATATATTTCAAATAAAATATTTTTATCTTTACACAACTTTACAATAATAATATATTTCATATTTAGATAGTTGCGGAGAATTGATGAAAATTGGAAAATTTCACCCATGTATTGTACCCTCAAAGTAATTTTCATGAGAGTTGTCCTCTTGTTTATAATGATAAACAGTGCCTAAATATAAAACGTAATCCAAATCGTCAGAGTGAATTTCAAGAAAACCATCTCTTTTGTCCTTCAGTAAACTATCCTTTAATTTAGGGTTAGATATCTAATTCCCAAAACCCCTGGGAATGACTCTATGAATACCTCAGATACGAAGTTTTATCATAATCAGTAGAATAGTTTTGGTTCTGGGTCAAAGTACAGACAGACAGATGGCATCGCGAAAATCACTTCTACCTTCTCTCGACAACTTGGAAGAAAGTATTGTGATCGTAAAAAAAATCGAACTCGAGATTTTGATAACTCTCGACGTTTCATGACCCCCTAAAAACAAAAAAGTTGTTTTCGCATTGCCGTCTGTCTGTCTGTACCTCAGAATAGAGCATAAACTATTTTACAGATTGGCCTATAATTTGTTCTATCGGGTTTTCATAAGGTCCTCCTGAGGAGTTTTTGGAATTAGACACCCAACCCTAAAATTAGTGGTAGTTTAATGAAGGGCAAAAAGAGAAAAAATATATTTTCTCAAAATTCGCTCTAACGATCTTGATCATATTTTATATCTAGACACTGTTTATCATTATAAATAAGGTGGAAATTCTTATTTTCTTATTAAAATGACTTTGAGGATAATTTACATAGAGGAAATTTTCCAATTTTCATAATTTCTCCACAATTATTTGGGATACAAGATAATTAGTCATTGTAAAATTGTAGTACTGTTAAAGATTTAAATCTTACGATTGAATTATATTTTTATAAAACTAACAATTTCTGAGCTATAAGCACATATACATACTTTTTAATTCAAGTCTTTGGAAATGAAGTCGATTCTTATGCTCTATGGTGCACAAAGTTGTTTTCTCTTTCTCTATTTTTCTGTAACAGTGTTCCTAGTTCCTAATGCCATAGGGTGAGTAAATAAGTGTTTATTATTTCATTTATGATCTTTGTGTAGTGTTTCATCAATAATGTATAGACCTATTATTTGGGTTCACAAATCTTAAGAGTTTTTAGTGAGTGTCTATTTTAATACAAAAACAAGAGAAAGTATGTGTAGTGTACCATACCATTTATTTTGTTTTCAGGGAATCATGAAACGCCAATATTTATCAAAATCTCAACATAGGTTTTTTATTACGATCACAATACTTTCTCTGAGGGACTGAGAGAAAGTAAAAGGGGTGATAGGGCACCTCCCTCTCTGCCCACGGGTGCTTCACTGATTCTCTCCTAAGTTCCCTTCTTGGTGACTGCCAAATACTGTATTATTAATTATTTAAATAATATATTGTAATATTTCAAGTGGAGTGGAGTTATTAGCCTCTTCTACTGAGGGTCCTTATAGATAGGTTCATCCCTCCTCCGAACACTTTGCGCCTCTTGAGAAAGAAAGTTACGTAGCTTCCAAAAAAAAAAATCCTCAACTCATATTCTGAATCAATCAAATCTCAGGAGTAGTAGCATCGCTGCCAAAAATTTAAACAAATCTATCTTGTTTGTATTCACTACAAAAAAGGAAAGGGTTCTCGTTGAGTTAATAAACAAGCACGCCTATCTATATGTAAAATAAAATAATCAATTTGTAGCTCTAACAAAAAGTTTAGTTTCAGTAACAAACACGTTGTTACACCCCACTCTAATACCTTTTATTTACGACCACAAATAATATAAAAGGGAGTGGGAGTAAGCTAAGGAACATATCAAAAGGGAAATCATTTGCAAGATTTAATAACAATAATATGAATGTTTATTCAAAGAAATATTAGCAGAGCAGAAAACTTTACATGGTCTCAAAAATCAAACTGAGTTATGTTGAAAATCAAAAATAAACAATAACTTCGTGTATTATTTAGCGCAGTTAAACTGAAGGAGTGTTACAAAAACACGTAACCTATCCTACAATCAAATGGGTCAGTCTTGAAGAGACAGAACAACCCATAATGTTGATTTTAGTACAAACAAATATTGTAAATAATATCCACCAGGATATTATTTGTTGAACAATTAAGAGCCTTATGGGCATCTTTAAAATGTTAGCAAAGTGTCTGGTTCACACCAATGAACGCAGACTTCAAAACGTTAATAATAAATATTAAATATTTATTAGATATTTTAAATGACACGAGAGTTTGGCTAACAGACTTTAGTCAAGCTGCCACGGGACTATCTGATCTCGACACAAAACTAGGAAACGTCCACAAGAATCTTACTTGTGAATAAAAAAGATAAAACAATATTAGAAGCAAAGCATAGCAAAAGATTTGAAAATATACTAATGTGAATTAATCTCATAATTAGTTTTATCGATTATAAAAGTTACGTTACAATAATCAATATTTCAAAATATAAACCACAAAAGGAAGACTGCCTTAAGATTTTCAATACAATTACTGGTAACCACAATTTCAAAATTATTTATATTTAATACGTCTAACACAAAGTCAACTAATAATTGTGGCTATCTAAAAAGTTTAAATATCATAACAGACTCTAGTGTCCAAGTGGTGACAGACAAAATATAGAGTCTCATTTCAAAATATATGTTCAGGTAAAAAAAAAAATCAATAAATATAAAAGTTACGACGCCTAATTTGGCTAGCACTAAAAGTTAAATTTACATCAGAGTCCAAAATATAAACCGCCATAGTTTAATTCCGTAGAATATAATGCATGAAGGTTTATCCTGACATTGTCCAAGTCCAGGATAGCACTCCTCCATCAAGCGTTGAAATCGAATAATCATTTTTGTATACACAAACATCACTCTATATAGGGTTTTCGTTGCTAGGGACGCAATGTGGGGCAAAAGAACACTCTGTCGGTGACGTCCTTCTAGAAGCTTTCGACAGTCACGTAGAACCCTTGTTGTCAGAGCTCCATCCAACTTCCAAAACCATTTCTTCGACCTCCTGATGTTGTGGATGTAGTACACGTCTCTCCCATCAGAGGGCAGGTAAGCAGTCTTCCTCTAGTCGAGACAAATTCTGGCCGGCCCATTCTAGTGTTTCGTTGATCAAGTCGGTGTGAACGTCAGCTGTTGGAACATCAAAGCTCGCTCGGTCAACTCCCCGTACTAGGATTCTATAGGTGTTGGCCCGTCTTGGTGGTTGCTCTCTCCAGAAGATACATACGGTAAGTACATGAACAGTTTTATTTGTAGAGAGATTATTATCGTTTAATATTCTAGTTTTATATTGTTCAGAAGTGTTTATTATATTATTATTATTATTATTATTATTATTATTATTATTATTATTATATAACTACAATAGAGAAGAGTACTATTGTAGGAATTTTATTAGTCTCGATATTATTTGGAGTGGGTAGTATGAATCAAAATAGAGAGTTACGTGTGAAGGTTAACATGGGGGTGGGTCCTATTGTAACTCAATGTTACAACGTTGGCATGAAATGTGTCCGCTTTCCCATAAAGGGATATCATTATTTATTACGTTGATTTTATATATATATATAGATCAACGTACATAATATATATTCAACGTATATATAATATACATATAAATAATCAACGTATGTAAATAATGATTTCCCTTTTTGGAAAAGCGGACACATTTCATGCCAACGTGTTATTTTATCCTCCATGGGAAGACTTTCTTACCAGTGTTTCTCATATTACACTTCCCAACAGTGTTGCCGTTTTAGATGGTATTAAAGGAGGAGAGGGTATTTTTGTACCATTAACTAGCAAAAAGGAGCGTAAATCCTTTATAATCGAGCAGAAATTCATAAACACCACTATCCAAGTGTGTTTATAGCATTGATTGGTGGAGCTCTCCAGCAGTAGGAGAACAAATGGGGAGGAGAAAAATACAAACAATAATACAATTAAATTATATCATTCAATTCAAAAAGATCAATTTTACATTCCTGTGGCAGTCCTTTCATTTCCTAAGCGGGAATTTATTCCTTAATGATAATCCCATATAAATGTGTATTTTTTGGACTTTTTTCAACTTTTATATTATGTCTACAATTTTGTATAGGGTGGTAAAAATAGTATATGGTCGATTCCAGAAAACACCATACTCGTGGACTCTTTCAAGGTTTTTATTTGTCAATATTCAACCTAGGTGCAAAATCTAATTGTTAATATAGTATCTACCTGGGCAGCTCCCTAAAATATACCACCTACTTGAAGCCACATCCTCACACTGTTGTATTTCTCATGGGAATGACTGCTAAGAATCTTCAAAACCACTAAAACAATACTAAATTATCTTAACATGTTATGCTTGACCCTGTTGATAATTACTTTATTTGTTGGAGGAAGGCTATATATATGTTCCTTTTTTATTTTCTGTTTTGATCTGCGACATTTCGGGTTAAACATCGCTGAAAAACTAGTTAATTTACCCTTTTAATATTTTTCTTATTTTTTTTAATACAAAATTTAAAGTTCAAAGTTTTCAACATTATTTGAACATGTCTATACCTTTCATGTCAATTTTTGTCAAGAAAATATTTTGAAATAAAAGACCAGTTCTTGGATAACGTGGCATCTCTGTACGACTGTAAATCGTCTTAACGCTCAGGTAGGTGGCCATCTTAAGATCATGAACGAGTTAATGAACTAAACTAAGCAGGAATTAGCAATCAAGTATAATATATCTTTATATATTGTAAATAAATACAGTAGTCACTAATTAATATTGTAATCAATGCTACGTTTAAAATGACACTAACATTTGGAAATTTGTTTTGAAGGCTTTCTCAATAGGGTTTTAATTTTAAAAATTAGTAGTAGTAGTAGTAGTAGTAGTAGTAGTAGTAGTACTAGTAGTAGTAGTAGTATAGTAGTAGTAGTAGTAGTAGAAGTAGTAGTAGTAGTAGTACTAGTAGTAGTAGTAGTAGTAGTAGTAGTAGTAGTAGTAGTAGTAGTATTGGCTTGGTATGTGTAGATGCAATTGCTTCCGGTGTTTCGGATGTTGTAAATATAGGGTAAGCAGTTTCATCTACTTTAATCAAGCGTAAAAATAAGACCAATCGTTTTAAATCATTTTGATATTTCTAAAAACCACTCAATCTTAGTTTTTTTTAAAGTATGGAATTATATTCACTAGTTGTGCTTTGTGCAATACACTAGTTGTGCAATGAAGGTTAAAATATTATTCAATATTATTTTTCTCTTGACGTTTTAAAATTACCTAGCATCAAAAATTCTACAAATATTGCGAACTTTGAAAATCTTTCTCTTGAAAATTATTATTTAGTTTCACCTTAATTGGGTAGTTGATAATACAAAATTAATATTAAACTTTTTGATAGTAATTTTCCCTTATTCTAAACGATTAATGTATGTTGCCAGTAGCTTTAGTAGTTCGAATAAGGGACCTATTTATTGGAATGAGTAAGAAATATTATGCTCAATTTTGGTTGAATAAACAAAGCTGGAGCAGGTTGAGTATGGATAAAATTTATTAACCACTTCTTTGCATCTGCCTGACAGCTAGCAGAAGCTTGCAGATGATATCAGTAATGCCAACATTGTCTGAAAGTCACTGTTGTCAATATTTTTGTAAATAATTATTATTTGCTAAGTATTACTATTATGATCACTAAAAATATTATCAATCACTTTTAACAATACTTCCCTAAGGGGTACAGTAGAATTGTATTTTCCATAATCAAATTAAAGAAAAAATAGTATAATAAATCCATTCTAGTTTTTCTTTTAACTGTAAGGGAACTACAGTTTAAATAGGGTATGAAATTATATATTTAATGGTATTATATTCAGTTGTTTATATGTTTATAACTGGCCTCTCATATATTTAACATAAATAAATTGTTTGTGATAGTAAAGAGAAAAATACATACTAAATGTTTGTGAAATTATATTAAGTTTAAATGTTTTAAACAGGAGTATATTAACACCAGTCGCCATTCCTCTCCAACAAGGTCGCCTACGTCATAAACCAGCAGTATCATTTCATTTCATAAGTATTCATTTCACAAGTAGGCCTATGTAGCATAACAACGATATTGGTAAGATATTATAACTGGTAAATAATCTGTATTAATTTTCTATGTGCATTGCTATAGAAAACAACAAATGAAATAATATATATTTTAATAGGCCTATCTGCTCTTATTTCTAAATATGTTATGAGTGTGTGTTAACATTTTATAGTTCCTTTTAGTTAGTAGATGATATTTGACTTAAATTAGAAAACTTAACTTTTTAATAATTATTGTACTATAGTTTCAAATTTGTCGTACTTAGTGATAAGGTTATATATCCTATATTTTTTAGTATAGAAACTATTTTTATAGTATTTCTGGAACTCTAAGATAAACCATCTGGGGTTTACACGTTTGAAAAAACACCCCATGTTAATACCACCTCAGGTGAAATATTTTTATTGTTTATTATGGAAAGTCACAAAGAAACATTTATTTAGATATTTTTGTTGGTAAGAGAAACCCGAATGAAAAAATTAGGAGGTGGCAAAAACCTTATTAAAACGACATAAAAAGCTTTCTTTAATCCTCTAACTTTAAGAGAAAAAAGTTTGAACACCTCAGGAATGCTAAAGTGAAAATATATTATCTAAGGGAAGAGAGGTATTCCCTCTGAAAGTTGGGGTTAGTTACAAATTCTACCGTTCAGATTAAGTTTCAGGCACAAGTTATGCTAGCTAAAATAAAGGGTGTTAAATACAAAGTTCCTGTTTGTGCCGATTAAAATTGGTAACATTAAAAAAAAATTGTTAGCGATCATATGGGTTGTCCAAATATTTCCACTGTTATTAAATTGTTAAAAACCTAATACAGTGATTTTTGGGTGGTAAGGGATGAACACAAAGTAAAACCAATAAATCAGAATATTCTCCTTAAATATATTCTTAGGAATAAATGATGTGATAAAATTAAAAAAATCGGTCAGATAAACAAAAAAGAAATGAAATCAATCCTATTATTTATAATATAGTGTACATATATTTTTAATGCTATTTTAGTGTTTAAAAATATTTAATTCTTGTACCCTTCACTTAAACTAATCGGTAGTGAATGAGCTTAGCTTGCAAGTTTCCACTGTGGTGTGTAGATTGTAATATAGAGCCATAGTGTAATAAATCATGGCAAGACTGCTACCTTTTAGGGTAAACGGAGTGTAGAGTACATATTTTCTTCTAAGCTGTCTCTTATGTATAACCCTCTGCCCCCCAATTCCTCCTTCACATTGGGTGTAAAGTATGGACATAAAATAACCCAGAGATATTTGACATAGATCGTATTCACTCGTTGTCTGCTTCTTATATATTACAAGCATGATTTAAACATTGTAATAACTTCCTATTAAACAAGTGAACCAACTCACAACACACTGACTCAATTGATTATATTTTGTTTATCTATTAAATGTTGCAATATTAATTAAGCTATATAAACATTTTGATAGATTACTTTCTGAACTAGCCTTTACAAATAGGTGAGAAACTTGGCATTTTGGTATTAATAATCGGCTTCAGTCAAGACACGGGTATTTCCTCTTGAAAATAATGATTTAACCAGTAAATAATCTGTGTCCTTAACCTCGGTCTAACACTGTCCACAAGCGAAATGACCCCGGTGACTCGTGAGTCACCATCCATCTCCCGCCGGTCACGGCCAGTCCACGAACTACGGAGCTGCGTCCGACAACCGCGCCGCGACGCTCTAAACAAAAAAGGGGTTGCGTAGGGATCGCGATGGCACCATTACACATTATTCTCCCTTTCCGCTAAAAGAGGTAAGTAAATCAAACAGTCAAAAAATACAATTGTATACACGAGACTAAAAAAAAACAGCCAAACACTACCAACCTGTTTAAAATGCATTCCATTTGGATGCGCTTACTTTACATAATGCACATTACATGAAATAGGTCGAAAGTTATTACGGTTTGATAATATTGGGGGCACCTTGTCCCACCCAAAACTAAGCCACACGTAGTATTAAATATGGGAGGGTAAAAAGTCTCAGTCTTTGAATATGTATATGTTTTATTAAGCCAGAGGTCCTCAACATTTTTGTACCTTAGAGCACATTCAAAATTAACGGTAGTGCGGTGGGAACCAATCACTTTTTCAAATAAATTTATAGCCGAACATAATTCTTTATGCAAATAACACACGCACAAAAATTACCTATTATTAAAAAAATAATTGTGAGTTTAAAATTAAAAAAAAAATTAAATTCATATATAAAATAACGCAAATAGTACACACGCAAAGTTAGTCCAAAACCAGGTTAAACAATTGAAACAATATTCACCAAACCAAAAGTCAATGTCAATAAATTTTATTTTAAATACTGCTTTATTTACGATTCTAACAGGACCAAAATAAATACACAAGGAAATAGTCAAAAACTTTTCAGCTGTGGTCAAAAAGTGGCGGGCAGACGCAAAAGGCTCGGCGGGCATAGAGTTGGGGGACCCTGTATTAAGCTTGTACTATAAACAAGACGCCACTTCCTGGATACCATCATCACGCAGTTAAAAAATATACCTGCCACTTCCGTGAGTAGTGAGCGCCTTATCTGCCTTACACACTTAGCACGTGACCAGATCACAGGCTTCACCTTGTCTTTGGCATTCACTAGAAACACAATGACAATTTGCTCAATTCAAGAGCCCTATGAACGATTGAATAAAAAAAATCCCAGAATACATAAGATCATAACAGATAATGGAACAACCTAGCAGCTTAATAAATACAACACTCAGTAGATCACAAGCGACACAAAAAAATAGTCCACATTACCACATAAACACCGGGTGGAACCAAAGATCCTGGATTAATTCTTGCCTATCCTAAACAATAAAAATTAATTTTACAAATCAGCAAGAGTTACAGCATAACAAATCAAAAGGCAGAAAAAACTTTACACTTATAAGACGCATAATCTAACTATATGAACTTGCTTGGAGGTCCCTGGTTTGATTCTTACACATTCATACAATTTTTCTATATCTATAATCGGTGATCTGGTGATCTTGGGGTAAGGTGTCAGACTTCTGTGCTGAGGGTCCGGGGTTCAATCCTCGGTCCCGGCACAGATTTATCTAATTGCCAAACCCTTCCTTCACCTCTGACAAGATGTGTATTAATCACAACTTGTGAATGTGAGGAATGCCAGGCCTCCACCGAGGTTCGGATTCCACGTTAAACTGTAGGTCCTCCATTTCATCTCGCAATCACCCTACCATTGCACATTAGCGTAAGTGCGTATAACCCGAACTGGTAGTAAGACGCGGTGCTAATAATAATAATAATTCTATATCTATAATTAATTAATTTTTTTAAATTTAATTTTAGCACTGCGTCTTGCTATCCGTTAGGGTTATACGCTTAAGTACTAATTACACTAATGGATTAGGAATTGGGAAGGTTGAATTTCGAGGAAGTGAACCCGCATTTGCGTGGAGGGGGAGTGGAAAACCATTTAGTAACCCCACCCCCCCACCAGTTCACTCGACCAAGATTCGAACCTCGATTTCCCCGTCCTCGGTGGTCTGGCTCAACACGACTGGCGCGTTAGCCAACTACGCCACCGAGGCGGGTCTATATTTATAATATTTTTTTTTAATTTCACAGAAAGTTATAGCCCATTCTGGTAGTATATTAACCATCTAATTTACAGCAAAATAAACAAACTACGAAGGTTATAACTAAACGGGGTAAGGTTCGCGAATGTTTACAAATCTACTGAAGGACCAGACATGCTCCATATATCTACCTTGAATAAAGATCACCCAACATGGAAATGTTTGACACATTGAAATCATATTACTTACCAAAAAAAACATCAAATCAGGTGCTAGCAAGAGAAAATAAAGAGAAGCACCGAATACCAAACTTCCCGGGCGGCCAAACCAACTAAATGCAGAGCAACTAAGGAGTACAGCTACCTCAGGAGCTCCTCAAGCAGAGACCAAGAGAGAAAAGCCAAAAAAATAAAATTGAAAAATAATAAACCCATCCCAGTTAAACCACGAACAAACATTGCCAGTGTGGTGCAGCTAAGACATGCTTGAGGTATGTTTTAAGCTGCGTAACGTGAGCCCTACGCATTGAGAATCCACTCACAGGATCCACTAACTGGAGTGTGACGTCACTCAGGAATCTGTGTATAGTAACAGGGGTGGACCACCTATGACACAATCTACCCGCAATTCCACGGACTTTATCGCTAAGCATGCGTATTTTATATACTACCATGTCACCTTTTTAAATGGCACGCAATGCCTACCCACATTAAACTTTCCAGCTACTTTCTCATGTGATCGCTTTAGCTGTCTGAAAGTGTGACTCCTCTTTCGTAGAACCTGTTTGGTAGTGTGGTTGCGTCTGTTCAAGTAGGAGTTGCCATTTTACATTAATAGGGGACAGTAGTTCGTATCCCATCATCAGCTCGGCTGGGGTAGCATTGTGGCTAGAGTGAGGAGTGTTATTGAAAGCTTCCTGAAGCCAGTACCATTTATTGTTCCACTGGTGGTGGATTGTGTGATGGAACGCAATTAAGCCAGATTTAAGATTCCCGTGACTATATTCAAACAAATTTTGTCCTGGATAAAAGCAAATTGTGGTTATGTACCTTATGCCAGAGTAAAACACATATTTTTGAAATTAATCAAAATAAATTGACTGACATAGTCTGATACAATGCTATACGGGATTCCAAAATTTTTGAATACCTCACGTTCTTTTATGGCAATTACTGAGGTAGCATTTCTCAACGGAATAAACCACGTTAAATCTGAGAATCCATCTATAGCCGTTAACACATTTAGGTTTCCGTTTACTGATCTGGAAAGAGTTCCAAATAAATCAAGAAAGGTCCTCTCCATAAGGAATATAGCCACACTGGAGGAAAGCATTCCCCCGTTGTGGTTTTGGGCGGGCTTATCCTTTAAGTTATTTTTATTGTATTTGCATGACAATCTTTTTCTAACCGAAGCTTTAGTTTTGGAAATGCCAAGATGTACCCCCACTAGGGACGTGTGATAATATTGAAATATAACTTGATTTAAAGAGGTGGGAAAGCAAATTTTCCACCAAGACAAGTGGGAGGACCTCACATACAAAATATAGTCTTATAATCAGTCTTATAGTAAGTGATTTTATATTTGTTTTTCAAGCCCACACGCGAATTCTCCAACGCCGGTTTTTCATTCTGTGCGGACCTGAGCGAAGTGAATATTTCAGGTAATTGAGTCAAGAATAGAACCTAGGAGTGTTGTGGTTTATTAACTAGCCCATGGTTAATTATAAGAAAGTGGTTTTCAATCTTATAAGCTTGCACAAGGGCGCCGTTAAAGCTGCCAAGTTTTGTATGAATGAGCCAAAAAGAAGCTATCATACCCAAAAACCTAGACAGTTTCTTTTGAGTGTTGAGTACCAGGAATTATCTAATCATCCAAGCTTTCTCCGGCTTTATTTATATTTCCCTATGTAAAATAATATGACCCAAATAATCCATCTTAAAGACTTATATTTACATTTTATGAGGATTTATAGTGAGATTAGCCTTCCTCAACCTGGTAGGCAAGTGCTCTGCATATTACGTATTGCCCAGATAGTTATAGACATATTAAAACTGCGCGTCCACTAAAATGTGTTTCAATAGCCTCTTTAACGTCCAAGAATCAACTGGGATGCCAAAAGGCAAATAACTATACTAGTACAACCCAGTTTGAGTGACAAAAGTAATATATTCTTTGGACTCTTTATTAAGGGACACATGATAATAAGCTGGATTTAAGTCTAGTAGGGAAGAGATTCTTGCCTTCCCGAAATACTGGAAAGACATTACGGTTTTTTTGTTCTTTCTTGTCCAATTTTCATTAATCCACTACTAAGCGATTTTATTGTTAGGCTTGGATAGAAAAAATGTTGGAGACGTTTAGGAACTGCATGAAACCCTGATAATCCCTTTCTCTCGTGAGCTCCTCTGCGTGTAGCTTTAAAACCAATAATTTAGGAGGAACGAAGTAATATTACCTAGAACTAACGAGTACTTTTCCAACAACTTTATGTCAAACATAAGTACATTAGTGCACCCTAGTTCTTCCATTACTACATATTTATAGTCATTGGATATTTGGACCACCGCTTTCTTTTTTCCTCTAAGTGATTAAGGAAAATACGCGAATTTTACTGAGTCAGGTCTTTTAGCTTGTCCTAAGTGTCAAACCTGTCGTACAGAAAGTAAATCTTGTTTTCACATGGAAAAATCCACATTTTAGACGTAATAAATAGCTCTCTCCCCAATATTACCTCCACACTTAAATTGGAAGTGGCCTAAGGCCATGTTATATATACATATATATGTTAACTGCCAATTTCACCTTGAAATTTATTTATTTATTTATTTAGCACCGCGTCTTACTACCCGTTCGGGTTATACGCTTAAGTACTAATTACACTAATTGATTAGGAATTGGGAAGGTTGAATATAGAGGAAGTGAACCCGCATTTGCGTGGAGGGAGAGTGGAAAACCATTTAGGAAAAACCACCCCCAGTTCACCCGACCGAGATTCGAACCTCGATCTCCCCGTCCTCGGCGGACCTTGAAATTGATGTACATGTGTTTTCAATCGGCGGCTTCACACATCATTTTACAAGTTTCGCGTTGTTTAATGGATGAGGTTGATTCGAGCCCACTGACAAATTTTTTTGGGAGACTAAATTATGGACCGAACTAATATCGATTAAGGATAGCGTGTTCTACTGCCCCAACTTTGCCCTAGCCCCAGATAAACTTGGGATGTGCTACCGAATTTTGTGGAGTTCTTGACCTAGCCATCGTGGCAAACACACCAAGGCCAATGCCTGGATTCTCTTGGATTGATTGAGTTTGTTTGTTTCATGTCTTTCTTTCATCTCCCCTACCCCCTCTCCTACGGTTTGGACAATGATCTGATGAACTACATAGAAGACATTACCTTTGTTTACTAAAACCACTATGTCTATCTATTATTCTATCCACTGGGGACTCCTCCTGTGCATCCACTCTCCGTGTTCACTGGTTTGACCGGACCTTGGTTTGTTTGTGGTTGCATATTATTATTATTATTATTATTATTATTATTATTATTATTATTATTATTATTATTATCATCATCATCGTGTTTGTTTTGTCGATGGTACCACCACATTTCTTAATTTGTTCTTTCATAATGTATGGCCTTTCTAGTAACTCTTCTAACGACTGTAAGTATTCTCGAAGGATCTGTAATTTTATCTCTGTTCTTAAATAGGAAAACATTCTTTTGAGTTTCCCCTCTGGGGAATACTTTCTGTGAAGCCCAATTAAGGTCTGCGTTGTAATAAAAAATAATCAGTTACTATTTCTCATGTTTTTTTTGTTTGCCGTTCCTGTTATGATATTCTAATCCCTTTAATTAGTCTACTGGGTAAAATCTAAGCTTGAAACTGTTAAGGAAATCACAACAGTCTGGCCAGACATTGGATTAGTCTCCTAACCAGTCCCTATGACTCTCCTCAAACAACTTAGGCATCGCAGTCTAAGTTCCCCTGTTGGTTAACGAGTGTCGTTTCTTTTGCCTGCTTTTTCTCTTTGTTAATTGCTCTAAAAGCTATACAGGATCTGACCGTTCTTGAAATTTAAGGTTTCATTTCTTAATGAGATTGAGCGCTGACAGTTCTTTTCTATGGGTGTATTAATCATTTTCTCCCACTGGTTCGACCACCTGAATGCTACGCTATTTTTTTCAGGGACTATCCCCACCCTCAAACCTGATGTAACCTCTTAATTGACCTACTGTGTTGCCGGACCTTTTGCCTTAAGATAGCCCACCCCTTTGTCTAAATTTAGAAAGTCGAATATCCTCTTCTTGGAATTCGGAGATCCCGTAACAATTTAGGCGTCGATAAGGTTGCCTGTCATCGATTCATTGATTCCATTTGTGTTAGTAACCACGTTCATTTGAGAACGAATTTATTACTTACCTGGCGTCTGTCCCTATTCGACCTAGCCGTTGTTGGAGGTGTCCGAATTTAGTTTTAAATGTCCTCACTTGAGATTAGGAAGGGGATTGGTATTACCATAACCACTGCAAAAGTAGATTAAGTTTCCTCTCCATCATCGGTATTTCTAACTCTATTGATGAGAATTTGCCTGATTGGCCAATTACATTTTTCTTTCTTTCTCTCTTTTCCACAGTTTTGAAAGTTGTGGTATCATGTCCTTTACTGTCAACTCAGGCAACACCCACCTAATATGGAAATCATAGTCTCATTCTCTACTAAACACAAGCTTTTCTGGTTTCTATCATTAATAAATAAACCAATATGTACTACTGTTTGATGCGACAGGACCCATCGTTCACTTTGCAAAATAATTATACTTCAATAAATGTTTATTAATTATGTTAGTGTAAACGAAAGAATGAACATGAAGCATTTCGAATGATAATGCATTTTTATGGTTCAATTTCAGGTTCTAACTTGAAATAACGTTCCAAAATATAATCCGTATTGAAACGTGCTTAGCTTTTAAATAGTCTTCAACCTTATTCAAGTCTTTCTGGATAGGGTTAAGATTATCTGAATAAGATCGAAAATAAGCTAATTTACTTTCTATTTCTGACTTTACCCAAAGCACTTGGATAATGGTGACATCTTCCGGCTTACCTGGATATTATCAAAATCTCGCACACTACCCATAACATTCACACTATAAAGTGTATGAACTTAATGGATGTGTACCCGTATTTGCGAGGAGCAGAGGGAGAGTGGAAATCCATTTATGAAAAATCATCTGGGTCCACTCAATCGAGATTTTAATCCAGACCACTAGCATTGGTGATAAACCTGACCAGACAAGACTCATGCCTTTATTTACACGCCTACCGGAGCGGTTGATGAATTTGCTATGGTGGGGAAAACTTTAATGGTATTCATACTGTTCCATCCTTCTTCTATCTCTGTAGCACAATATTATATATTCGGAAAATTGAAAAATGACACCTAGACACGGGGATCGAACCCGGGACCTTCGACTCAGTACGCCAATGCTTTAGTCACTGAGCTATCCAGGATTCGTCCCGTGTCCAGGGTCATTCTTCACTCATATTTTAAGGCATAGTCTATGATGGACGTGCGGAAATCTTCGATTCCCGTGTTCAGGTGTCATTTTTCAATTTTCAGAATATGATATCTAGATGGAGTAATCCTCACTAAAAGCATAAATAATAGCTTTGGCTATTTGATTCTACAATACTATATGTTTTCATCCGTATCGGTGAGTACGAGAACTATTTCTGGCTTATGTAGTTTACCGTTACTAGGGAGGTTAGGGTTCAAATTCCAGTCAGGTTTATTGAGATTTTATTTCATGAATGGTTTTTAACACCCTCACTCCCCACAGATTTGAGTGCATTTCCTCTCAATTCTACTCTACTCATCATTATTCCATTATCTTGATTACAATTATCTCAGCTTAGTTTTTAAAGAAACATTAATTTGGAGCTTCGTGTGATGATTGAATATTTTAATGAAATTAACATTTAAAATAACACTCACTTTTTAAATTTATATGTTAAAATATGTATAATCAGCCCCCTCATTACTCATATCACCCAGAAGAGTTAAATTACACGCTTTTTTAATCTATTACTACTTTATGCTACATTATTCTACCAGTTTTCCGCTTTTTACTTTATTTTGAAAAACAAATTATCTGAATATTTATATATATATATATGTGTGTGTGTGTGTGTGTGTGTGTGTATATATATATGTATATATATTTGTAAAATGTTCCGCTCATGCACGGATGTCAAAGAACTCCCCCCCTCCACCCCCTCCTCCTTTGTGCAGAACATGGTAGCGGTGTCAATCTCTACGGTTGAATGATCGTGCACTTTCCAGCTCTCACAGCAGGACCTATCATGGCACGTGAATAATGCATGGACCTCATCACGCTATATACGGTCATTCTTCTTCTACGCACAACGAACCTACTATCTCTCTCTCTCTCTCTCTCTCTCGCTCCTTCTATTCGGCCGGGTTTAAATCTAGCGGTTCAAACAGGACAACCACCATCAAGTGGATGAAATACTTCAACAACTTTTTTTTTCATTCATTACACGTATGTAGGTAGATTGGCCTTAACTCTCATCTTTAGATATTTTATTTGGTCGTTTACCGCCCTACGACCGTAAATCAAACGTTTGTTAAGATGGGGGGCGGGGGGAATATAACGATTTTGTAAACCCTGATTTTTATAAAATAAAAAGCCCACTTTCGACCATCAACAGTGATTTAAAGTAATTAAGATTTTGTATTCTAGAAATATGCATCTTCTAGTTTGTTAGGTATAGAGTTAATTTTATAATCTATCAATAATTCTTCCTTTTGAATTACTATATACATTTCTATCTACATTATTATTTATACTAAATTCGAATGTAAATACAATTGTAAAAATTTTTAACCACCACTGTGAAAATATGAGTTTGCAGTTTACATATAATGGGGTCCCTATGAAATTCAGACTATACAGAGTGATTCGTAATTGTATACAATAAAGTTATACAGTGGATTCTACATTGAAAAATAAACTAAAAAGTTTCATGACAAAATAATGGCTGGACCGCTTCGTTATCGAGATATGACAACATTGCAGGGTAGCACTACACATGCTTCATTCGGCGTGCCTGAGACATGGAACGTCACACACAACCACTTGCTGTGATGGACAGTGGCTACTAAAATGTAATACCAATATACAAACGAGAAACTGACCGATATAATTCTGATTTACAGCGAGGAACGACAGAATTCCCTGCTCGTAGGTATGCTTCACGGAGTGGAGGCTGCACCAACATGACAAAGATCAACAGTTCCTCAGCAGAATACTGCCAATAGAAAAAAGCAACATTTACCAGAAATGGCAATGTCCTCAACCAGCAAATTTGGGCGGACACAAATCAAAATGCCGTCCTGAAGGTCCATTCGTAATAGTGATTCTCCTTAAACGTTTGGGCAGGAGTCGTGGGTAATAGTCTACTCGGACCGTATGAAATGCCTGCATGAACTACGTGGTGAAAACTACTTGCACTTTCTGCAGATCGTTCTCTCCCAGCTACTGGAGGGCGTTCCGCTGGCAAGGGGGCTGAACATGTGGCTTCTTCGGGATGGAGCCTCCGCACATTACGACCGTGCAGTGAGACGCCATTTGGACTAATACTATCTCAGGTGATTAATTGGACGCAACGGCCCTATTGAATGCCCGGAGCGATCTCTCTATCTCACACTTTGTGACTGGTTGTGGGCCCACAAGAAGGGAATTGTGGACTCTGAACGGCACAACATGAGAGAACATCTGTGGAATGCATTTGTGTCTGCTGTAATTATGATCCGGAATATGCCGCACATCTTTTAATTAAAACTACAGTCGTGGTGCAGGAGGGCTGAATTGTGTTTTGAATGCAGTGGTGGACAATTTGAACATCTTCTATGAATGTGCAATTTTCCACTATTCATGTCAATAAAAAAAACTCTACAACTAAATGGTAGTTTCTCTCTCTCTCTCTCTCTCTCTCTCTCTCTCTCTCTCTCCTCTCTCTCTCTCTCTCTCTCTCTCTCTCTCTCTCTCTCCCTGTCGGTGTCTCATTAAAGAAGCGATTCCGGCAATATGTTGTTATGATACGTTTAGTTTATTTTTCAGTGTATATTCCACTGTACCACTTTATTGCATACAATTACAAATCAACCTGAATGTAATTTAACTAATATTTTCCTCGTATTTCGCAGTATAATAATTTTAACTACTGAAGCCGTGAGATAGGTGCAATACTTTCATTCATACAGGTGTGTGATTCAGGTTGTATTCTAAGAAAATACAGGTGTTTGCTCAGAATGAAAATATTTTAGATAATTTTTATTGTTTTTAGCATAAATGAAGTATACATCTTTAGATTAACTTCCAATGCCAGCTATTACCAGCAAAGAGGTTGTACAAAATTTCTCGCAATTCCTTATAGCAAAGCAAACTGAAAATGTAAAGCAATAGACGTCATATGAGTTTAGTTAGGTATGCAACACTGTCGAATGAGACAAGTACTAAGCACTCTCTCTTTTCTGTTTGAGGACACTTGAAATAATATCTTTACGTAAATCCTCCCATAGATATTGATGATCTACTAGTGAAATTGCACACTTCTTGTACAACTGTTGATGCTGACATGTTGCTTACGTTTACAGAATAGAATAGAGCCACGCACTCTCGCTTCTACCAAAGCACGGTGGCTGTTTTTAAAAGATACTATAAATATGGATTGTACTCAGCTGTAAACAGGAAATGAATACATGTTTTATGTGTATGTTATGGTACACCTTTTTAACATGTTGCCTGTAAGCATGTTGTGTATCATTACTCCAGTTGACGGTGTAAGATGTTTCCAATACTAAGCTTCAGACGACGTCCGTTGTTTTACATTTTCAGCTTATTTAATTTATGAGGAGGATTCACAAGAACTTCTATACATTCTGCATGACATAAAGTAACAGGTCGGGAAAAATTAATAATGCATGTATTGGATATAAATTGCTACAATACCTCCTCAAAAACTTGTATTGGTGGGTATGGAGTCTACATGTCAGGCTCATTCAATACGTATTGCCTGTGACAGTGAGATCAGGGTTCAAATAATATCTGGGTTTACAGAAAGTAGATATTTCTCTAATATGGTTTCCTCTAAGTTTCATCTTTATATCTTCACCATATTGACGTAGTAATATATAAACATATAGCTTGAATGGTCAGTGAGACGCGAGGGGGAAATAGATCCAATGGAATAGTGTTTGGAAGGTGGATTTTAAGCGTGACTAAGATGGATTACCTGGTTAGAAATTAAACAATATGACAAAACACCCTTAGTGATTACTGTAAGACCAACGTTTCCTACAGTGTATGCTACTGCTCAACCGCCTTAAAACTTAATATTGGTACAAAACCACTTTTTTGATTTATTTCAAATACTTTACTTGGTGGTTAGTTTGAATTATTTGTAATCACACATTGAGTTTTATATCATTAAACTATACAAATCCTCGACTGAAATTAAGATAACAAATAACTGCTTAACAAGTTTAAAAGGGCTTGTATTTTTAAAATATATATAAAATATGCAAACACAGAATCTTGCAGGGTTATCTGAGTTAGTTATTCTTCCATCTAAAATTCATCTATTTCGCAAATACTCTGTCATTTTGACAAGTGCTGTAAATCCACTTCCGTTGTCTATGTGACAAAACGTTTTTGTGAGATGAATTTCAAAATAGTTTCTAGCAACATTTTAATTGTCATAAGTATTCCAAGATATTTTTGAGACCAGCCATTAACTTGTCACAAAGTTCTATAGAATTGGTATAAGAATGAGTGTCACAGATCTTTGGGTGAAGATGGAGTGTGTAACTATCAGAGCACAGATTTGGATCACACGTCATCTTATATTTCTTATATTATAGACAATACTCATGAATACATATATTATATTCATGATTCCCTAGTTGGATAAATTCTTTTGTTTATGTAATTGTATGTCATATTTGATAATTTTGGATTTGTTGGTCAGTTTAGGTAATTTTTAGTAATTTTAGACATTTTTAAGTCTTTATTTTTTGAATTTATATAAAATAAGTATATTTTAAAATACTACGTATATTTTACAACACAATAAATAAATTAAACGTTAATTTTTCTACTATACATTTGTCAGAATGAGAAAGTAATGTAGACAACGAACTTTGTATCCTCTCTGCTTGTTACGGTTGTAAAATAAACATTCCTGGTGATAATGCAACTAGGTGAGATAGGGTTGATTTAGGAAGGGGTAATTATTCTTTCTGAAGCAATATTTAGCAGAATGTAGAGTTTAATTGGCCAAAGCGGTTTTATTGCATATCCCTAAGTATTTTTTAGTTTACATCTAAAAAGTGCGTTTTTTATTTATTAATATGCGTTAAACACAATTTTTCATTCATATTTTAAAATCATTTTTTGTAAATTTGAAATAGTTTCTTAGAATGTTTGCTGTAATATTATAGGGCATTTTTGACCATTTATAGGTCATTAATAACCAGGCACTGGTGATAGCAGTTACAAAATAAAATAACTTGTCATGGAACGGACTATGATTGAGTGAAACCTCCCGCGGACAATAGGTTTGACATTAATTGTAATCAGCTAGAATGACGAAATTATTCAAGGAACACAGAATTTTTGTCTGAAAACAGTAACTTTTTGAGCCATATCATGGACCTAAGTTAAAGAGTAATAATATATTCACGCTAGTAGGTGGGCACACACTGTATAAATGCCAGGCTCATCTGGTCTAGGTTACTGACTATGGGGAGATCGGGATTTGAATCCCAGCCAATTGTTCTAAAGTTTATTTTTATCAATATTTTGACACTTTTCTCCACGCAAATACTGGTAAATTTCATATACATTTTACCTTCTTCATTCATGACCCAATAGTGTAATATTCATTAGACCAGACAGGTAGGTGAAAAAGTATCGTGTCTCACTTCTTACTTACTACCCGTCCAAGATATCTGCATTCTTACATTAAAGGGATGAGAGTCAAAGCTTAGATAAAGTGTAACCACATATGCGTTGAGAGAGAGAGAGAAAGAGGTAATAAATCACCTCAATATACTCATTCCAGATTTGAGGACCAATCTCTCCTTCACTGGCAGACCACACAAGACGAGACCAACGCATAAAGTCCTTGCAGCCATCCGTGTGGGTCTATACAATTCAAATATATACAATGCTGTTGCTCCATGTTGCAATAACGTTCATGGTAGCAATTTTTGCGAAAGGAAGATTGAAAAGCGAATGTTAAGGTCTTTTCTCTTTTCTGTTCTGCGTGGAACTAAAGGTGACCTGATAGTTGTGACAGGTCTTGCTTTAACAGCTGAAGTGCTGAGTAAACTGCTATCAACCATACCTCATATCCACTATATTTTCCCAATTTTTCGCTAGTTCACTTCTTTTTCTCTGTCTAGCCCTCCATCACACATCTTACATTATTCATCCTTTATTCTTAGCTTGTTCCCAGCATCCACAGTACTAGACATATAAAAACGTCAGTTCAACACGCTGTTAAACATTTTCGTAAAACCAATAGGTTTGATAAAGTATAAGATAGAAGAGTTCATTGAATAAGAAGGAAAAGTCCTCTTAAATAAATCAGTCTCCTATTGTTTATAGTAGATTATCATTAAATGAAAGGACGAATTGTGATAAGAAATGACTAATTTGTTGAGACAGTGAATTCCTATTACAAGTATGAAATAATTTTTCACCTGTGTATTTATATCTGTTTGGGAAATATATACATACATATATATGCTAATGGGACACTAATGTATAAGGTAGAATTTTAAAGGAAATATATCCAATTTTTCGTGGAGGAAGAAGAGGAAACCACCAGGGGAAAAAATCGTCGTCAGCATCACCCAAACGGGATTCAAACTCCGATCTCCCCATCACCTGCAATTCAGTTTATCAACAGAGTGACGTGTCAGAACATATGATCAATGATGTGGGTTTGTAGTTTATTAAGACTATCAATTGTTATTATTGGATTTTAATTTATTGAGCCTTCAATTTGCTGTTTCTGAATTATAATTTATTAAAACTATGAATGTATTTTACCGACCAGTAATTTATTGAGATATCAGACTGCTATACAGGATTTTAAACTCATTGGGGCCACAAATTCATATTACAGGAATAAACTTTATTGAGACCAAAATCTATTTTTACTGGATTGTAATTTATTGAGATAAATAATGTTATTACTGGATTATAAATTATTAAGACAACATTACTATTATTATATTACTATTCACTGAAAAAAATTTCGCGCCCTTTATTTTTGCTTGTTTAGCCATTTATGTTGCTATTTACTTCCTAACAACATTTAAATAATAAGATTATATCTTCTTGACTATTATTTTTTATTCCCTTCTCCTTATTTTGACATGTTTCGGTGATGTTACACCATCTACAGATCTGATGAAAATCAATGTTTATTGTAAATTATTGTATAGAAATATGTTAGTAAAGTAATAAATTTAAAAAGGTTAAATATTAGAAATGAAAATAGTTAAAGGAAATTAGAACATGACAGGAAATATTAAATAAATAATCACTTAAATACCTTACTTGTATTAAAGATGATTTATTTAATCTATACTATCGAAAGTTGGTGAATTTTTTAGGTGTTTCATGGAAGAATTTTTTTGTAGCATGATCAACAATAAGTATGAAGTTACCAATATGAAGAAATAGAATGAAACAATTGATAAATTAGAGTGTGTTGCTAGTGGAACATAGAGTGTAATAATTTATATGAGTGAATATAGATAGATATATTATTGTTAATTTTGTCCAATTTTGGGAATTGAAATAAGATGAAGTAGATGAATTTACAGTGTTGATCTTCTTGATTATGGTTCGAGTACGTTTAAGTTGAGACGGAGAAATAAGAATTTTTTGGAATGGGGATTACTTTTTAGTTTGACGTGTTGAGGTAGTTTTTAATTGGATTAATCAGGGATTGATTTTAAAAATGGTTTTTCTCATTTAAAATATTGTCATTGTTCAAAATGGTTGTTTGGGTGTGTCGATTTTCAGCTATGTTAATTGTGAGACCTTTAAAAGAGGATTGTAAGCCACAAAGATATAACTTTATCATTTATTACTCCTTACCAAATAAATATTAATATTATTAAAACATTTAAATAATTAAAACTAGATTTATTTTATACATACACATATATATATATTGTTGATGTTTAAAATTACATTTTTACTTTAAAATTGACTCAGGAAACACCTTGTCACAATAAATTATAAATGAGATTAAAATATATACATAACACGTAGCGGTATTCTGCCAGTGTTTCATATTAATAATGAATTTAAGAGGTAGATATTTAAAACTTTTTTTGTGATGTATTTTTAGAAAATTGTGGATTTATATGAAAATGTGAAGTCGTTAGTCACTAATCTAACATAAATTGATTATATATTAATAAATCCAATTATAACGGTTTGTTGAACAAACCTTTTGTTAAATTACATAGAGCTACCCAGTAATATTCAATGAGTATATTATGTGATTACCGATAAAACAAATTCAAATTTTATTTAAAAGTCCTGCTGAAATGTTAAATGAAATGAAATAAGCAAGACAGTTTCTGCCGGAAAAGAAATTTTCGATGAAAGATACTACATTTTCTGTAGAGCATTGGTCAAATTAATATTTGTATGTAACTGTTTGGTCGTTTTTATTATTTGGGCTTTCGGCGAGTGAGTGATCGAGCAATACATCTATAAATAAAGTATTATTGATTGAGGTTGAAGTTTATTTAACAGCGCTCCCAATTATGGTAATGAAGGAAAGTATGCTATTCCAGTTTAAATATTTTAATGGCTTATGGAAAAGATATTTTGTGTTTTAGACTAAAATTATTAGCTCCATGAAAAGTAGACCTCATTCCCTCTATTAAGGATTTACTGGGTCACCGGGACACCAGGAGATATAAATTTAAAATAAAGTGTTATTGCTTTTTGATGTTGTTTATTAAAAAAACGTAAATACATCTGTTTATTGGTCTACACAAGTAACGACTTGAGGGTCATTTTACAAATTTAAATATATCGATAAATACACACAGCTAAGAATTTAGAAGCATTTTTCTCGTGTCAGTATAAAATAGAAACGGATCATCGATAATTTATTTAGAATGGCCGGGATTAAATTAACTAATAACAAAAATTAAATTCTTCACCATCCCCTTTAGCTTATACTAAAACATAGTTTCAGTGGCAGATATTAATATTTTCAAAGGACCGTATTATTTGCATCCCGGGCCGATTGGAATATTTTAGCCACCCCTGCCCTCATCCAAAAAAACCAAGTACTGTACACCATGCTAAGAATTATGTCGTGTTATTATTGCTATTACAGCTTTAAGATTTCTATTTGGATTTCAAGTTGAAATATCTCCCATTATTTCCCTTGATGATCAAGTTAGACTTAAAACAAATTAATACTATATTCAATTATGCATTATAGTTACTAATAGAGAACACCCGTTACTACCTTGGTAAAAACGTCACAATTAAGAAAATTATAAGCTCTAGGCAGGGTTTACTCAATCGATTACTTAGAATGTATAACCTCAAATAACTTGAGATAAACTATTAAAAGACTTCAAATTTCAAGCGTCTGCCACATTAAAAGGAATAACCAGATTGAAAATCTATATTGACACATCGTTCTGACTGAGCTAATAGAATGTACCTACCAAATCCCGTAAAATTTACTTAAGAATTGTACATTTACTGTGTAAAAAAGTTTCAGACAATCAGACAAACAAACTGCCAAGTGATCAGTAAAATAAATATATTAATAAAAGTAATTAAGTATATAAAAAATGCATCAATACTATACTATAAAGTAAATTAATGGATGATCTCGTTAAATTGCATAGAGGATTTGTCCCTAACCAGATTATCAATGAATCCGCCGACGGTGTTTAGTGGCGAGTGAGCTCCATCCAAGATTGAGAAAAATACAGATGGGTTGATTGATGTTGGTTTAAGATTGAAAGAGCAATCAATATTCAAGTATAAAAATACTGATTAATGAAGGGTTACCAGTGCCAATAAATCAACATACACACCATTGGCCATTCTAGTGTGACATAACTGTCTAATAGATTATTAAATCCTTTAATTATATCATGATGTGTTAACAAGGGCTAGTAAAACATACCCTCGCTAAGGGAGGTTTCTTATCTTCAGTCTCGGGGGTTGAAGTTGGTGTTGAAGGACGTGCTGAGGTTAAATGAGGTGGGTGCAGTGACTTGTTGGGTGAGAATATTGGGCTCAAGGTCTCTGGTGATCTTCTCAAGAAGGTTATTTGGGTGGGGGAGCTGGGATTGGGAATGTTGTCAAGTTGGAGAGTGGGAGGTTGGTTTGAAAGTGCTGTTACGTTGGGGGTTAGTTTGAGAGTGTTGTCAAGTCTAAGGTTTATTTTTTAGTTCTGTCAAGTAGGAGAAGAGGGGATTGAAAGTTTTTCCAAATTTATTGATTTTTTTTTAATCAGTAGACATAGAGACTTAAAATTTAAATTGAAGGCTTATTTCTAGTATTGGGTGAGATCTTTTTAAGGGATTTTTAAATCTCTTCCTCTAAAGGGTGGAGAGGGCAGAGTTTTTCACTCATTATCGTATTTCCTCAACCCTTAGGCCTGGAAACTTTAAATATTATTTGAGTGGAAGGTAGTGAAATTTTCCCATATTATCAAAAAAAATCTAATTTTGGGAAATTTCAAAATGTAGCTCCAGGAAATGGAGGGCCTTTAATTTAAGAAAAAAGTCTTTTTAATAAGACATAAATTAAAATTTAATAGACAAGTAGAGAGACAACTTTATACAGTTATAATGCTGCTTGACAGTGCAAAGAACGGGTTTAAACTGCTACTATAAGTTAGCTTGTAGGACTTAGCCATCTGTCACATGTGTTGGGAAATTATGCAAATGCCCCGTGAGGTTCTATAGACTTCTTTCCATTGCGCGTGTACACACACATAACACACAAAGATTTACTGAGTAATTGCTACACAGAGAATTATAAAAAAATAAAGTATGTTTCAAAGATGTTCCGCATCGCACGTTAATCCAGGCATAGAAGTTGAGGAATCTATTAAAAACAAAACAGTATTTTTATCCAAAAAAATTGATTTATACTATATTTACATTCACTTAAAAAAATCCCATTTTGAACCCAATTTCAATTTTATTCTAAAATAAATATATTATTCTCATGAAACACCTTAGAATATATCCTATCTACGCCAGTGATAAAAGTATTTCCATCCTATTACCCTTCAGCTCAGTAGAGTCATAACTGGAAACCTAGAAAATGTTCCATCCTTTGTGAACTGTTTTATTTTATTTCGAGAGGTCATAGAAAATTATTGCTACCATAAGAACTGTTTTTGTTCTCAGACTTATTGCCCTTATCTCAAGGGTGGATTGGTGTTTTAACGGGGTTGTACACGTGATAAAATATGGCTGTGGGGTCTCCAACTAATGTCTGTCTTTTGTCTTCGCTCTCTTATAGCTTTGGAGGTGGAGATGTTGCGAGAAGCGTCTTGCTCCTGAGATATTACGAACTTTTGTTGGGTGTTTTGTTCTGTTAGATGGAAACGCAGATTAAAATGTATTGCAATAAGGTCTAACACTATTCCAAACTATCAAGATGCTTACGCCAAAATTGTTAATAAAAAAACACGCTAAAAATAAATGTGACACTGCAATTACTAGAACCTGTAAGAAAGAGATATTTTATTTTATTTCCATCCCGGACTAATTACGATGTTGGCTACCTACTTGATGAACTCCAATATATTTTACAAAACGGGTTGCACATTAACTTGACGCACCTATCCACTCTAAACACAGACACACTTGCAAAGTGGGTGAGAGTTTTTGGTGGTAAATAAAATAGGATATAGTTTCGCTCTTAGAAATTTATTTTACATTCATCTTGAAAAAATGGAATCCTAATACGGTATTTTAGCAATTATTTCATAAACCGTTAGTATATCAAAGTGTTTGTAATAAAACATCAGGAGGAGAATATTATTGTCTACAAAACATATTCTTATATTTTTCTTTGTAATCCTAACCGATCTCATACAATATCGCAGCGAAACGTTTGGAGTATGATTACCATTTGTGGAGTTAACCCTCAGATTATTCTTTTATCAAGCCCAGGCTACGTTAGGTTTGGAGCTGTTAGGTTTGGGGGTTATTTTCCTACCACGCCCAGGTTACGTTATGCTTGTAGGGTTTGGGGATTATTTTCCTATCACGCCCAGGCTACGTTATGTTTGGAGTTGTTATGTTTGGGGATTATTTTCTTATCACGCCGAGGCTACGTTATGTTTGGAGTTGTTAGTTTGGGGATTATTTTTCTATCACGCTCAGGCTACGTTATGTTTGGAGTTGTTATGTTTGGGGATTATTTTCCTATCACGCCCAGGCTACGTTATGTTTGGAGTTGTTATGTTTGGGGATTATTTTCCTATCACGCCCAGGCTACGTTATGTTTGAAGTTGTTAGTTTGGGGATTATTTTTCTATCACGCCCAGGCTACGCTATGTTGGGAGTTGTTATGTTTGGGGATTATTTTCCTATCACGCCCAGATTATGTTAGGTTGAAGTTGTTAGGTTTGGGGATTATTTTCCTATCACGCCCAGGTTGCGTTAGGTTTGGAGTTGTTAGGTTTGGGGATTATTTTCCTATCACGACCAGGCTACGTTATTTTTGGAGTTGTTAGGTTTGGGGATTATTTTCCTATCACGCCCAGGCTACGTTATGTTTGAAGTTGTTAGTTTGGGGATTATTTTCCTATCACGCCCAGGCTATCGTTAGGTTTGGAGTTGTTAGGTTTGGGGATTATTTTCCTATCACGCCCAGGCTACGTTAGGTTTGGAGTTGTTATGTTTGTGGATTATTTTCCTATCACGCCCAGGCTACGTTAGGTTTGGGATTATTTCCTATCACGCCCAGGCTACGTTGTGTTTGAGTTGTTAGGTTGGGGATTATTTTCCTATCACGCCCAGGCTACGTTAGGTTGGAGTTGTTAGGTTTGGGGATTATTTTCCTATCACGCCCAGGCTACGTTATCTTTGAAGCTGTTAGGTTGGGGATTATTTTCCTACTAGCTCCGGTTACGTTATGCTTGTAGGTTGGGATTATTTTCCTACTAGCTCCGGTTACGTTATGCTTGTAGGGTTTGGGGATTATTTTCCTACTAGCTTCGGTTATATAAGGAAGGGAGGATGTGGTCTGCCAAAAAACAATCCTACTCCTGCGCAAATTCTACCTTGGGCCACCCCTGACGATTATATTCCTAGACTTGAACCAATAACTCAAGTATTGTGCACATGCACATTTTAAATAGGGATGAACGTCCAGTTCATAGCACGTAGTTCATCCTGGGACAAACTGAATAGCAGTTCACTTGTGTCCAGTTCATAGCCCGTAGTTCATCCTAAGACAAACTGAATAGTTCACTTGTGTCCAGTTCATAGCCCGTAGTTCATCCTGGGACAAACTGAATAGCAGTTCACTTGTGTCCAGTTCATAGCCCGTAGTTCATCCTAAGACAAACTGAATAGCAGTTCACTTGTGTTCAGTTCATAGCCCGTAGTTCATCCTGGGACAAACTGAATACAGTTTACTTGTGTCCAGTTCATAGCCCGTAGTTCATCCTGGACAAACTGAATAGCATTCACTTGTGTCCAGTTCATAGCCCGTAGTTCATTCTGGGACAAACTGAATAGCAGTTCACTTGTGTCCAGTTCATATTCTGTAGTTCATCCTGAGACAAACTGAATAGCAGTTCACTTGTGTACAGTACTTCCTGAGAGAATAGAGCTTAAAAATAGATTCTGTATGGTTTTTAAATATTGGAGATATGAGGTATTTTACTCGTTGACAGTTAGCATGTTCAAACTATTAGTATTTTGTAAATAATTGAATATTACATATTATGCTATTATATTTATATATTAAATTTATTTTCACTCCAATCCCCTATGATTATACAACCTGCCATAGCTTAATAAGTATTATTCATAAAATCTATTCATTTGAAAAATGACTGCTCATTGAATGCACTTGTGATTTTTGCCCTTTCTCCACCACTGCTGTTTGTCTGTTGCAGAGCCTTCGTGCGTATCCTGTGCGTGTGCTGTCCAAGGAGAATGCGTAGACGCTACCAGCCGGCCCTCAGATCGAAACCCAGTCAGGTGAGTGTTTGATTTGTGAGTCCTTTGTCTCAGACATGGCAACTTCCACAGCCGGACTTGTTTGTGATTCACTGACTCTAATCCTATCTGACATAAAAAGTTATAGGGATGTAAATATTTTTTCTATAAGTGTTTTGCTTTTGCTCGTAAGAGCTCATCAACTCTGGTGAAAAACTAAATTAAGGCCAGATATTTTTTTTATCTTCTTGTACAGAGTTGTTGACGTAGCTTCTGACTAAGACGTGTGAAAAACGCGTGTGCATCATGGCAATTTCTTCATTATATTAATATGTGATACCTATTCGAACTGAAGTGAAAACAATTTTAAAAAAAGACTTTTCCGATTACTAAATAAAACGTGAGTTCTGATAGTTTCTAGATAAAAATACTATGAAAATAACATGTCTAAAATGTGCTTAAAATAATAATGTTAAAATACCAATCTCAGTCTACTGTTTAAAGAATCGAAGCACGACAGATATATTTCATATAAAGGTTTTTTAATATTTAATTGTACTATAATTTTGCAGTGATAAGTTATTTAGTATGTCAAATAGTTGCTGAGATACGGAAACTTCCGCTTCTGTAAATTACCCTAAATTCACTTTCATGGGGAAATTAGACTAGCCACTTCATTTATAATCTTAGTCAACACCTAGATACGAATTTTAATCAAAATTGTTAGAGCCGATTTTGAGAAAATCTATTTTTTCGCTTTTTATAAACTACTCTTAATTTTAGGGTTAAACAGACACACAGATAGACCACATTGCATAAACCACTTTTTAGGGTTCGGGGGGTCATGAAAGGTTGACACCATCAACATTTCGAGCTAGATTTTTTTACAGTCGATATACTTTACGTATAGTGTTCGAAAAGTATTATATATAGGCGTATAGCTTGAAAGCTATTGGTTTTATAAAAATATATTTTAAATAAAGGATCTGTCTAGTAAATAGATCTACACATTTGCAATGATAAGTAATTTCATATCTCAAATACTTTCGGAGGTATGATTAAAAAAAAAAATCTACGCATCAGACCGGAACCCTTAAAGTCATTTTGCCGAAATATTGAGAGTATCCAATTTTTTTTTTTTAGTATTTAGAAATGTTTAGAAATGAAATTTAATCAAAATAAATAGAACCGATTTTGAGAAAATAATTTTTTTCTCTTTTTGCCCTTCAGTAAACTACCCTTAATTTTAGGGTTGATATCCAATTCCAAAAATCCCTGGGGAAACCCTATGAAAGTCCTAGACATCAAGTTTTATCTGATTGTTAAATATTTTAGGCTCTAGTTCGAGGTAGAGATGGTCAGACAGATATACGAAAATTCAAAAACAACTTTTTTGGATTGGGAGGGGGGTCACGAGTTCGATTTTTTGACGACCACAATACTTTCACTACCTGTAAGATAGCGATAAAATAAACATTAATCAAAACTGTTCCTAAAGTATTGCATATAAATTTAATATACCAGCAATTAAAGGTGAATATAATTTGTTTATTATTGTTTACGATATAACTGTTTGTTTATACGCATAATAAGTTATTATAAGTAATAGGCCTACAATTTTATTTTAATATTTTAGCCCAGCATCTAAATAACAAATAATTTGACAACACTGTCGAGACTAGCTTCTTCTCGAGATTAATAGTGGTATCCCTTGAGTAGGGATAGAGGGAAGGGAATCTGAAAGAATGATGATAGCTAGAAAAATATGTACTTGCGGCAAAGTGAGGCGAGGCTAAATAGAGAAAGGGAAAAAAGAAATAATATTTTCTCCGTGCAAGAAGCATTCATGTAAGTTTTATCAATTCGGGTGTTATTTTTAAACTTACCATATTAATGTATATAAACTTTTAGCATTTGTTTTTCTTAGCTGTCCAAGAAAGGTTTGAGGAGACTTAGTCTCATAGTCCACCATGACGCTACGCCCCTGATTATGTCTTGCAGTCGAGTCACTGTGCCGGTATCCAAACTACTCGTTAAATGTATGAATAAGAGAGAAAAAATAACTTGTTTTAATAAGTTTTGTATCGACCCATTAGCCCAGCAGTGTCGTAGTCCCGACGACACAGTTAGAGGCTCTATGTTCACCGCAGCCCGAACCGGGGATGCATCGTTTTGGAGAGGGGCAAACCATGGATGTCTTAGACAAGATCATAATTTATTATATTATTAATATAAATTTATATATTTATATTTAATAAATGAGAAAGAAGGTTTTGATGAAGTCAAATGTCAACTCAAATTAAGTGTTAGCTATTCAAACAAAATGAATAACACTCTTGTAATGGCATTAGTCAACTACTTTTTCGAATCTTGATAAGTTTATTGAGAAAAGTGTTAACCCTATTTGAGCTTAGGATGTAGTAAAATTCTTAAATTTGTATTAATATCCTAGATGAAACTGAGTATTTTGAATATGAAGCTAAGTATTTTAGGGACCAGTTTTAGACTAGACTCAATTTATATTATACATTGTTCAATTTTTTTTATTGGTTTAAATTAAACGTGAAAAATAGGCCGGTTGACTAAAATGTTATGTTTAAATAGGGCTGTAATCTAAAATGTAATATCGTTGCCTGGAAACGATTATAAGCGAAGTAAAAATAAGTAATATATATTGTTACTAAAACAATGAAAAAAGAGCATCATGGTTTAACAAATATAATAGATGAAATAATAGACTTTTATAGATAGATACATATTAGTCCCAGAAATGACCTGCCATATTATGTTTTCTACCACAACAAGCAGATTTTTTAAGAGTAGATTGTAAAATTTTGAGCAACAAAGATTTTGAAACCAATTTTCAAATTTTCACTATTTTCTGATTACTTGGGTTATATATATGTATATATATATAAAACCCAATATATAACTTAACTCTCCTACACTCCTATGGCTGTGTTGGTTATGAATCATTCACAGGATTCTGGCAAAAAATATATCTTTTAGTGATATCACTCTGTCTAGTAGTGCAGTTCAAGAGGGCTTTTACTAATCGACGCAGACCACATTACTTAACCCTCAAAACCAAACAACTTTTATTTATAGCACTTTTTTCTGCAATATGGTGTTCTCTAGTATCTTGGGGGAAATTTTTCAAATGAACACCCGGTATTATATATATATATATATATATATACGATATATATACGATATATATACGATATATATACGATATATATATATATACGATACATACATGTGCATATTATGTATATATATACATAAATATGCACATGTATGTATCGTATATATATATGCATAAATATGCAGGTATTCACATTTAGTTGTAACATTACGTACAGGTAGTACTGTACAGTATACCATATCATCGACAACCTGGAGGAAACCTACCATTTCATACCTCACAGCATTTTCTTAAAATGACGACCGTCAACTCCAATGCAAACATGACATCGGCGTACGAGATTCTGCTGCCCCCGTTAAAATATCCCATGCGTGCTGCGAGTCACATCACATGTGACGTCAATCCTGGCAGCCAATTCCAAGTATGTGTCCACTGAGGTCTCGTACACAAGTGATTTGAGATATCCCCATACAAAATAGCCTTCAGGCTCTCCCCCATAGGTTTAGGCCCACATTTTCCTTAGCTGCGGCTTCACAGACCACACGTTCCCCATCTCAAAATGTTCGGTAGAGCAGTGGTATTCACCTTTTTTTTTTCGCGTACCCCCAAAAATAATGTATCTAACTTTGCACTCCCATTGGATTTTACAATGCACCCAGTAAGTATAGCCTATCAGGGAAATAAATAAATGTTTAATATAATAATTTTGCGGATTTATTGCTCTGTTTGGATCAATAAAAAATGTAATAGGATTTAAAACAATATTAATAATATTAAAATTTTTTTTTAAATGTGCTAATATTTATATAATGATTACAAAATAGCCATTCGGTGACATTCCTGGTCTTGCTTTCTCGAAGCTAGTAGTTCAATGGCTCAGGGTTCATACGATTTCTCTCCTTAGTTTTTATCATGTCATTGAAGAGAAGACTTGTTCACACAAATAATTAGATGGAAATGGAAGAAGCTTTGAAATAGCCATGTCAATAAGTCCTTGAACTCAAGTCGAGCTTCTGCATAAATCGCAAATTGGCGTAGTCTTGAATGTTGCTTTTACTAATGCTATCAACAGTAATTTCAAATAAATCTTCTTTAAATTTGATGGAAAGTTCAGATGAAGTTACTCTTGTGGTATCATAAGAATTTGCTATCATATTATTTGTTTTTTCTCTTTCTCAAGATGTGAAAAGTATTTCAGAAATGCCCACTGCATAATAGCGTTCAATAGGATTTGTATACAAATTAAACACATTTTGGTGACCCCCAGGGGGTAGCTTCGCGTACCCCCGGGAATACGCGTACCACTGTGGTAGAACATCCCCTATATCCTGTTTAATTTTTGCACGCTTTCACTGAAACACCCTGTATATACATATATATATATGGTTCATTTTGTAATTGTAAAAAAACGAAATGAACATGTTTTTTATTTCTTAAATTAGACATTCCTATTAATAAATACATAAACAATTTAATATTTCGCTTCTTAACAGCTGGTAACCAGTTTCAATGTTGGCCTATGAGTGTAGGCCACAAGCGAATTTATAAGTTTCTTTATCAATGGTTCAAATGGGATGGGTAGTTTTTACTCTTTTCACTCTATTGTGTTACTACTTTATTGAGACTCAAAGTAAGGTTACACCCCTTACTGTCGCCATTAGGTAAAGCTGTCCAGTGCACTGGTTCTCAATACAACTTCCTATCCTCAAACATTCATCTGTCATCTTTCATCTTGACTGGTCAATTTTCTCATTATGATATTTTAGTTGACGACACAAAGACAAATTGAACTGTCATATCAGACACAAACAAAACCAAAAGTTTAAGAATAAAATTGTTCTCGGGTAGACTCACCCCACTCACCCCCCTTACGCCCTCCCCACCCCACCCACCCCCCAAGAAGACAACGTGAGTAAAAAAAATAGAGATTGGACGCTCGAGTCCTTAATTCCTCGAGTTCCACGAATCCTATGGTATTCGAGAGATTTGAGAATCTCGAAAAAACAAAACTTAAATCCTTAGCCTTAGATTGAACTTAAAATGCAATTCTTCAGGAATTACACAGATTCATGTAATCAGAAAAAAATGACAATTTAGCTTCGTTTTTGTAAAAAATAAAAGACTAAAATTGCAATTTTTTTTAAAAATAAATTCGTTTACTGACAAATAATTTAAAGTTTAATATCTTCTTTGTTCTCAAAACAAAATAGAAAAGACAAAATATAAAGAGAATATGAATGATCAGTGGTGCCAAACCTTCTAAAAAAAGTTTTATTTTCCATGCTAATGTACTATACAAAATATTTTTAATTTTTATAATTAATATATGAACCCGCACTATTATACTCAGACAAAATTAACAGATTCATCTTATTAAGTTTAGATGAAACTTGACTGGTTACAGAATTAAAATCAGTAAAAAGCTAAATAAGAAAATCAATCTAATCTGTATTTAGACGGGCCATAACTTATTGTGTCACTGTAGTCCAATTAATTTCACTTGTAAGTAAGGTATTAATTCATTATTCATTGCTAAAATTATTTCCTAGTAGGCTAAGTGAATATTAAATTAAAACACTACTATAAATATGAAGTCTCCTTTATAGTTGTCATTAAGTTCTGCTAAATAAACGTAATACTACTATACTAATATAATATTACTTTATTCTTTATTTATTTCAATTTGTTTGATTTTTTAAAACATACTTTTCAGTTTTTTGACAAACTAAGAATGTACTTTTGAAGATTCGAGGATTCGAATTTGGATTCGAGATTCGAAAGAAAATTTTGGATTCGGATTCAAGATTCGGATTCAAGAAATATAGGATCCAACACGTCTCTAAAAAAAATTTAAAAAATAATATTTATATTAATTTAAATATTTTATAATCACAGCTAAAAGTGCTTGTTTACCAGTGATACTGCTCTGGGCTGATGGGTCACTTACAAGAGCCTCCCTCACGCTTTTCTTTTTTCCTATCCCCACGTCTTACTACCCATTTTGTCTTACAATTACGTACTAATTACGCTATTAGGTTTAATTTAGAGCAAGTGTGCCCACATTTGCGCAGAGAGAGAGAGTGGGACAGTGTTAAGGAAAAACTACCCTTAGTACACCCAACCGGGATTGAACCATGATATCCTTGTCATCGATAGTCCAGTCTATTGCAAGCGTAATGCCTTAAACTGTGTGGCCTCCAAAGTGGATCTTTTCATTGTTTACTGCGTGTCATATAAGTTTAACTTAAAATAAAATGGGCAAATACAAGTTGACTTATATTCTAATCATTGCTTACAAAATGTCGGTGTGTCATGTGGAAGCCATTGACAACCGTCACCCACAACAGTGATACGCCGACAAGGGCGTTATTCTCGTCTTGTCTGGCTTATGGTGATGGAGAAGTCAAGCCTATAATCATGGCTAGGTATACTGGAGTGGTATCTCCTTAATGTGTGTCCACTATTTTTATACGTCAATGCGTGTACCCTTTGTACCTTCCTCATCCCTCCTCCATTAGGTTAAAATATGCGAATAGACCGGACGGGTAGTAAGACGGGGAGTGCGAACATGAGTCTAGTTATGCCTGAGGTGTGGATTGGAACAACCCGTTGCTAAAGCCAATTTCTTGAGGTTCTTCCCCTAAACCACCCTTAATCTCATCCCTTGTAGTGAATAATAAACCTTTTCTCCTAACAGGGAACGCTTGGTCGAACTTGAACGCAATCCACCTTCTACACACACACACACACACCCCTAACCCCTCTCAGCTGGCAAACAGTGCCTCACATTTACTCGTGAACAATGAAGACTCTCGTTTCTTAGACCTCCCTTCACGCCTTTTATTTCAGACAAGCCACCATTACCATTAAGACTTCCCGCATAATGTAATTGGGTCGTCTTTCGCTTCTAGAGTGCGGTTCAACTTACTGGAAATGGGGGGAACTGGTGTACTTCCAGGAGAATTGTCACTTGGGAAGCTGCACAGAGGATTTTACCTATCACTAGGGCTCGGATTTATAAATAATTACGTATTTTAAAACTGTTATTCAAACCCATTCCCATAAATATACCTTTAGAAATTGTGTGATTTTTTTTTTTTTAATATTTTTGAATATTTTAGTACTATAAGTTTTTAAAGATATGTTTCTTTGTTATGGTTTATAAACAATATTTTGTTAATATTAGTATAAAATGTATACTTAACCTTTTGATAACCAACAACATAATTTTATTCTAAGAAAAGATTATGTTGGTGTCTACTGTACAGGCTGTTCTTAAAGAAAAGGTTGAATTTTGTTTAATCAAAGAAATAATTCTAATTTAACCTTGCATAGCTTTCCTGCTCATTAGTAAGAATATAAATGGGCTAATGATTTGTTGCCACTTCATTTTAAAAGTATTTGATTTGATTATTGGGGAAGAAGGTAGGGTATTTACGGGGCTTAGGATTTGTACTTTCTTTCATCTCGAGTACACACTAAGAGGCTTGGACATTCTTTTAACAAACTTAATGTGAGGTGCTCATTGAACCATACACTCAAAGTATCATTTTATTCAGTAATAAGATAGCCGTTGTGAGGTTAAGATGCATCTGAAAGCACCAAAGTGTGTTAATTTAAATGGATACGTGTGAGACTATGGCGTGTTTAAAAACGAATCCTATTATTTTAATTCGTAAGATTTATGAAATAAATGGTACGGAACTCCACACGAACTTTCTCGCTCTATTGTTTAGAAATGTAGATATTTACTCAAAATTCGTAAAATAATATACACTAGCAAACCCGATAGCAAATTGCGCTAGACATACTGTATTTTTGGACCCCTCCCATGTATTAAATAAGTCATGGATGAAGTGTATTTTCCTTATAAGTACTGAATGTTAAATTTCCTTTTAATATTTCATCCATGTAAAATCACGCGTTTTCATAAATGATGTCAATGTAATGCGCTTCAAGACCTTTTTTTTATCTAAAAGATCAACTCCGTTGTGTTAGAGAGATCTTATGACACGCTGGCTCCCTCTGCCCAATAGGAAGTAAGCCTTCATAACACCAGGTCGTGAGTAGTCTGTCTATCAGTTAGTTTTGACACTGTTGACAAGGGGTCCAAGAAGCAAGGGGTAGGTCATATACAAACCGCTTGTGCGTATGAATCCACAGTAATAAAATAAATAAGTAGTGCTGGTAAGAAAAGTAGTAGTGCCCAAAATCTACTCAGCACACTGTACTCAGAACACTCAACGTGTGATATCACAGAAAAACAATCTGTGAATTTAACAAAAACTGTGTCATTTTATATCATATCTTCAGTACAGAAGGTGTAATCATCTAAATTAATCGTGTGCAACATCAAAAGTCTTGTTCATTTGATAAGATTAAACGTCAAATAATCAGATCACATAACCATGTGCAAGTGCGCAGTAAGGAATGCTCGTATCGTCATCACCTTAGAACCCAATATCGTTATAAAAAGTGCTCAATCACAGGGCAATATTGCATATATAATCCCGTATCTTTTCAATTGGTGCCCATCGCGGACCTATATCTCAATCAAAACCCGTATCAACATAATTGGAGCCCATCCGGGGCCGGTAGCATAACAATTGGCGCCCAACGTGGGGCGATGAATCCGATATCACAATAATTAGCGCCCATCGTGGGCCGATATATCTCCGTATCATTATAATTGGCTCCCAATAGCGGGGCACATAGAAATATTATCATAACATTACGTAAAACATTTTTGTCTCATGGTTTTAAGTTTCATAATTTTATTTTCAAAGAATTGACTTCTTCATTAGTATATTTAGACCAATAAAAAATATTGATCAAAGCTTAGAAATGAAATCTAATCAAAATCGTTAAAGCAGATTTTGATAAAATCGATTTTTTCTCTTTCAGCCCTCAATGAAACTACCCTTAGTGTTAGAAAATCTTATATATATATATATGCGTATAGCTTGAAAGTTATTGGTTTTATAAAAATATGTTTTGAATAAAATATTTGTATTATAAATAGATCTACATATTTGCAATGATAAGTAATTTAATATCTCAAATAGTTTCGGAGATATGATTTTAAAAAAAAATAGAATTTACGCATCAGACCGGAGCCCATAAAGTCATTTTGTGAAAATATTGAGAGTAGCCATTTTGTTTAGAATATTTATAAATGTTTTGAAATTAAATTTAATCAAAATCGTTAGAACCGACTTTGAGAAATTTGACTTTTTATCTTTTTGCCCTTCAGTAAACTACCCTTAATTTTAGGGTTAAATATCCAATTCCAAAAACCCCTCGGGGCAACCATATTAAAACCTTAGATACCAAGTTTTAGCCAGATCGGTAAAATAGTTTAAACTCTAGTCGGGGGTGCAGACAGACAGATATACAGATGGAAATTCAAAAAAAACTTTTTCTAATTTGGGGGAGGGGGGGTGGGTCATGAAATGTCGAGAGTCATCAAAATCTCGAGTTCAATTTTTTCGACGATTACAATAATTTCTCTACCTTTAAGATAGCGAGAAAGTCACTGCCGACACGAAAACTCAAGTCACGCAACATAGAGCAATAGCCAAGCATGTGAAGAATGCAGCATTGAATAAATAATCAAAACAACAAGTTTTGAGCATTCAAGAGTCGAATCTTATTGAATCAGCTCGCTCAAAGTTTTTAAAATGCATTTGCCACACTTTTGTACCAGCAGTTAATAAATCTAAAAATCCTGTGTTAAAAGAAATTTTGGGAAAATATACAAAACTAAGCAGCCCCGATGAGCCAACAATCAGGAAAAATTACCTTCTAAAATTATATACTGATACAATATATAAAATTTGAAAAGGATTTGATGACAATTATTCTATGTGGATAATGGATATCCGTGGATGAAACAACAGACTCAACAGGTATTTCAATGCTAATGTTATCGTTGGTACTTTGAAAAGTGAGCCACCGCCTTCATTTATGCTCACTACCGAGAGTTTGGAAAAATCTGACAACTCTACAATTGCAAAAACATTCAACGAATCAATTATGCTACCTTGGCTCGATGAAATAAAATGTGACCATGTTCATCTATTTCTCCCCGATGCAGCACATCACATGATATAAGTGGCAAAGGGATTAAAATACTTTACACAAAGGTGCTCCATTTAACTTACTTGGCACATAATATGTAGCATGTTGCAGAAAGTTTGCGATAATTATGATCTGAAGTGAATCGAGTAATTTCAAATGGAAAGGTCTTTTTTGAACCAATTGGCGTTTTTAAAGCAAGAAACACCTGGATTAACTTTGTTACCACGAACTATTTCAACCAGGTGGGGAACTTGGGTACATACTGCAACACACTATGCAGAAAATTTCATGAAATTTTCAAGAAATTATCGCAATGCTCGACGAGAAAGGAGCCGATTCCAAAAGTGAGGCCAAAAAGCATTACTATTAGTTCTCACCGTTTTATAACACTTAATTTACATCAAAGATAATTTTTTTCCATTAAACAACTTGAGACAAAAATGTGCCCTTAGTGACCAATATTCAAAATATTGTACAGATTTGTTAAGATTAGCATATACTCCTAGGGAACGCGCTAGAGATGCAGTAAATAAATAAACTTGGTTTTTAATAAAAATCCTGGCTACAAAAAAATAAAAACAGTTTAGTGAAATTTTGAGTGGTAACAGTGCTCAACAAAGAAGAATTTTCACTCTCTGGTATTGCTAATTTTAAATATGTTTATATAACTTCATGTGATGTGGAGTGTATTTTTTCTCAAGTTAGAAATATTTTGGTGAATAATAGACATGTTTTTAAATTTGAAACACTTAATATGTGGGTTTTTGTCCATTGTAATCGTGGAATTTAATGTCAAAATATGATAGTAATCAAAAGAGAGGTATGTTTATATGAATCATTTATATATATATATATATCAGGGGCGAATCCTCCATGCATGCTTAAAGACATAAGGGTAAAAAAGTATTTTCTTACAATCCTAGAAACATTATTGCTTTGATGGGCATGTTTATCCCAGCTGCTGTTCCGAGCGTTCGGTATCATCGCGCCTGACTCTGTATGTTACCCGCAGTGATGCATGAAGCAAGCTATACACTACCAAACACATGGCTAGAGGGGTGGTGAGGTACAGGCGGGACTTCCACCTCACCCTTCCTCAGCTCACAGTGGCGTGGTAACGGCACGGCAAGCTTTCAAATCACCAAATGGCATCAGTTAACTCCAGACAAGTCAGTACGATAGATCGCATAAGGCTATTACTTTGTATTTATTATATTTACGAAGATAAAAAACTACAATTTAGAATTTTGTGGGTTCATCCTTTGAATGTAGGGTGGGATTAAGTGAGATCATTTTTTAAATTGTTCAGAAAATTACGAGAGAACGATGCAAAATTCTTCATTTACTCTCTCCTGTCCAACTCGTAGTTTGATGTACTATTTACCACGTCTAAGTGTCAGCTTGGTTCGGCGTAACTCGAAAATGAGGGATGCAATTTCAGTGGACTTGCAGTTTGGCGCTCAACCCAGGATTGAAGAGAAATTATGTATCAACAGACCAAGTGACACTTTTATGAAAATGAGAAAATCACTATTTTGCAAACCATTGTGTATTAAATTCCATGTTCATTTTTGTGTAAAATGCTTTTAATGAAAAATGTGTATTTTAAAGAATCTTATTCTTTTCAATGAATTTAAACTTTTTATTTTAAAAAGAAAACATGTTTTTCATTAAATTGTTTCTTTGTCAATTTATGCTTTTTTTTTAACTTAGATGGGAAATGGAATTTGCATCTACAGACCAAGTCCCAGATTGGTGGTCGGTCTGTTGATGCAAATATTTAAGTATGCATTCATTACATTACCATTTTACACAACAAAATGTTTTTCATAGTAAATACATGTAATAATTAATGCTAGAAGCCGTTTTTCTTTACATAAAAGGGGTTAATTTCTTTCCAACCCTTTGTT
Source organism: Timema podura (assembly GCA_033556935.1). Classification (NCBI taxonomy): domain Eukaryota; kingdom Metazoa; phylum Arthropoda; class Insecta; order Phasmatodea; family Timematidae; genus Timema; species Timema podura. The sequence continues at coordinate 47,324,471 of JAVRXN010000008.1, read as the reverse complement.
AAATTTCTTTACCCAACGATCTAGATCTGTATAATGGTACAAAGAACAACAGATGACAAGTTTGAATTAAATCAGTTAATACTTTCAAAAGTTATTGTGACCTGTAAGGCATACCCACCATTGACAAACAGACAAATTCAAATAGGTGTAGTTAAAATTATCGATTTATCATGCTATGGACTCAGCACGTTAGTGGCGCTAAGCAACCCTAGACATCGTGGCCCAGGCCAGTTTCAAGGTGAGTAACTAAACAGCTTCAACCCCCGCACCCCTAAGGGTGGGATGATCCTGATCAGACCAGATACCAGGGGGGGTGAGAATTAACTCCTCCTCCCCTTCCAGTCACTCACTGGTTGGACTGACACAGGGGGACTACGTGCCTTCCACCTATCCAGGGTGGTGACCGTAGCTATTTACTTCTGCTCACAGAAGCGACCTTGTGATTTCCACTTTTTCCCGTGTGAAGGGGAATGGGATTACACCCATTGCACGTGGGAAAGTAATTCCCTACTCCTCGTGCTTACGAGTGGATGCACCCATGTTCTAGCACCAAAGCTCTAAAACGGCTCACCGCACAAACGGTGAGACCCAGGCCCGCCGGCCCAGAACCTCAGGCCCGGACCCCACCGCTCTGACAACGTCATCACTCGTCGGCTATTAAACTCATTGTCCCACAGGGTCCAGCCCATTTCTGGGCCACCACCTTGAGTAAGCTCGTGACGTGGGCTTTCGGCCCAGCCTTGTGTACTACTTATAACGAAAGTAGTCCAACGGAGGCATACCAGTTCGCAGGGCCACCCCGAGCACCTGTAGGTAACCAGTGCAAGCACCAGTCTCTCTGGCACATGAAATGTAGTTGAAAATGGATAACTCGCTTCATTCGTTCAATAAATCAAACCACATTATTATTTTTAATTCGTTTTTATACTTTGTCAATATTTAATAAGTCGCCAATACAGGGAGCCTACTATATACGAGCACGCCAGCAAATATTTCCCACCCAACTTGTGTTTTGTATCTCTCCCCTAATCGAGCTCAGGGCCTCTTAAATCGTAGGGCCTTGTGCAGCAACATCATTGGTACACCCTTGGGAGCAGCCCTGGTATGAATCATCACTCTTGGTCTATTCTTGTATTGACATGTTGAGCTGCCATTCTAGCACCAGGTATGAATCATCACTCTTGGTCTATTCTTGTATTGACATGTCGAGCTGCCACTCTAGCACCAGGTATGAATCATCACTCTTAGTCTATTCTTGTATTGACATGTCGAGCTGCCACTCTAGAACCAGGTATGAATCAACACTCTTGGTCTATTCTTGTATCGACATGTCAAGCTGGCACTCTAGCACCAGGTATGAATCAACACTCTTAGTCTACTCTTGTATCGACATGTCGAGCTGCCACTCTAGCACCACGTATGAATCAACACTCTTGGTCTAATTCTTGTATTGACATGTCGAGCTGCCACTCTAGCACCAGGTATGAATCATCACTCTTAGTCTACTCTTGTATTGACATGTCGAGCTGCCACTCTAGAACCAGGTATGAATCATCACTCTTGGTCTATTCTTGTATTGACATGTCGAGCTGCCACTCTAGCACCAGGTATGAATCATCACTCTTAGTCTACTCTTGTATTGACATGTCGAGCTGCCACTCTAGAACCAGGTATGAATCAACACTCTTGGTCTATTCTTGTATCGACATGTCGAGCTGGCACTCTAGCACCAGGTATGAATCAACACTCTTAGTCTACTCTTGTATTGACATGTCGAGCTGCCACTCTAGAACCAGGTATGAATCATCACTCTTAGTCTACTCTTGTATTGACATATCGAGCTGCCACTCTAGCACCAGGTATGAATCATCACTCTTAGTCTACTCTTGTATTGACATATCGAGCTGCCACTCTAGCACCAGGTATGAATCATCACTCTTAGTCTACTCTTGTATCGACATGTCGAGCTGCCACTCTAGCACCAGGTATGAATAAAGAAATATATATTAACAGGTCGAGTTTGAGTCCTAAAATAGAGTCTGACGTCATCAGGGTTGAGACAGCACCCCTAGTTTATTGCTGTATTTTTCTAAGTAGTAGGCTCGTTCGTAAGTCTTGTGTTGATATCATTGATGTGTTATAAAAGTGCACGTAAAATGCATCCAATAAAAAATAATTCCTGGGAGTTGGTTTCATCAAGCTTTTTTTTTAATTCCGGGCAATTACTAGTGCACTAAAACTTGACAACTTTCCTAATCCTTACGACATAGTTTTAATTTAAATTAGTAAAACTTGTTGATAGCCAAAATATATGCGCCAGACGTAACACTAGGTGTAAATATAAATATAGCGCGACTGATAACATTCGGAAATGTGAGCTAATGTCCTCTTGGAAAGACAACAAACAGCTGTTTTAAACATAGCTACCTAAGATGTTTGTTTATTGTGTGAGCTATTGGTGTTGTGTTTCGGTCATTATTTTGATGCAGGCCTACCTGAGATTTGGTTATATAATCGTAACTCTTATTGAACTTAAAACTAAAGATATAAACTATACTCCATTCACAGTAGGAATTACTCTCTGAAAGGTCTTTTTTCCTACCAATATCCTAATATATAATAGATTTCTGGTATGGTAAAAGGTCTTTCAGAAAACAATTCCTGTGCTGAACAGACTTTACTTATCATATTATAATCAATCTAATAAAGTTTGAATGAGCTAGGTCTTGTAATTCGTAGGAATTGAAGCGAGGGAAACCACTGTTTATAGCCAACTTGTGAAAACTACACTATATATAATTTTACAAATCCGAATTTACACCCCAACCTACTAGTCATAATTATGCATTATTGTATAACGTCTATTTAAAGTGGGCTTAGTATAGTAATAATAATATTATTAATAATAAGCGAAATAACACACAGTTTTTGACACAAACCAAATATAAAATGTGTACCCAAAACTTTTGTCTATAAATTCTGTTAACATTTTATAGCTTGATAAGTTACTAATATAAAAATTATCAATCTGTATCAAGCGAATAAGACTTGGCAACTGCGCACTCTATTAGACCTGTACTGCAATCATGGAGTGAAACGGCCTATAGTGTACTTTTCTGTGCTGGTCTGTTATAGGTCTTATGAGTGTTGGCCAGTATTATAATAAAGGAAATAGAAATTATTTTTATTAATTTTACTATTATAAACTAAAGTAAAACATAAATCCTTCCAAAATTGTGCTTTCCCTTCATTAATCAACTAGATATAAAGAAAAAGCCTACAGGCCCCGATCCTAGATAGTCCCAAAATGAGTGTGGGTTCCAAATTAACATTTATTGATAAGACAAACATTAGAATTTAAAGATAATATATATAATGGGACAAAAACAGAGAGTGGAGTGAAAATGGACGGACCCCAAAGTCTGAGCAAGAGGGTGGACCTCAATTTAAACTTCCATTGTTGAAGCATTAAATGAATCATCTACAGTATGATATTTAATATCAATTCCATAGTTAAATAGTGAAAGTTACAGTTACAAAAAATGCCCACGTCAAACTTATATCAAAATATAATAGACTATAAGTGTGCATAATTACTAACTAATCTCAATTGATATAATCATTATAAAGGAGTAGCTAATTTCCACGCTTAGAACGACAGTATCATAATTACATAATACATTACTATCAACGCCCAATATGGCGCTATATAATTCATATTGAATTATATATTCAATATGGTGACATTTAACTAGAAATACGATTTTTTTAGAAAAATACTTACGCTATCTAGTGGCCTCAAGACAAAGTAAGTTGTGACAAACTTTTATTAAAGTGACCTCAGAAATATTATTTTAAATTTAATATTTGATTTCAATATATAATTACATTTTAAGATTTAATCTCAAAGGTTAAAATTGAAAAATTTAACAATCAATAAATATAATTCAAAAGAGAATTTTGAACACAAGTTTGCTAGCCTGCCTAGTGGCAGTGCTTAGCTTACCCAAACAGTCAACGGTGGTATCATGAGTACCAATACAGACGAATCATGTAAATGTATAGTCCTCGAAAGTCATCACGTGATATCAGAGACGGATAGAGGAGAGTACAAAGGAGGGCATAAATGGGTAAAGGAAGGGGGAACTGCGCATGTGTAGAACCTACCAAACAACTGATGCTAGCCCAGATGATTATATTAATGGAATACTCTTGAAGCCTCCATAACGTTCTACTGAGGTCTAGAAACATCTGTGGTGTAGAGCTAATGACGTCATCTGGCAAGACACACCGCGCTGGCCCTGACTGGCACTCTCTATACTCGAACGGGAACGTTGAAATGGGTAGGACGGGTGAAGTCTCTTTGGGAGTAATTGTGTGAATACCAAAATTTAATAATCACGTTCGTAGCTAGTCAATGTATGTTACAAACCCTGCATGGATAGTCATAATAGTATTCAAATAATCTCACTCCCTATCCCCAGCCACAAAGAGGGCAAGCGGACTAGACGCTAAGTACATTTAGCCCAGTTTGTCGATGAATGATAGGTTAGTGTTCGGATCCCGACTGGACGTATTGAGGATTAAGTTTTTCCTTATGAGTATTCCACTCTTTCTCTAAACCAAAATATGTATATTTCATATCAGTTTTATCTTCAACATATCTACCCCACCAGTTTAACTAGATGCAACTATCCCAGATGGATATTAATATGTGTTGTAATGTATGTATGTGTATATATGCAAATAAAGGTATTCTTATTCACTAAGTATATGGCAGTAGTTCGAAAGTTCACTGCCGCACTTACAAAAGTACGCCACCTATCCCTATTATGAGTTAGTTCTACCCAGTCTAACTAATTAAACCCTATCTCTTTCAGGTTCATTATAATGTTATCCTCCCATCTACGTTCAAGCCTTCCCAATGGTCTCTTCCCATAAAGTTTGCCCATCAATACCTTGAACGTGGCTCTAGATTCTCCCATCCGCGCTGAATGATCTGCCCAACGTAACTTGTGAGATTTGACTACTTGGCCAACAATATCTGGTAATGAGAACAACGTATGTAACTCATCATTTCGTAACATCTTCCACTCTCCGTTATCTTCATTGCATTTTGGACCCGCTATTTTCCTAAGTACTTTGTACTTCTTGTCATGTATGGTGAGAGATCATTTTTTTCAGACATTAAAAACAAACACCTATATACAGTATTTAAAAATTGTGTAATTATATACCCATGTTTATCCGCTTGTATTCAACTTCTATCCGCCTTTAAAAATATACTATTGTGGATATTCACTTACACATCAAGTTCTCTGGATTGAAACCGTGACTTCCCACGAATAACTCACACTCGACTTAAAGAAAACAGATTTAGCTTCAAATTGAGACTATCTCATTTCTCGTTTTGTAAAAGTAGCTTTGATATTACATAGATAATTAACCCGTGTAGAGTAAATAAAACACCATGATAAATGTTTATTTTTGAAATAAACTAAAATAGTCTCCCAGTTTTATCAAATACACTTTCATTTGTTTTTAAAAAAAACATCAAGAACATCTTGTAACTTCTGGATCCAGATGAATGTATCTTCTAGGTCCTCTTTTATCTAATGGGTACGTGAGGGTGTGAAAGGAAGGTGACACCCTCTGCCCCTCCACCCTCATAATTCGTTCAGTCACGACTCAGGATGTAGACCTAGAGGCGTATTAATTAAATTGCGTTGCTCTTAATTAGATGAATCATTAAGTACCATGCCGCCCGCCTACTATTATTTCACATCTAATCAACGTCCTGGTTGAACGTTACAAGTAAAAAGAAACGAACTCTTAAGGGGATGGATCACCATGAGAGATGAGCGCGGCCGGTTTCTAAGGCGATTTCTCTGTACATGATTACTAAGAAAACTATTATACATATTTTAATCAGATTTTTACTACTGTAAATATCAATTCATTTACATGGTTTATAGTTTATTCCTATCTACCCAGCCAATTCAAATTTAAGTTTTAAAAAATAATTTAAAGATCACTGCATGAAACAAACTGGGCTTGTCATTTAAATGTGGGAAGACTTAGGCTAAAACGGTTTTCATTTTATTACAATAAACACATTTCTCTATCATTTAGTATAATTTAACGCCAGTTAAAAGTTAAATATTTGTAAGCAGCTTTGTTTAAATAATTTTTGCATGATCGTATTTTCTTGGTTTAGTGTGTTTTTTTTTTAAATCTGCAGACAAAGTATAAACCGAGTAAATATGATTGAGAATAATTATCCATTCATTTTTCAGCATACATATTGTTCTAAACTAAAATAAAGTGGTACAGTTTTATTTTAATTCAAAAAAGTGTTGTGGTGCAGTAGCCTGTGACCTAGCGGTGTAAGGTTGAACAAAATGAACCTCTCGAGAAAACTCATGGCAGTGATGCCAAGCGTTGCACGGTGACGAGCAGATGTTCTCAGGAAAAATATCAACTCGACTGCGTTCATTTATTAAATCAGTTGTGTGAATACCACGTGTTTTGCAATGGAAGCCGTTTCTGTAAAAAGAGATCGAAGAAAATAAAATAAAAAACTACTTTATCTCTCAACCAGACGAAAGAAAAATAAATGTTCTACTCTTGTGAATTGGATAAAAAAAAGTGTCATGAATTTATTATCATTTCTGCATGAAAAATACAATTTTAATACTGTAGTTTAAAATCCATCCATTAATTTCAAATAATGTGCGTAGAATACCTAATTAATATAATTACAGGACCCGTTTTGGTGACCTCATGATTTAAGGCACTACTCTTGCAAAAAACTGGACTGCTGAGGACGGGGATTGGTGTTCGATCCCAGTTTGGTGCTATGAGGTTATTATTCCTAAAATGTTTTCCACTCACCCTCCCCGCAAATGTGAGTGTAAGTCATCTAAAAGCAACCTTACCCTTCTCTGACACATTAGCTTAATTAGTACATCGGCGTAAAACCCACACGGGCTCGGTTCACTTTGGTGTACCAATCAAACACTTTGGCCCTACCTTTGGTAATCTGATCTGTAAACAGAGTCAATAATTTGGTATCGATAATACGGGGCTAACTAAATCATTTTGGACTACAGTATTGACAATTTGAACAAGAAATACACTTGTCACAATAGATAAATATCTTGAAACTATTTTGCTATCAATTGTAAAGGTGGATAATGAAACGGGGTGGGGGGACTATTGAACATGCCTTGACCACCGCGCTTTTAAAATTAATAACATTAACACAGATACATATTTAATTTTGACAATTATTATTTTACAAAATAGTTTCATCACAAATATAATTTTTACTTTCTCGCACCCCTCGCGTGCCATAGTCAAAGATTTGGAAATAACGTAAGCCTTAGAGAGGAAGGGAAGGGGGGATCACACATGCTAAGAGGAGGATGTTACTCAACACATATAAGAGTGTGCAGTGTAAAGATTATTTCCATGTCTTTTTTTTTGTTCTTGTGATATTAGAAATGCTTCACTTCTTAATATTCTTTGATGTTATCCGTAAATTTACAATAATAAAGTAGGGTAGATAATAAATACGGTAATTAAGAGAAAGTGTTCCCACATTTGCGTGGAGGAAATGAGCAATCACGAGGAAAAACACCTCAATTCACGCGGTCGGAATTCAACCAAAATTTGTAGCACAGGTCCCTAATAAAATTAAAAACGTTGTGTTCATTGCAGAAGTTTTGATGAAGGACTTTGAATGTATAAAGTTGTAGAATAGATGTATTATTATTATTATATAATGTGTGTAGCTAAAATTATAAAATAGCTAGTGATGTGTATATATTTTATGAACGTCCCTAACACAAAAGTGATTGATAAGGGAGAAATAGATTATAAAATGATCATGCTTCAATGTAAAACTTGTGTTCAAGCCTATCAAATTTGGTCAAAATCGATGGATGGATATTTTCTATACAATTGGGTGAAAAACATTTTCTTGCAGTATATTTCTTTATGTTTATTGTAATTTCAAATACTTATTTTTAGAGTTAGTGTTTATAATTTTTGAAGTACAGGCAATAAGTGTAATATTTATTCTATAAAAATTATAAATTTTTAAAAATAAAATCTTTCTTTTTGCAAAAAATTGTTCTATATGCTATCTTCAAATTTGAATATATATATATTTATTTATTTATTTATATAGATATATAATATTTATTTAATAATATAATATAATATTTTTATATATATTATAATATAATATTATATTATATTTTTATATATATTATAATATAATATTATATTATATTTTGATTTACATCATATTATATATAAATATATATGTATATAATATTATTTAATCTGGTCAAAATATTTTCTTTCAGTTCCTGAGGTAAATGGTCGGATTAAAATTTTTGTCAAATAAACAGAGAATTTGTGAATAGATTTTTTTTCAAAAATTGTTTAGTGGTTTTATGGATCAGGAAGGTTATAATCATAGAAATTGTACCTGCATTTGCGTGGAGGGAGCGTGGAAAACCAGTTTGGAGAAACTAACTTTAGTACACCCGACCGAGATTAGAACCTTGATCTCCCCATCATTGGCAGTCTAGTCTACTGTAAGAGTAGCGCGTTAGACCATGAGGCCATCAAAGCGAGTGTTATACATGTTAAAATATGTATAAACGTATAAAGCTATATTTGATTATCGAATATAATTAATAAAAAATAGGTTAATAGAGTTTGAAATTCTTGATAGCTACAAGTTCATTGGTGTAATTATAGGGTGGTGGCAGAATGCCACAGGCCCACGCTCAAAATAGGGCTCATCACGCAGGTCCACCCACCCAAAATTAATTTGGTAATATATGAAAGCGTTGTCTTTCAGACCTATCATTGTTTCGTAAAGATCTCATTATTCAATAAAAAATTACTCAATAGTCATTTTATTGCGCATAATTTATGCTGTACAAAAATGTATGTACATATTTTTCTGTAAAATCAATAGAAACAGCTGTCAGGTCATTTTCAAAACTTTACTAAAAATTATTTAAGAAGCACATGAATCAATAAAGGCTGCAGGGATTAGATATGTTGACTGTTGAGCTACTACCCGTAGCTTGACCTTGGAGGAAAGTGTAGACAATTTCACAGAGACCAATGTTTGTTTAGCCTCTATAAGTGTTAATATTGATAATTGACTATAGATTTGTTTATAATATTTATTAATATTGTTTTATTCAATTCAGATTAAGTTTTTTACATTATATTGAAACTTTTCAGCAAAAATTTTATCAAATATTATGGCTGTATGGTAATGCACTTAGAGTGGTTTTTCCTCAATGGGTTTACACTCTTATCTCTCCACGCAAATGTGGGTACACTTCCTCTAAATTTAACCTACCCACTCTATATTATTACGTATTATAAAATAATTCCAATAATGTATAAATATTTTTTAATGATCTACAATTATTCATAAGATTTGGAGACGGTGGTGTATTTTTTCCTTGGGGGCACCCATCGTGGGTCAATTACTGCATAGTTATGTCTTTGTACTTGTTACAAGCTAATGTAGGTCAAGCTAGTTTTACAATAGGAGATTTTAGTGCGTCTTTAAGTTTATATTAAAATTATTATTATTAGTAGTATCTGGATGATGTAATATAAGAAACTAAAGTAAATAATAAAGTAAAAAAACACAATTTCTTATTTATGTTTTATACATATGTGTGTGGCCCCCCTGCCTTTTAAGGGTTCTAACACTTTTAAAGAAGGGTACATCTCTGACCCCCAATTTTCTGCGTCCATGAAAAAAGATATAAAAAAATAAACACTTTTTATGTTAATTGATAAGATATCTCTATCACCATTATTATTATTATTATTATTATTATTATTATTATTATTATTATTATTATTATCAGACACTGTCCTCACCCCTCATAGCTTGGGTTAAGTCAGATGCTGAGGAAATGATCTACATTCTACGGTGTGTCTGTCGATAGTTTTATATCCAATGTTACTCATTGAGGGTGAACTGGGAAGGGGGAGGTTTGATAGGGAGGGGTATTACCACCAATTTCTTCTCCACCCCTCTCCCCATCAAAATGTGTCTTCCTCCAGTTTGTTTGGTTCCCTCTGATATACTTGAGTTTGAAGCTGAAAGATGGTTTGTATCAAACTTCAAATAGATTCTATAACAATCTATTATTATTTTTAAATGCTTAAGGGCCACCCCAAATAGCTTTTAGTGGCATTCCATTTTCAAACATTTTCCATTGGCTTTGAGTCATTCCCCTAAAAACTCCTCAAAAATATATTTCTTTACAACTACCTTGCCCGAAACTAATAAAGTTTCGCCGACACTTTTGGTAGTCATCACAATAGTTTTTTTTTTTTTTCATTGTGACTTACTTCCAGTTTGAGTTGTACACATGCATGAACTTGGAATGAGGAAGGTAACATTTTAGATTTAATGTACCCACATTTGCGTAGAGTGAGATTGGGAACCATTTTAGGGAAAAATACCCTTATTGCACACAACTGGGATTTGAATTTCAATCTCCCCACCACCAGAGATCAAGTCCAATAGTATGTGCTACTCACCGTGTTCAACTGACATGTTGAAGACGGGGAGATCATGGTTCGATTCCGGTCGGGTGCTCACAGGTGGTTTTTCCTAAATAGTTTTCTGCTCTCACTCCACGAAAATATGGATGCACCTCCTCTTAATTTAACCTTCCTGATGCCTAACACATTATAGTAATTATTACATAAGTGTACAGCCCGAACGGATAGTAAGACGTGGTGATATAAATAAATAATAATAGCGTGTATAAAAAACCGTTTTAAAAAAACACCCTCAGTATACACTACTGGGATTTGAACCCCAAACTCGTCACCAGCAAACCAGTCTAATACGAGAACGTCAAATTAAAAATGTTTTCTTCCGCTAGGTAAGAAATATTAAGAAAACCATATTACTGATTATATTAGTTCAACCTAAAAATAAAGCAGCAGATTTCTGCATAGTGTGGTCTTTGATAAAAGCCGCACTCTTGCCTGCCTTTCCCTTCCATGTAAACAACAGATTAGCTCGCTCCCCCTCACTCTTTTAGACCAAATTTGACAGATATGACAACACTGTAACTCAAGTTCGGTGTCGGCTAAACAGTCCAAATAGTTCAATATATGGACGTTTCTTAGGAGTTGCGCTGATAGCGCTTCTCAAGTTTTACAAGGTAGTCCATCCACTTAAAGCCTCGGGGAAGTTGGAAGTACGATTCCGGTAGCAGCTGACAGCAAACAAACAAACAAACAAACAAACAAACAAAATGTGGCATGAAAACAAACTAAAATTTCAAGCTATTTTATTTATCTCTGTATTTACTTGGTATTTCAAGTCAGCCTCTCCAATTAACAATTGCACCCCAGTTAGAGCCAGTGTGTCAAGTCCGGTGGGACACAGCATAAGAACGGTTCAACTCTCCAGAGTACAAGTGGTTTTCGTTTTTGAATTTTTTATTTTTACCATGGCTTGGGTTACACGTATTTGAGTCTACGATATTATGATCCTCTTCCCTACTCAGTGGAATTGGCTTACTTTCTCCTATCCCCAGCTGCCAGCTGCCTCTTCCAACCGACACCAGCAATTATTAAAATTAATTAATGAAATAAAAAATTGTATAAGTTTAAAAATGTATCTATAAAAGTGATTAATTAAATATAAACTCTTTTATTTAGATTGACAATTTAGTTATTATAGGTGAAGGTAGCTCCTTCTCTTCTTTCAGAATAGCATCGATCCTTCACATTGAGAATAAGGTGTCAAATCAAGAACAATTATTTTTTGTGGGAGTTAAGGAATTAAATATGATATTTCATATATTAAAATAGTCGTGCTCTTAATAATAACATGTCGTGGAGTGTTTCAAGGGTAATCAGAATTTAGTGAGGAATAGCTGGTACTGGGCCATAATTTGTGGCGCGTGTGCGCGTGTGGCAGCAAAACTAGTCTGGACTGGTCTTGACAGGTTCGTGCCAGATTGTTTAGGTTTCTGAAGGTTCTAAATCTCAACATGTCTAAAAATTTCTGAACAAAAAGATGTCAAACAAAATTAGCTTTGAACATGTCTGAACATGTATCAACATATTAGAACTACTTTGAATAAGTCTTGATACGCATGAAAAGGTCAATAAAGGTCTGGGAAATTTTAATATTCAAGATGACTATAAAAAAGAAGTTTGAGCAGGTTTTAGCATTTCGTGACATGTCTGAACAGACTGTAAATTCAAGATGACCAACAAAAAATCGTAAAGTGTGATGTGGAAATACAAGATCACTGCCAAGATTCAAACTGACCACCCCTATGCATTTCAGCTAGTGATGGTGGATTCAATATGGTGGATTATCCCACCCCAGCTAATGAGCGGGTATAAAACCTCTTAGCTAATGAGCGTCTAACAAACCTAACAAACAATGACTGGATACAGCATGACAGATTCAAAAAGGTAGATCCAGGATGGTAGATCCCCCAACCTTTCCTAAACCTTACAGCCAATGAATGTCTAGCCCCAGCGCCCTGACACCTCCTTACTCAAACAAGGTTCAACATCAACTGGGCACTGACCACCCTTCTTTCTAGTTTAAGATGATTGTCGGTTTTTACTCTCTCCCTCTATAGATATAAGTATGTCAGGACTTTTCTTTTATCCTCCAAGACCTCATACTGCCAGCTTGAAGGGAAATTGTCCATCCGAACTCAACGTTGTAAATCATCACAAACATGTCCGCTTTAAAGGAAACTCTTCAAACATAGTTGAAGGCATCCACCTATTATCCTTTATAGCTTTGAGAGGGAAAGGACTAGCAGTATTATGTGCTACTCGCTTAGTCATTTGTAAAAACTTTTTCAAGAAGGCACTTCGAGAAAGCGAGCAACATTGCCTCCCACCTATAACTAATCTAACCCTGAATTTAATTTTAATAAAGCTGTGCTCTTTCACCTGAATAAATCAAGCCATAATATTCACAAGCATTATAGATTAGTACGTATAAAAATGAGTACAAGATTTCATAAACTTCAGTTTTAACATACACATCAATGGGGAAAGTTATTCACGTCTCTATCAGTGAAAACAATTGTTTTATTTTGTTGTGACTGTATGACAATGCATCCCACCCACTATCTAAAGAAAAACATTTGTCATCTCCAGATGAAATTACAAGTTTATTCAAGCGAATCTGTACAGCTGATGTTTCTCACTTCTTATCATAAATATATCGGTATCCCTTCTTAAAACATTTTTAATAATTGGCATGTTTAAATTTATTTTTAGATTGAACTATTTTAGACACAAATTGACTTAAAATGTTCTCCTCTAAACTTTCTTTTTAAATTGAGTAAAGCTTCTTTCTAAGTCCCCCAAACTTTCCAATCAAATCATCATTTATTTCTACCAGATACTTTTTATTGCACTTAACTGTTTAAAAAGTGTATTTCTGGTGGTCAGATGTATCGAATCAATATATTTTATCAAACATATCCACATATTATACATTTTCTGTTTTCAGTTCATATCAGAGGGAGTCTGTGTCTGTGAATAAGAGATTTGAATTTGGTCCATATTTCTTTTTAACATAGTCATCATGAAAACTGTACATAATAATCTTGCTCGTTTCTAAAATGGTAAAACCTGCATAGATCGGTTTACTCAAAAGCAGGTTTATTTTACTCATGTGCACCCGAAATAAATCTTCCATGAAGATTGTATAAGCAATAAGTGCAGTCAATGTTACATATCTTCTGACATGTTTCCCTGTAGGTGAGACAAAGTGCTAGAGGATCTGTCTCGTGAAAAGTATGAATATGTTGGAGGGCAAATATCTGAGCGAGGAAGAAGAGCTACCCTAAGCAGCCTCTTCTAAAGTACTGCTCCAGTATGAATCATCCTCTGAGTCTCCGTGCTTAGTAAACTTATTGGAAGGATGCGTTGGTTATGTCATTCAAAGTACATAAGTTTTCAAATAAAAATGTACCTTTGATGAAACCAAGTCGCATTCTCAAATAATAACACACTGAGTTATGTGGGTTTACGGTATTTACCCGGCTGAGGGTATCAGCCTTCATTACTCAGGGGTCCCTCAAAAATTACACTCTTATTTTGACACTGAAATTTCTTAGTTTTTCGAGTATTATATGAAGCAGCCTTATTGTAAGAAAGCTTCTTTGCAAGGAGATCTTCAGCGTACAATATGAAGAAGGTTGTTATTTTTGTGTCACGTGGGTTTTTAGTGACGTCAGTGACATTATTCGGTGTAAAATATAAAAGTATGTTTGTTAGAAGACAGCTAAATGCGTAATACCCTGATTAAGCCCGACTGAAATTGTTCCCCCTCTTGATTAAATTAATACTAAACTTCGATAGACCACTTCCTTATTGGTTTACTTACTTACTTACATACATACATACTTAGTTACATACTTACTCAATGGTTTCGATGAAACTATACAGCTCCACATTGATGTGGGTATAGTATACACTAAACACGACGGGGTTTTGTGGGACCACCCAATGATTGTCTATTGACATCACTCAATAACGGATGAGGGCTGAGTGCCCTCCATCGTTGGGATACCCTTTACAGTGCTTGTGTAACATTGTGTTACATTAGAACTCGCCCCCATTCTAAACTTCACACACAACTCGCCGCTAATTCATACTACCCGCTCCAAATAATATTCAATAATATTCTAAACCCTACAATAGTACACTTCACTATTGTAGTTCCTGTAATTTGACACAACGTAATAGACATTTCTAATCATTATCAATTAAATAGATTGGTAGAATACTCTGTTTCTCTACTCATCCAATCTATCTTGTGTAGCAACGACTAGCAACACCGGGTAAAAGCAGAGATGGGACCACGCCAGCTACGAGACCCCTTCAATCGAAGTCTACTCCGACTAAATCAAATAGATACTGAAGACGTCCCGTGCCAAACTATCCACGATCAACAGAATACTATCCACCTGCCCTTTGGTGGAAGATTCCAGAACTACAGAAATAACATCCGATTGAAGAATCACTGCTCTAGATGATGAATGGGACAACAACATCAACAAGCTACGTGATGTTCCATTCCTTCTAGAAGGAAGGCCACCGATAGAATTGTTCTTTCCCCCCACCTTGCAACCCGGCTATGAAAAACCCTATTTAAAGTGCTGAAATCATGTTGATAAAAGGACTATTCAACAGACACTGGACGGAGGAACATAGTCCTAGGACCAGGACTATGCCAGGATCATCCATGATAGAATACGAACGTAAACTATGGCGACGTATATTTTGAACTCTATAATTAAAACTTTAACTTTGTATAAGCCGTGTTAGGCGTTGTGAATTTTTTACATTAATTTTCTTAGCCAAATATTAAACTATAATGTGTCTGTCGCCACTTGGGCGTTAGAGTCAGCTGTTTATTTTGATCTTTACATAATGATAACTTTTGATAATTTTTGTGTTGGACACGTTTATTGATATTTCATTCTGAAATAATGTTGCTAATAATAATGTTTTGATTTCTTTTGTTATGTTGAATACTTATAAAATTTAACTTTGTAACGTAAATTGTATGATAGATAAAAAATAATTAGTGATTAATTTTATAGTTGAACATTGTTTAAATGTTTTCGCTAGGCTTTGTTTATAGTAATTTATTTACTTTGAGTTCACAAGTAAATGAAAGTTTCTAAACTGATAGTATAGGTCAGATAGTCCCGCGGGAGTTTGACTAAAGTCTGTTAGCCAAACTCTCGCGTATTTTAAAAATGTCTAATAAATATACCTTATACTTATTATTAAAATTGTTGAAGTCTGCTTTAACTGATGCAACACAGACGCCTTTGAAACAATATAATAGGGCCCTAAGGCCCTTATATAAACCTTACAAATTTATTAACAGATTTATTAATGTATTAATGTATTCGTTTCAACACTGTGGGTTGTTTATCTCTTAAAGAATAGCCCATCTGATAGTTTGATATGTCAATAATGAGGGAAGTCTCTCTCTAATTAACTGCACTAAATGACTGTTTATTTCTAATAAGATTTTCCACAGAACTCAGTACGATTATTGAGACCATGTAATAGAATTCTACTTTGTTTTTTCTTTGAATAAACCATTTATGGTATAGTTATTTAATCTTGCATATCATGTCCTTTGTATATCTGTAGCTTACTAACCTCCCTCTACCTTTAAGTTATCGATGGTCGTAAGGAAAGGTTGGAGAGAGGAGTGTAACACTTGGAATATCCGTCGTGCCAGTTGACGTATCTCTTTGAAATATTTTGGATGATTCTTACTCCATGCATGAAGATGATCGAGTCAAAAGTCTAAATGGACCCGGTATTACATGTTCTATTACAATTGCGTGCAGTTTTGGGCCAATTTTTTAATCCGGAATTTCCAAAATTATCATCGAATCTCTCTCTATCTTTGGGTCCAACTTTTTCCTGAAGTCATAACAGTAGCTGCACTTTTTTGTGGCAGTCCTTGCTTTTGCCAATCCACAGTGTCGTCTAGTTCAAAGTTTACTACAAAGGCTATCAAATTTACACAGATATTTAGCTTTCGGTGTTTAGTTTTAATTAAAACGTTTATTTCCCCTCTTCCCGCCACGATGATAACTTAACAAAAATAACATTTATTTCAGCTTTTCATATAATCGTTGCACTAAACCACTCACGTAAGAATCAAGGTATTATTTTTATAATATAAGGAACGTACTAGAATGGAACACCTAATTAGATTAATTGGTACAACTTCAATGGTCAATTAAATAATATAAATAAGAAACATAACCTGAAGGTAATTTATTCAAGAATAAACTAATATATCAAGAAATTAAGTCAAATAAAACAGATACAATAACATTTCTAAAAAATCATCATTGAGATTGTTAAGTAGTAAAGTTCTGAAATTAATAAGCGTAATATAAGGAAAAAATATAAATCTGTGCAAATACAATATTTAAGTAATAGCAGATTATAGGATTAGCTGATAAGCAATGAAAAGTGATGTTGCACACGATTTATTGGAGTGATTATATCTTCTTATACAATTTTACTTGAAATATAAATTATGTACTATCGTTATATTACACGTTCTCTAGGTTTATGTGACTACTCTATATATTCATACGCACACACAGTTTATATATGACATACCCCTTGCCCTTTGGACCTCTCGTGACCAGTGTCAAAACCAACAAATCAAAAGCGTTCCTGCAACAGGTGTGTTGAAGGCTAGCTTCCTATTGGGTATAGGGAGCTGGCGTCTCTTGCTTGTTTGGTAAATACTACGGAGTGAAATTTTGAAATAAAAAATAAGTTTTAATGGCGCAATCCTTCTAGATTATTCTGAAAAGCGCGTGATTCTTCATGGATGAAGTATTAAAAGGATAATTTACATATGATATTTTAAAGAATTATACCTTCATCCATGACTTTTTAAATATATGAGAGCGGTCCAAATCAATATCGTTACAACATAAGTCTTGTTTTTAATCTATAATTACTGCACGAAACAAAACGTAAGAAAATATGTTCATAAAATTGACTACTTAACATTTTAATTTGCGAATTATAGTCAAATATTGTTGATTTAAATGCGAATTAACGATAAGTAATCAGAGGTAAATAATCAAAATTAATAACAAGGAAAAGTATCAATGCAAATACAATTTAAATTTCTAAACTGCTTGTTTAGTTAGTATATATAAATGGTTGCCATAATGTTTACATTTGTTGCACCGTAAAGCTTAATTTAGAGTTAAGTTGATATTTTTTATCAAAGATTAATATTTTATTTTCAGGATGAATTATTAATTTTAAACCAAGGAGAAATATTTTACTTATTAAAGCCGTGCACGAATCAATATTTTCATTGTGATGTAATCGCAATCATAGGCTCTGCCTTAAAATATGATTGGTGTATAGGTGTACAAAGCCAAAAGGTCCGTGGTTTGAGTTATGTATTCAGGTGTAATTTTTAATTATTTTTTTTAAACAACAAAGAAAAAAATGCTTAGAAATCACTGGTAACATTGGGTTTTTGTTGTAAACTACTTTTTTCGCTGACCTCCTGGACCCCTGACCTTTAAAATGAGAGGTTGTTTGTCCAAATCAGTTCAGCCATATCTTCGTAACTTCTATCGTCGGAAATGGGCTTATCAAATTATATGTATGATGCTCAAATCTGCCTGGATAAATATCCTATAGAATAAAAAAAAACTTTAATTGCAATTTGTTAGGCGGTTCCAGCTATCTTAAGCTACATACAGACATAGAAAGATACAGACGACACTTTGTTTTAAAAATAGTAGCGAGATTGTATTGGGCATCACTTTACTGATAGTGTTAAAATAATGTGCGTCAACTCGATAATTTTATGATATTTCTAACCCAGAATTTTTATTATATAGTATATTACTAACATTTGTTTTCGAATAAAATACCTTTTTTTGTTTATTGCTTTACATAAAATACCTTTAATTTATATGAATTAATAAAAACATAGTATACATTCATATGAACATAGGCTAAATTCATATATATATATATATATATATATATATATATACAGGCTCCATTGTAAAAACATAGGCTACACCTATTCAAATAAGTGCTGTATATATGCATATATATATACTACAAAAATACATACATATACTACATAAATAAATATATAGGCTACATAAATACATACATAGGCTACACCTATTCAAATATGTGCTTATATATATGCATATATATACTACAAAAATACATACATATAATAAATAAATACATAGGCTACAAAAATACATACATATACTACATAAATAAATACATATACTACATAAATAAATACATAGACTACATAAATAAATGCATAGACTACATATATACATACATAGGCTACATAAATAAATACATAGGCTACATAAATGCATGCATAGGCTACATAAATGCATACATAGGCTACATAAATACATGCATAGACTACATAAATACATGCATAGGCTACATAAATACATGCATAGGCTACATAAATACATGCATAGGCTACATAAATACATGCATAGGCTACATAAATACATGCATAGGCTACATAATAAATACATACATAGGCTACATAAATACAGATATAGGCTACATAAATACAGATATAGGTTACATAAATACAAATATAGGTTACATATGTGCAGATAAATACAGATATAGGCTACATAGATACAAATACAGGTTACTTAGTTACAAATATAAGTAACATAAATACAGATATGGGCTACATAAATACAGATATAAGCTACATAAATATAGATATAGGCTACATAAATACAGATATAGGTTACATAAGTGCAGATAAATACAGATATAGGCTACATAGATACAAATACAGGTTACTTAGTTACAAATATAAGTAACATAAATACAGATATGGGCTACATAGATACAAATACAGGTTACTTAGTTACAAATATAAGTAACATAAATACAGATATGGGCTACATACATATTTACACAGGTTACAGGTAAACAAACAACAGGAAAAAACAATGTTTCTTCTCTCACGGGCATGTGAAAACAATTTTTCATCAAAATCTCGAGCTCTATTATTTCAGTATCACAATACTTAATACATACTTCCTAAACATGAGAAAGTAACAATTGGGGCTTCAAAAGTTAAAAGAAGTTTTCTCTTACGGATATTAAAAATCGTATTTTATGCATCCGCTCCTTTTTCTATCGTCCCTCTTTGTTGGAAGAGGTTCACAGCATATTTACATCATCTTGAGTTCTCTCTTAACACTTGAATAGTCCGTTTTCTGAAGTTTGTGTGTTGTTGCTTTTCTTTACTTTTGGAATAAAACTAGATATCACCTTTTATTTAATATTAGAAATAACATTGGTTGCCACGTTTAAGCTAAGATTTACTTTAATGAATAAAATAACATTGTAAATGCAAACAATTTATGAACAAGACTATTTTTCACAAATTACCGAATTATGCATTTATTACTTCTAATATAAAGAGACAGTCCGTGAGAAAGTTTACCTCGAAATTGTTATGAATCTTCCCGTTTTATGTGTTTTCAAAACTATAAAGGTGTATTCTACAAATTCATAATTCATATATGTATATTTGTATTTCTGTATGTCTGTCAGTCTGTCCCCGCCACGGGTTCAAAACGGTTTGATGGGTTTTTTTTAAACTTTATATTTAGATATTATAAGTTTATAATACATACATAGCTCTAATATCTACATGGTGTTACGTGGGGGGAGCTCT
The DNA here is from genome assembly GCA_033556935.1 of Timema podura. Classification (NCBI taxonomy): domain Eukaryota; kingdom Metazoa; phylum Arthropoda; class Insecta; order Phasmatodea; family Timematidae; genus Timema; species Timema podura. Next base: position 47,304,139 of record JAVRXN010000008.1, on the reverse strand, counting down.
GATGTCTACATGGTGTTACGTGGGGGAGCTCTAATGTTTACATGGTGTTACGTGGGGGGAGCTCTGATGTTGACATGGTGTTACGTGGGGGGAGCTCTAATGTCTACATGGTGTTACGTGGGGGGAGCTCTGATGTCTACATGGTGTTACGTGGGGGAGCTCTAATGTTGACATGGTGTTACGTGGGGGGAGCTCTGATGTTGACATGATGTTACGTGGGGGGAGCTCTGATGTTTACATGGTGTTACGTGAGGGGAGCTCTGATGTCTACATGATGTTACGTGGGGGGAGCTCTGATGTCTACATGGTGTTACGTGGGGAGAGCTCTGATGTTTACATGGTGTTACGTGAGGGGAGCTCTGATGTCTACATGATGTTACGTGGGGGGAGCTCTGATGTCTACATGGTGTTACGTGGGGGAGCTCTGATGTTTACATGGTGTTACGTGAGGGGAGCTCTGATGTCTACATGGTGTTACGTGGGGAGAGCTCTAATGTCTACATGGTGTTACGTGGGGGGAGCTCTAATGTCTACATGGTGTTATTTGGGGGGAGCTCTAATGTCTACATGGTGTTATTTGGGGGGAGCTCTGATGTCTACATGGTGTTACGTGGGGGGAGCTCTGATGTCTACATGGTGTTACGTGGGGAGAGCTCTGATGTTTACATGGTGTTACGTGAGGGTAGCTCTGATGTCTACATGATGTTACGTGAGGGGAGCTCTGATGTCTACATGATGTTACGTGGGGGGAGCTCTGATGTCTACATGGTGTTATTTGGGGAGAGCTCTGATGTTTACATGGTGTTACGTGAGGGGAGCTCTGATGTCTACATGGTGTTATTGGGGGGAGCTCTGATGTCTAAATCGTGTTACGTGGGGGGATCTCTGATGTTTACATGGTGTTACGTGAGGGGAGCTCTGATGTCTACATGGTGTTACGTGGGGAGAGCTCTAATGTCTACATGGTGTTACGTGGGGGGAGCTCTAATGTCTACATGGTGTTATTTGGGGGGAGCTCTATGTCTACATGGTGTTATTTGGGGGGAGCTCTGATGTCTACATGGTGTTACGTGGGGGGAGCTCTGATGTTACATGGTGTTACGTGGGGAGAGCTCTAATGTCTACATGGTGTTACGTGGGGGGAGCTCTAATGTCTACATAGTGCTACGTGGGGGGAGCTCTGATGTCTACATGGTGTTATTTGGGGGGAGCTCTAATGTCTACATGGTGTTATTTGGGGGAGCTCTAATGTCTACATGGTGTTATTTGGGGGGAGCTCTGATGTCTACATGGTGTAACGTGGGGAGAGCTCTAATGTCTACATGGTGTTACGTGAGGGGATCTCTAATGTCTACATAGTGTTACGTGGGGGGAGCTCTGATGTTTACACGATGTTACGTGGGGGGAGCTCTGATGTCTACATAGTGTTACGTGGGGGGGAGCTCTGATGTCTACATGGTGTTATTTGGGGGGAACTCTGATGTCTACATTGTGTTACGTGAGGGGGAACTCTGATGTCTACATGGTGTTACGTGGGGGGGAGCTCTGATGTCTACATGGTGTTATTTGGGGGGAACTCTGATGTCTACATTGTGTTACGTGAGGTAAGGTGGGTACATCACAATGTTACGTAATACAGATCTTATTCTATTGTTGAAAATAATATAAGGGTCCACGTTTTCACTTTTAATCATATACTTATGAATAATTTCCGAATATGCAGGGGGTTGAAAATCAAATAGCTCTAAAAAATCTGTAAATCTTCCAAATACGCTTCTGTATGTGCAGTAATGATTATTAAATATGTGTAGTAAAATTTTTTAAGTCATTTATATTATGTACTTAAAAGGGAGTCTGAGTAATATCACTCTTGATATGAAAAGTTGAGTATTACCTGTTAGAATGGGAAGGGGTCAGGCTAAACATCTATTTGGAGTTATATGGGAAAGTGGGGGGGAGGTAGGTTTAAAAATGGTAAAACAAAATAGTCACGTGTTATATGAATGATCCCTAATCGTCTGTTAATATCGTGTATCTTGTGTTGGCTTCACAATAAGTATTGGATGAGAGTTCTGAATATCCTGGCAAACGTAAGCCTCCTCAAGTTCTTCAGGCTCAACACATTATGAGAGTTGGTTGTATTGGACAAACATTTCCTTGTTAAATTTTATTTTGTAGTCTACATCCCCTAGTAGCTTGAGGAGAAAGTACGTTGTAAGGCTCTTTCATATTTGTGATGACATGTCTCTGAATCAAAGTTTGAATCTACCTACCACAAATTAAATATTAAGGTGTACGTGCTGATACTGAGCTTATGATTCTTCACTCGGCCAATGTGTTTTATTTACTGCGATTCATTTTCAAACTAAGATACCACTTCCTCTACTAATTGCTGATATCTTTCCACCATTTTCTAGGTTAACATAGAGGTGTTTGTACAGTAACCCATGGCTTCTTTGGTGCTGACTGACAGCTCACAGATGACAGCTGACGGCTTTGAAAAGCTACCAGACCAAATTATGTATCCCTACGCCGAACCTTATGATCTGCAAAAAACATGTGTTTAGCAGCTGTCACTTCTGACAGTCAAAATTTAGGTATATACCTAAATTTTGACTGTCAGAAGTCAGCTGTGAGCTGTCAGTCAGCACCAAAGAAGCCATGGAGCTACTGTAGTTTACTTACCTGCAGGAGTATATAGTTCTAATTCACTATATTATAAAAAAAAATATTCAAAATTTAAAGGTACCCTGTGACGTATGGCTATCTCCGTTACATACAGAATGTAATCGGTACCTAAACAGAGCATTAATATGGAAGAAAGCTAACGTTTGTACTGTACAATGAATTGTTCATGAATAGCTAATCTTTGAAGATTGAAATTACATTTTAGTTTAGGATATAACCTTATCAAATATCAGATTTTTCACTTCATTTTTCATTTATTTGAGGTATCTAACGTTCACTTCTGAGCCTATCGATTATTTCATGACACGCCTTATAAACTAACTTTAATCTAGAACAAACACAACATCCAATCCCCGACCGTTAATTCATCACTGTTAACGGGGAATGATAAATCTTTTGACCATGCCAGGAATCGAACCTAGGAGCCTTTAACTCAGTTTACAGACACGCTGACGACTAAACTAATGTTTCGAACAGGTATCATATTTGTAGAAGTGAAAAAATAGCACCTAGGTACAGGAATCGAGCTCAGAACCTTGGCCTTTTTCAAAGGGTTTCTGTTTCGATTCCTGTGTTCATGTGTCATTTTTTTAAACAAAAAGAAAACTATAAAAAACTTTAATATAAATAAAACTAAAGGATTAAACAGAAATGATAAAATAATAAGATGTATGAAAAAGCTTGTGTACTAAGCTTTTCAACTCCAATCCATGGTAAAAAAGTGAAGGCACAAAGATATTTTTGTTAATTTCCGTAGAGGGTATAAGATATTCAAGTAACTAATGTGAATATGTTGTTGATGTTCCAGAAGTTCACTTCAGGACGATACTACTCCTGTTCTCTGAGACATCTACACAGAGGCAGTAGAGAGGATTCCTGCGAACAGACGTACATTTAACACGCGGCAGCGACAGGTAGGCCGGACAAAACCGGGCAGGTTTGACATAGCACATGCTCGGCCCAGTTCCATCGTCAGGACACGTTCTGTTGTTATCTCTTCACTTCACTCCTTTCTTTTCACTTTATTGGTCTTAGAAGACCGGTTCACGCGGTTATATAGCCGTTACGGATGAACTATTTAACAGTATTACTTATATGATTGCAGTTTGTAGTATTAAACTGATCTGCCTTAAGTTAAGATAATGTTTGTTGAGGGCTGATATTACCTAGTGTTTTAAAAGTATAAGATTTATACTCAGTAAAAAGCGTCTAGATTTTTGTCTATTTACAGAAAACTTTCCAACATATAATTGCATTAATCTCCAAACAGGTGTAAGCTGGCGTGACGCATATATTATTACTACTACACACTCAAACTTAATGTAGGATCATTACACATTTATTGAATTATTATAAATGACACTCGGGACTTAACCAAATTATACCTAAACTTTATTAAGAATGGACATTTAAACACCTTTTATAAAACAAATAAATGTTTTTTTACTGCTGTCATAATCTATACCATGTTACTATGTTGTTAGTTGTAAAAGCGAGGACTTTACGTCAGAAGTAAATGATAATACTAGCATATCTGAAATCTGGATGTAATTAAGTAAAACTGTCACTTTAGTATCCCTCCCTTGTGAGACAACAAGGTGAAAGGTTGAGTGAATGACCGAACGACTACTGTCTACAACAACTGCTCACAAGCCACTGTCTACAACAGCTGCTCACAAGCCACTCTCTACAACAACTGTTCACAAGCCACTCTCTACAACAACTGCTCACAAGCCACTGTTTACAACAACTGCTCACAAGCCACTGTCTACAACAACTGTTCACAAGCCACTCTCTACAACAGCTGTTCACAAGCCACTCTCTACAACAGCTGTTCACAAGCCACTCTCTACAACAACTGTTCACAAGCCACTGTTTACAACAACTGTTCACAAGCCACTCTCTACAACAACTGTTCACAAGCCACTCTCTACAACAACTGCTCACAAGCCACTGTTTACAACAACTGTTCACAAACCACTCTCTACAACAACTGTTCACAAGCCACTCTCTACAACAACTGTTCACAAGCCACTCTCTACAACAACTGCTCACAAGCCACTCTCTACAACAACTGCTCACAAGCCACTGTTTACAACAACTGTTCACAAGCCACTCTCTACAACAACTGCTCACAAGCCACTGTCTACAACAGCTGCTCACAAGCCACTCTCTACAACAACTGTTCACAAGCCACTCTCTACAACAACTGCTCACAAGCCACTGTTTACAACAACTGTTCACAAGCCACTCTCTACAACAACTGTTCACAAGCCACTCTCTACAACAACTGTTCACAAGCCACTCTCTACAACAGCTGCTCACAAGCCACTGTTTACAACAACTGTTCACAAGCCACTCTCTACAACAACTGTTCACAAGCCACTCTCTACAACAACTGCTCACAAGCCACTCTCTACAACAACTGCTCACAAGCCACTCTCTACAACAACTGCTCACAAGCCACTGTTTACAACAACTGTTCACAAGCCACTCTCTACAACAGCTGTTCACAAGCCACTCTCTACAACAGCTGTTCACAAGCCACTCTCTACAACAACTGTTCACAAGCCACTGTTTACAACAACTGTTCACAAGCCACTCTCTACAACAACTGTTCACAAGCCACTCTCTACAACAACTGCTCACAAGCCACTGTTTACAACAACTGTTCACAAGCCACTCTCTACAACAACTGTTCACAAGCCACTCTCTACAACAACTGTTCACAAGCCACTCTCTACAACAACTGTTCACAAGCCACTGTTTACAACAACTGTTCACAAGCCACTCTCTACAACAACTGCTCACAAGCCACTCTCTACAACAACTGCTCACAAGCCACTGTTTACAACAACTGCTCACAAGCCACTGTCTACAACAGCTGCTCACAAGCCACTCTCTACAACAACTGTTCACAAGCCACTCTCTACAACAACTGCTCACAAGCCACTGTTTACAACAACTGCTCACAAGCCACTGTCTACAACAACTGTTCACAAGCCACTCTCTACAACAGCTGTTCACAAGCCACTCTCTACAACAGCTGTTCACAAGCCACTCTCTACAACAACTGTTCACAAGCCACTGTTTACAACAACTGTTCACAAGCCACTCTCTACAACAAATGTTCACAAGCCACTCTCTACAACAGCTGTTCACAAGCCACTCTCTACAACAGCTGCTCACAAGCCACTGTTTACAACAACTGTTCACAAGCCACTCTCTACAACAACTGTTCACAAGCCACTCTCTACAACAACTGCTCACAAGCCACTCTCTACAACAACTGCTCACAAGCCACTGTTTACAACAACTGTTCACAAGCCACTCTCTACAACAACTGCTCACAAGCCACTGTCTACAACAGCTGCTCACAAGCCACTCTCTACAACAACTGTTCACAAGCCACTCTCTACAACAACTGCTCACAAGCCACTGTTTACAACAACTGTTCACAAGCCACTGTCTACAACAGCTGCTCACAAGCCACTCTCTACAACAACTGTTCACAAGCCACTCTCTACAACAACTGCTCACAAGCCACTGTTTACAACAACTGCTCACAAGCCACTGTCTACAACAACTGTTCACAAGCCACTCTCTACAACAGCTGTTCACAAGCCACTCTCTACAACAGCTGTTCACAAGCCACTCTCTACAACAACTGTTCACAAGCCACTGTTTACAACAACTGTTCACAAGCCACTCTCTACAACAAATGTTCACAAGCCACTCTCTACAACAGCTGTTCACAAGCCACTCTCTACAACAGCTGCTCACAAGCCACTGTTTACAACAACTGTTCACAAGCCACTCTCTACAACAACTGTTCACAAGCCACTCTCTACAACAACTGCTCACAAGCCACTCTCTACAACAACTGCTCACAAGCCACTGTTTACAACAACTGTTCACAAGCCACTCTCTACAAACAACTGTCACAAGCCACTGTCTACAACAGCTGCTCACAAGCCACTCTCTACAACAACTGTTCACAAGCCATCTCTCTACAACAACTGCTCACAAGCCACTGTTTACAACAACTGTTCACAAGCCACTCTCTACAACAACTGTTCACAAGCCACTCTCTACAACAACTGTTCACAAGCCACTCTCTACAACAGCTGCTCACAAGCCACTGTTTACAACAACTGTTCACAAGCCACTCTCTACAACAACTGTTCACAAGCCACTCTCTATCAACAACTGCTCACAAGCACACTCTCTACAACAACTGCTCACAAGCCACTCTCTACAACAACTGCTCACAAGCCACTGTTTACAACAACTGTTCACAAGCCACTCTCTACAACAGCTGTTCACAAGCCACTCTCTACAACAGCTGTTCACAAGCCACTCTCTACAACAACTGTTCACAAGCCACTGTTTACAACAACTGTTCACAAGCCACTCTCTACAACAACTGTTCACAAGCCACTCTCTACAACAACTGCTCACAAGCCACTGTTTACAAACAACTGTTCACAAGCCACTCTCTACAACAAACTGTTCACAAGCCACTCTCTTCACAACAACTGTTCACAAGCCACTCTCTACAACAACTGTTCACAAGCCACTGTTTACAACAACTGTTCACAAGCCACATCTCTACAACAACTGCTCACAAGCCACTCTCTACAACAACTGCTCACAAGCCACTGTTTTACAACAACTGCTCACAAGCCACTGTCTACAACAGCTGCTCACAAGCCACTCTCTACAACAACTGTTCACAAGCCCACTTCTACAACAACATGTTCACAAGCCACTCTCTACAACAGCTGCTCACAAGCCACTCTCTACAACAACTGTTCACAAGCCACTCTCTACAACAGCTGTTCACAAGCCACTCTCTACAACAACTGTTCACAAGCCACTGTTTACAACAACTGTTCACAAGCCACTCTCTACAACAGCTGTTCACAAGCCACTCTCTACAACAGCTGTTCACAAGCCACTCTCTACAACAACTGCTCACAAGCCACTGTTTACAACAACTGTTCACAAGCCACTCTCTACAACAACTGTTCACAAGCCACTCTCTACAACAACTGCTCACAAGCCACTGTTTACAACAACTGTTCACAAACCACTCTCTACAACAACTGTTCACAAGCCACTCTCTACAACAACTGTTCACAAGCCACTCTCTACAACAGCTGCTCACAAGCCACTCTCTACAACAACTGTTCACAAGCCACTTCTACAACAACTGCTCACAAGCCACTGTTTACAACAACTGTTCACAAGCCACTCTCTACAAACAACTGTTCACAAGCCACTCTCTACAACAACTGTTCACAAGCCACTGTTTACAACAACTGTTCACAAGCCACTGTTTACAACAACTGTTCACAAGCCACTCTCTACAACAACTGCTCACAAGCCACTGTTTACAACAACTGTTCACAAGCCACTCTCTACAACAACTGTTCACAAGCCACTCTCTACAACAACTGCTCACAAGCCACTCTCTTACAACAACTGCTCACAAGCCACTCTCTACAACAACTGCTCACAAGCCACTGTTTACAACAACTGTTCACAAGCCACTCTCTACAACAGCTGTTCACAAGCCACTCTCTACAACAGCTGTTCACAAGCCACTCTCTACAACAACTGTTCACAAGCCACTGTTTACAACAACTGTTCACAAGCCACTCTCTCACACAAACTGTTCACAAGCCACTCTCTACAACAACTGCTCACAAGCCACTGTTTACAACAAACTGTTCACAATGCCACTCTCTACAACAACTGTTCACAAGCCACTCTCTACAACACCTGTTCACAAGCCACTCTCTACAACAACTGTTCACAAGCCACTGTTTACAACAACTGTTCACAAGCCACTCTCTACAACAACTGCTCACAAGCCACTCTCTACAACAACTGCTCACAAGCCACTGTTTACAACAACTGCTCACAAGCCACTGTCTACAACAGCTGCTCACAAGCCACTCTCTACAACAACTGTTCACAAGCCACTCTCTACAACAACTGTTCACAAGCCACTCTCTACAACAGCTGCTCACAAGCCACTCTCTACAACAACTGTTCACAAGCCACTCTCTACAACAGCTGTTCACAAGCCACTCTCTACAACAGCTGTTCACAAGCCACTCTCTACAACAACTGTTCACAAGCCACTCTCTACAAAGCTGTTCACAAGCCACTCTCTACAACAACTGTTCACAAGCCACTCTCTACAACAACTGTTCACAAGCCACTCTCTACAACAACTGCTCACAAGCCACTGTCTACAACAACTGTTCACAAGCCACTCTCTACAACAACTGTTCACAAGCCACTCTCTACAACAACTGTTCACAAGCCACTCTCTCTACAACAACTGCTCACAAGCCACTGTCTACAACAACTGCTCACAAGCCACTGTCTACAACAACTGCTCACAAGCCACTGTCTACAACAACTGCTCACAAGCCACTCTCTACAACAACTGTCCACAAGCCACTCTCTACAACAACTGTCCACAAGCCGCTGTCTACAACAACTGTCCACAAGCCACTCTCTACAACAACTGTTCACAAGCCACTCTCTACAACAACTGTTCACAAGCCACTCTCTCTACAACAACTGCTCACAAGCCACTGTCTACAACAACTGCTCACAAGCCACTCTCTACAACAACTGTCCACAAGCCACTCTCTACAACAACTGTCCACAAGCCGCTGTCTACAACAACTGTCCACAAGCCACTCTCTACAACAACTGTTCACAAGCCACTCTCTACAACATCTGTTCACAAGCCACTCTCTCTACAACAACTGCTCACAAGCCACTGTCTACAACAACTGCTCACAAGCCACTCTCTACAACAACTGTTCACAAGCCACTCTCTACAATAACTGCTCACAAGCCACTCTCTACAACAACTGCTCACAATCCACTCTCTACAACAACTGTTCACAAGCTGCTGTCTACAACAACTGTTCACAAGCCACTGTCTACAACAACTGCTCACAAGCCACTCTCTACAACAACTGCTCACAAGCCACTCTCTACAACAACTGTTCACAAGCCGCTGTCTACAACAACTGTCCACAAGCCACTCTCTACAACAACTGTCCACAAGCCGCTGTCTACAACAACTGTTCACAAGCCACTCTCTACAACAACTGTCCACAAGCCACTCTCTACAACAACTGTCCACAAGCCGCTGTCTACAACAACTGTTCACAAGCCGCTGTCTACAACAACTGTCCACAAGCCACTCTCTACAACAACTGTCCACAAGCCACTCTCTACAACAACTATCCACAAGCCACTCTCTACAACAACTGTTCACAAGCCACTCTCTACAACAACTGTTCACAAGCCACTCTCTACAACAACTGCTCACAAGCCACTCTCTACAACAACTGCCTAGAGCTCTGGCATAGGACACACAAACTAGTTTTTGTCATTTTGGAAGCTTTCTCCAATCACGACATAGAGCATCAATCAAAATACATCTGTGCCACACCACAGCGACACATGATAGCTATCACAGCAGTTCATACGGATGTATCATTGACATCAACTAATCTAGCGGAACACGGGCGTACGTGCCAATCAGACCGAATATCGCTCCTGTTTCAGACACATGACACTCAACTTACAGTCAACTGGAACAGGAATCCCTAACAATATATATACTAATCAAGCTAAGAATGTCACCAAGCTGAGGGCATCACACAGTGCTATTTTATAGGTATTTATAGTATAATATCAAAAGTAACAGCTGCAGATAACATTACTTGATGTATGAATCAGCTAAAGTCTACCTATTAAGTTTTTATAATGCAGATATGTCCATTCGTAAGAAAGTTGGAGTATATTATTGACACTTAACAAGTCTCCTCAGAACACAGGTTTGTCATTTCAGTGAAGGGATCACATTGCTTAAACCTAGATAGGGATAAAACCACGTATAGGCCTAGAAAAAATTGTTCCGGCTCAAGGTTATAGAAATATATTAATTTATTTATTTTGTAACACTCAATCCTCTTAATGCATTATTTGATCAGAAACTTTTTAAACTTAATCGTAGTTAGTTCACAAACACTCATATCGATTATAGAAAGATTAAAAAATCTATTAGTTATTTAATAAAGCATACAATAATACTAAATATAATTATATATATTATTAAATTATTAATTTTAATAAATGCTATATTTTAATATTAATTGTGCTACTTAGTATAAGTATTTTTATTGCGAATAAAAAAAATCAAAACTACAATAAATATGTATTCATTTTACTCCCAGTTGTGAAACACATAAACTTGATTAGATATGAAGATGTATTCAAACACTGGTCGTGAAAGACTTTGAGCTAATATAGTTATTTATTTTTTACCAAAGAGACACAGAGAGCTTAGCTCCCTGCAGATACCACTATTGGTCTACAGAGACTAATATGACATAGTAACAAGTTAACTACGTACGCATTCAACAAACAAATAAATATCGTTTGGAACTTCATTTTGTTTGAAAGATGGTCATTATGACGTGATATTAATGAGTTTCTAATATACTATGAATGGCTTGGCAAAGTTTTAAAGTGAATTAGACCTCTATTAGAAAAAAAAATAGTACAAAGTGTGAACAAGGTTTAATCCAAAATAGTGGTTTTCCTGTAACACGTGATGGTTGCACTTGAGTGATAGTTGGAATGCCAAATATATAATATTCAGATAACATTTTTTAAGGTATTAATAAAATGGCTGATGTTTAGATTCCAAATCCACTTGATGCATTTCTGTAAAACTTGAGCAATTTGAGCAATTCAATATGGCGACCAATAAGGCCAACAGAAGGTAAGCATTGATATTGTGGTATCAAATTAATGTGTGGCATATCATTTTATTTATTTTTTGGGTCAAGAAGTGAGAATATAGAGCTACTTTGCTGAAAAAATAAACCATAAGTATTTTAACAATGGAAAATAATTTTTTAAGCTTAGTAATTCTAGTTTTGTTTTATTTAAAAGAAAAAATCACATCAAGCTTATAAACTGTAAAACATTTAGTAGTATAACAACATATACAGTACAGAAATGAAAAGTTAAAAGCGAGCCAAAATAGATCATCTTCAGAGTCACTTTCTGTTATTGTTTCAGAAATGTTGGTTCATGGAAGCTGTGACACATTAAGCTGCACGAAATATTACTTCCCCGACAGGTACAATTCATAGAATAAGCGATTTGCCATTTCCAAAATGTAGTCAGATACGATTGCAGTGTTCTCTGGAATGGCTATGGGAATGAGTTATTTGTTTTCTTCTTTTCTCTGCCATCCAAATTATGCTGGATCAATACCTAGTAAAGATGTATTATTTGCAGATAACCATAGAATATCCTGGAAGTGAGCCTGACTAACATTTTCAACAAAACATTCAGCAGAAAAAGATGGAGCTCGCAGCTGCACCTGTCCAATTTGTTTCGTCCAAAAAGAAACTCTTGCTTCTGTCATAGCAACAGCATATTCTATACACCATAACAAACATCTACAAATGTTATGAATTCCTTTGTTACTTCTGTCATAATGCTTTCAATACGACCCCATTTTTTTTAGCTGTTCACCAGACTAGACTTTTAAAAAATTATCCTCTATTCCGTATATTGGGACAACAGAAGTACGGCCAGAGAGGGAATGAGCAGCGGGCAAACTTGAAATTGTGTTTTTGTCATTTAATGCGGTTGCCTTAATATCTACTGTTGTCATCAATGTTTTAAGTAACACCATGTAGAACTAATTATTTATGGATAGGATATGGTAGTAGTGCAACAGTAGGACAAACACATCCGTATCGTCAAAGATAACATGAACTGTTATATCTTCTTTTTCTACCGGCTCAACATCAGTTGCTCTGTTTTTAAATCGGTTCTTTGAGTCGAATCTCTATTTTGTATTTGAAGTGGTATTAGATCTTGACCAGTAACATCTAAACGGTTATAAAAAATTTATATTGGATACATATTCAGCAATATACATGCAGAAAAGCTTTATCAACTGCTTTTTCTTCTCATTATTTGATAAAGTTGCACTTTGTGGGATAATGGTCTCTTTTCTATAAGAATGAACTTTGATGCTTGACTTCCACGAGCATCTCTTATTGTCTTGATACTGAATTTATGGTATTATACCAAATTCACATGGGCAGCTTTTAGCTTATCAACAACATTTTCCAAAAAAATTCATGAAGTCACTTACTCTTCCTCCTGCATGCCAGTGCAATACTCATGGTAAAGTACAACCATCAATGACAATTATGAAGGTGAACTAATTGTTCTGACTGATAGTGGCACAGCCTAAGTGTTCATCAAAACAGACTTGTCAACAGCCTCTTGCATGCTTCCGTCGTCTTTAAACATAGATGTAGGCACTTGAGAAAGTTTGTATTTTAATACATCAGTCATTTTTATACATCTGTTTGCTTGAAGGGCAATATCTCTTGAGTATCACAGCGTAGTATCTATCAATACTGCAATTTTACGTTTGCCACTTTCTTTCTTTTCGTCCATGCTTATTACAGATTTGTGAAGAATAGCTTAAAACCAACTCGGAAGGCTTTCTTTAAACTTCCACACTGCTGTAGATCCCATTTCATATGCCTCATCCACATTAACACTTTTGGATGCTATTTTTCCAGAAACAATATTTACCAAATACTCAGGATGCTTAATGAATGTAAAGGTTGTATACGTAACTCTAGCATTCTCTTTAGCTTGGCCCTGTCTGTAGCATCATGACTTATTCTTCTTTTGCATTCTTACTTGTGAAAACGCAATTCTTCAGGACCCTTTTGTTTACCCATGCCCCACAGATCGTCCTCTAGCTGATTGGTCGCATGCATATTTAAAGCATACTGATGCAATATTCAGTGCTAAACCAGTCAAACGAGGTCCTTTGTTAACCATGCCTATATCTCATAAAAGTACTTTCGATCATTTTATCTCACCATTATCTCGACATTGTTCCATGTTTTACTACTGTTTTCAGTCATTTCTTGTGTGATTTCTTTGAAACCATCATCTTCCTCTCTCATAGCCTCACAAAGTACTTTATTTTGTGCTGCACTTATATTTCGATTACTCGCAAATAATTTATGGTACTTCCAGTGAGTTCTAGCGTTTGCAGCATGTAAATGATTAATTGGAACCGCTAAAATTCTCATTTGTTTTTATTCAGCCCTTGTGTCCTGTCTTTTATTGCATAGGTCCTATACTCAATTTTTAAAACTATACTGCCGTTACTATAAAATATTGGCTATAGCGATCAGGTCGTTTGGATCACAGTACATGCACTCTTCTCCGCAAAACATGCAATCACGTTTAAAAATAAAATAATTTTATTCCGAGCTTAACTGTCGTTTAGCTTGTTTCACTCGGCTTCTTCCTTATGATGCGTTCTTTTAAGGAATCGATGTATGTGAGTCTTTGAGGTATAGGTTGACACACACGTTCGGTGGCAATGTAATACCAAATTAGAGTTGGCTGTGAAACGTTGATCCAAAGTCTCAAAATGTCGTCTCCTCACTGTTTACTTGCAGATATTATTGAATCAATTCTTTTCTCATATACTCATACTGCCTTGTATATTTTTCCACACTTAAAAAAGCACTCTTATTCTCTGAAATATGACATTGTCGTAGAACATATCTTTAATAGTTCTTTTTTACAACCTGAAACAAAAAAAAAAAACTTCTGGTGATCATATTGACGCCATCTTTAATTACTCAAATTACTCAAGGGTTACAGAGGGGCATCAATTGGAATCTTAAAAATAGACATCAAAATGAACTATAAACCGAAAAAATATACATTCATACCGCAAAACATGCTTTTAATTTTGGCACCCGGACTATGAGTACTAGTTCGCTCTAGTGATAATAGAGAGAACTGGGTCGAGTCAATGCTCGCTGCTCGTCAAAGATGTACTTGTAGTGAGTACTAGTTCGCTCTAGTGATAATAAAGAGAACTGGGTCGAGTCAATGCTCGCTGCTCGTCAAAGATGTACTTGTAGTGAGAACTAATTCGCTCTAGTGATAATAGAGAGAACTGGGTCAAGTCAATGCTCGCTGCTCGTCAAAGATGTACTTGTAGTGAGTACTAGTTCGCTCTAGTGATAATAGAGAGAACTGGGTCAAGTCAATGCTCGCTGCTCGTCAAAGATGTACTTGTAGTGAGTACTAGTTCGCTCTAGTGATAATAAAGAGAACTGGGTCGAGTCAATGCTCGCTGCTCGTCAAAGATGTACTTGTAGTGAGAACTAATTCGCTCTAGTGATAATAGAGAGAACTGGGTCAAGTCAATGCTCGCTGCTCGTCAAAGATGTACTTGTAGTGAGTACTAGTTCGCTCTAGTGATAATAGAGAGAACTGGGTCAAGTCAATGCTCGCTGCTCGTCAAAGATGTACTTGTAGTGAGTACTAGTTCGCTCTAGTGATAATAGAGAGAACTGGGTCGAGTCAATGCTCGCTGCTCGTCAAAGATGTACTTGTAGTGAGTACTAGTTCGCTCTAGTGATAATAGAGAGAACTGGGTCGAGTCAATGCTCGCTGCTCGTCAAAGATGTACTTGTAGTGAGTACTAGTTCGCTCTAGTGATAATAGAGAGAACTGGGTCGAGTCAATGCTCGCTGCTCGTCAAAGATGTTCTTGTAGTGAGTACTAGTTCGCTCTAGTGATAATAGAGAGAACTGGGTCGAGTCAATGCTCGCTGCTCGTCAAAGATGTACTTGTAGTGAGAACTAATTCGCTCTAGTGATAATAGAGAGAACTGGGTCGAGTCAATGCTCGCTGCTCGTCAAAGATGCACTTGTAGTTCTGACCGTCTCGCACCAACTAACCTACTTGCTCATTAATTTGATGCGATTGTCCGTCGTCTGCTCCTCAACACAGCATCATCAAGGTTAAGAGGGGAGGGAAGAAGACAAAAGTTGAGAGCATTATTTTCGGAATAAAATATACCTTTGGCTTAAATATTTCTCCAGTTAATACCTTTAGTTTAATTTTCTACATTACGTAATCTCAATAGCTCTTGAATATTTGTCATGAGTGCATTGACATTTGGTGAAAAACTATTTAAATAAACCCCTTTTCAGTAGCCCAATGGTCTAGGGCATCGATATTTTGTTAAACTAACCTTCTGATGACGGGAATATCAGGGGTTGAAACCCAGTCCAGTCTAACAAGGGTAGTTTTTCCTAAATAAAATAAATAAAAACTGTGACGGAAGAAATAAAAAAATGAGAAATTTTTTTCTGTCAGTTTGAAGCAAAAATTTGCCTGGGGTGGAGACGGAAATTCATTGCGATGTTACCCCGAACAACGCCAGGAATTTCTGCTAGTATTTAAATAAAAAGGAGAGGTCTTAGTCAAACTCTGAATTGCCTATGACAAATATTTGAGAACTGTTCTATGTGTGAAAAATAAAACCAAAAGTTGTTTGTTTTTTTGCCAAAAAAAAGCCTTCTTTATAATTTATTTAAAATACTTGCCTAAACGCCCATCCCACCTTAACAATTATTCATTTTATTCACTGATCGCTTATAGTAAGTGTATTGTAGTGATATATGAGAGATGCAACTTGAGGACACTTCATTCCCCTCTCTCTCATCCTTAATGTCCCAAGGTCAAGTCTCCCTCTACCCCCACTTCCCTTATGACAGCTTCTAAGAACGGATATAATTGGCTTACCATCATTGACGCTTGTAAGAGAATGAGGCTGCACTCAAGCAACATATTTTATTTACCTGAGATCAGGGAAAAGTATTTTATCAAAGTTAATTAAAAAATGTGAGCATATGTTTGAAAATAAATAATAATAATTATGACATTATTACAGATGAACAGTATTAATGTAATTATTCTTCTGCAACAAAATCTTTAAAGTGATTACTAAAGAAAATATTTTGATATTGTATTTTTTAAATAGTCTTAATTAAAAGACCTTCAAAATTGTATTTTGTAATTGAAATATTTTAATGCTGCAAAACGTGGATGTCTAGTTGAATAAACATCCTTGATGCCTTGTTGATGAGCAGATACGTCAAGAGCCGTAATTATAGTCTTAGTCTTTAGAATCCTCTCTACTTCTGTGAGCACTTCACAAGTTTCCCGCACGTAGACACACACGTAGACACACATGTAGACGGTGACTGTAGTTAGAGTCGCACGTGACAACTTCCAGTAGACTAACGGCAGCCCGCTAGCTAGAACAGTGGTAGAGTGTGGATGTAAGCAAACCCAGAGATGACTTGGTACTAGTATAATTAGCGTACGTTTCTTTGTTTTATTCATCATCCGTTTGCGTCACACGTATATTTTAAAATAAGAGAGTGGAGGAGGGTGAGGAAGGTAGGATTTAGAGAAAATATACCCCCCGCATTTGCGTTGAGGGAGAGTAGGGAACCATCCAAGAAAATCAACCCTCATAACACCCGACCAGGATTCGAATCCCGATCTCCCAGTCATCATCAGTCCAGTATATTGCAAGAGTGATAACTTAGGGCCAATTTCATAGTCAGACTTAGTGAGCCTAAAGTGCGAGTCGATACTAAATACAGGATGACACCTACCTAGACCAACATGGAATGGGCCAGTTTCGCATATGAAACTGGCCCATTCCATTCAATTTCAGGTAGGTGACATCTTGTATTTAGTATAGCGCCGCACTTGAGGCGTACTAAATATGACTATGAAACTGGCCCTTAGACTTAGACCATCAAACCATCAAAGCTGTTTACACCCTAATGTCTCAAAAAGGTGTTTGTTTGTTGTTTTATCTTGCATTTTAATTTAGTCGCATGATCTGCTATTTGAATTTTAAAATACAGACTGTATGTACTACACGCTATGAACGCCACCTTTAGTAGAATGCTGTGTTCAGAATTAATCTGTTTCGGTTAATGTCGATTAGCAGTTTATGTATCGCGTTTTTAGGCTTGTATTTTTAAGTTAACATAAGTTATTAGTTAAATGAATCGTATGGGCTTATTTAAGCTTTATTTTCTTTAGCTTAATTAATAGAAATAATGTTCTTTATACTTGAAATGTCTTCTTCCTTTTCACCAAGCCAAGTCTACGACCTTGGGCACCCTTGCTGCGGGGCATTTCGTATTATGCATAGCCTAGCAAACTGTGCTGCTCGAGCCTGTTTTTTTTTTATATATTGAGACATTTCTGTTTCACCTCAAGTTGACAGATGAGCTTTCATTTTCTGTGATCTCATATACTAGCATGATTGTCTCATACTAACTGATTAATTCGTCCATGGCCTTGTTAATGGTGTGCTCACTATTTTCCGTAATTAATTTGTTTTTCACGTATGTTCTTCAATATGAAAGGGCTTATTTCTTAGCACTGTACCACAGTAAGAACCAAGAAACAATTTAGTGGCATAATATATATATATATTCTGTGGCAACAGATATTTCTCCGAGCTCAAACTTGTGTGATTATCTCAGAAACGGGGAAAGCTAGACAGTTTCTCCAAGACACCTTTTTTGTTAATTTTTACTCCATGTTTTGTAATCTTAAGTCAAAATTGGTAATACTTAATCTGACATATTTTATTGCAGAAAAAAGTGTTACAACTCCCTCATTTTTTTACATGATGGGGGTGGGTAACGGTAACAGCACATTTAGTTTATTAATGATCAACGTTTCAATAAGTAGTATACAAAGATTCGTTGTAATACCCTAAGCAGTTTTAATAATATTTCATACAACAGTAGTTTTGAGCTCTATCTTAGGGGTGTGTACCGCCCTTAATATTTAAGATTACCCTTGTTTGCTGAAGTGAATTATTCTTTTTTCACCCAAGGAATAGCCTGCCAAAGTTTGATGAAATTTTTTAGATACACGTTGTATATAATTTATAATAATAGTCGAGAATATGTGCCCATTAATGCTATATGCATAAACTAATTTTTTTAATGGAATTTTGATGAGAAAGTTATAATTGTATAGGAAATGTACACGCATTTGCATGGAAGAAAAGTGTGAAACGCTTACACCGGACACCGATTTGGGTTTTGGGACTGTTCTTAAAATGAAATTATATAGAGCATATATAAATAATAAAATAGCTAGGCCCTTATTATATAACATATACATAATAAGTTCGATAAAAATACAAACCCACTTCGATGCCTGCATGGTCTAAGGCGCCACTCTCACATTATACTAGATTGCCGATGACGGTGAGATTGAGGTTCGAATCTCAGTCGGGTGTACCGAGGGGGGTTTTACCAAAATGATTCTCCACTTTACCTCCACACAAATGTGGGTACACTTCCGATAAATATAACCTTACTCATCACTAAAACCATTAGCATAATTGCGTAATTAGTACATAGGAGTATAAGCTGAACGGGTAGAAAGATGCAGTGCTAAAAAAAAGTATTTAAATATGTCACACTGACTGAATACTATTATGTATGTAATGTAGCGCCTAGAAGTTAGGTGGACACGTGGCCAATGTTCTAGACGTCTATTATCGTTTTAACTGTGATGGGTGGTCGCGGTTTTAATCCCAGTTGTGTGTATTGAGGGTGTTTAATTAAATTGTGTTCCACTCTCTCTCTCTACACTAATCCGGATATATTCCCTCCAAATACCTCTCCCTCATTCCTATCCCACTAGCGTAGATAAATGTGGATAGCCCAGCCATGTTATTAGACAGTGTAAATACATACAAATATAAGGAGAGCCAATGAAGATTAGACATAGTTTTACACTAAACCAACGTACAGTAAAAATATAATAATTTTTAAATTAATTAAAGTCTCTCTTCTTATTATTTTGCTATATGATCAAATACATTAAATCAGATTAGAAGAACTGTACCAGAATTTTGGATATTAGAACGCTAAACACGCAATTATTTTAAAGATATAATTATTTTTGTACCACGTCATAGTATCCGTCCGTCTTTTCGCGTTTTAATGTTTGTCGAGGAGAATTTTAGATTTAATGTACCCTCATTTCCGTTGAGGAAGAGTAAATAAACCATTTGGTTTGGGGGAGGGGGGAAGCACACATAGTACGTAGGTCTAGGATTCAAATGCCGTTGACAACCTCGCCAGAAAAAGCAGCAGATTAGACTAAATTGACGAGAATAAGACTGGGCGATCTCCTTAGCGTAATATATTTTACTTGGTGCTAGAGACCAAGTGCTGGAGATGGGGTGAGTGCTCTTTGTGCTGATTTAAAAATGAGATAAAAGTTATCTAATACGACCTCTAGAATCGCCGTAGTCGAGCATTTCAGATGCAGTATATCCACGATAAAATTTCTTATGGAAGTGATGTTTTAAAACTATGATGAAACCATGATATGTAGCTCAAGCTATTTAAAAACACGACCTCCTAAGTAAAAAAAAAATCAATATCTAATGGTCATAATAATCCACCACTAATTTAAATAAGCGCCTCGTGGTGCAGTTGGCTAACGCGCTAGTCGTCGTTGAGCTAGACTGCCGAGGACGGGGAGATCGAGATTGACCTGGTCGGGTGAGCTGGGTGGCTTTTCCTAAATGGTTTCCACTCTCCCTCTACGCAAATGCGGTTCACTTCCTCTAAATTCAACCTTCCAATTCCTATCATTATCGTAATTAGTATTAAGCGTATAACCGAACGTAGTAAAACGTGGTGCTAAATAATAAATAATAAATTTAAAATACCTACAGCTAAAATGTTAGCACACTAAGATAAAGAAAAGTAAGTAAATAAAAAAAACTGCTGCTTAAAAATTTATTTTTATGTGTAGTAGTAAATATTTCATAGTTTAAAAAGTATTCAGTCGATCGTATTGGAATATTTACTCATTCATCCAAACAGGCGATTTAGTTAAATGCAAAAAACCAAATACTTGCGATTAATAGGCCTACGTTTAGAAAATTTGATACATCTAATTTAATCAGTTAAAACAGCTTTTAAAGTAAAGATAAAGAATAAAGAAAACTTTTTTGAAATAAAAGTTTTTTCTGTTTTGGGTTGGTTTTTTTTTTTTAAACCATGTACGATTCCCCTTAAATAAAGTGTCATTTTATTTTAGACGTATGCTAATTTAGGAAATATATTTAAAACAGTAAAACCCAACGTATTTAATTCCTAAACTATATAATTATTAATTCAAAGGGGCAAAGAGTAAAAGTGGAACAGTGGTTTGGTCAGACACACCGTAAATTGAGAGTCCACAGAGTAGAACTCACATCAGTTCGAGTCTCGCCAGGTCATAAACAGAGTAGAGCTCCAGTGCAAGCCGGCCACAGTTAGTGTTTGGGCTTACCCCTTAAACCTCAATCTATGCATCCCCTATAATTAATAAACATGGTATTTATTATAGGGAGACAGTGGGCCAATCTCATTGATTGGTCTATCTTCTTCTAGGGATAAACTGTTAATACTACTAAGTTGTGTACTGTACGATTTTAAATGTTCTTTCAAACTCAAGTATTGGTAGATAAAAACGGCCTTAGTGCACGTCATGTCCACCTTTGTATTGAATGTGTCTTGTTAACACGTTAGCTCGGACCCTAAAATAACCCCTGTTGTCATGCTAATATAGGAATCTGGATTGTAAAAAAGAAAGCGTTATAATGAAAGGAGTGAGAGTTGTGTGTCAAAAAGTGCACTGTAGTAGGTGTGCATACATATGTGTGAGTTACAGGTCATAACAAATTTGGCCATATGTTAACAACTCTTCTTTGGTATGTTCTTAAAGAATTTTGAAAGGGGGGCAAGGGTACCAAATTGGTCTTGTGAAATAAAATAATTGTGGCCATTTTTTGATAAAGGATGCTAAAACATTCTAACGTAACTCAAAAATTAAAAGTGCTAGAGGAAAACTTTTTGAAAAAAAAATATTGTGCATATTATTGTCTACAACTTTATTTCCTATCATATGCTTGATAAAGCTAATGGTTTAAAAGAAAATTGCATCACAATGTGACAGTTTTTCTGGGATTACCATTACAATCGCCTGTTAGTAGAAAGGAACTCATTGTATGCAGCAATTTAACTCAAAAACAGACATTTATTCATTTAAGTATATAATAACAGATAAGTTATAGGACAAATCAGACAGACAGTCAGCTGTGGGAGGAGATCACAACAACATTTGATGTCTTGAGCAACGAACATCGACTGCATTTTGAAACTCATCGCAGCAAAGAAGCAGCACAGGGAACATCTAGCTGCAATTGCCGACACCTTGGCAAAGACCAGCGATATCAACGGAGAAGACGCTTCGCTCATCTACGTAGACTTAGAAGGTGGCACTACGGACCTCCGTTCTGGAAATACTGTCTCAGCTCCTGTTAGACCTTCCACCTCGGAATCTGAGCCCAGTACGCTCTCAGAGCGCCAGAGAACCACCAAATGATCAGAATCTGAATTAAGTCCGAGTACCGAGGATCTGACATTCAGGACTCCGTCACAGTTTCCCAGTTTCATAGGCCGGGGCGAGTCAGAAGTGACGCTGAGTAGAGTCCGATCGTTTAGCCCCGTCACCAGTCTAAGAAAACAAGTCAATTTCCAAAACAGAGTACATGCCCAGAAAGGACTCCCAAGAAGTGCTGGTGCTCCTTCAGGAGATTTCGAAAACGTTGGATTCTAGCCATGAACGCTTTAGACAACTAGAGGCAAGAGTTGACCAGCTAGCTCACCCTCAGCCTGTTCCTCAGCCAGCAGCGCCAACAATTCAGCCGCAGGAACAACAACAACAACAACCAGCAGGAAGGATGTTAGCTCCTATTGTCCCAACGCGGGAAGCATGGACTTTTGTTCTCCCATAAGAGACTCAACTGCTAGACGGCGGCAGAGCTCCAAACAGGACGTGACAGACACCAAGCCAACCTAATCCTTGTGATCGAGTCAAGATATCTGGACCTACCAAGGGACACACAACAGATTCGGACACACAGAATCAACGTCATCTACATCGTCCTTGCAAAGGGCTGGATGACGGCCATCGCAGCAGCAGGGGGAGACGACGTCGGAGCAGACATATACCCCCCGGGGTTTGTGTCACCAATCATCCCTTCGCCGGTGTATGGAAGACAATACCACTATGATGGAGGCGGTGAAAGAAGCTCCCAAAGGGTCCGTGGACACGGTCGCAAGCAGTCAGGAAACTAATGGAGAACCCTCATTTGATTTATCTTGTTTTGCTTGTACCGCAAGTATTTTAGTGAATAAAGAACTGGCTTCGGCCGGGTTCTCTTCCCATGGCAGCTGACTTTTGGCCTTCCCTCGAGATTCCGCGCATCCATGGTCATAACCATTGGGTGTACAAGCAGGATCTAGGGGAAGGATTGGGGCAGTCGGCTGTGGAAGGAGACCCCAATATTGTGATATACTTTTCTCTTAAACCATTAATGTATCAAGAAATTCATCAGGGACAAAGTTGTAGGCAATATTGTGCACAACATTTTTTACTCGAAATGTTTTCCTCTGACGCTTTTATTTTTGAGTTACGTTAGAAAAACTAATTTTTAAGCATTTGTTCAGATAAAAATGGCCACCATTTTGTTTTTTTCGCAAGGTCACTTTGCCCTCCCTCCCCACTCCCCTCACCCCACTCTTTAAGGACATCCTAAAGCAGAGCTGTTAGCATGTGGCCAAACTTTATCAAGACTTGTAACTCCCGTGAACTTTTAACGTAGGGATTCACACCTAATACTGAGGGGGTAGGGGAATAAATATGCAGATAAAACTAAGGGCATGATGATAGCAGTGGCGGGTGATGATGTAAAAACAAGGGTGATCACAAAATCAAACTTGTAATGAAGAATGTTTTGCAAATATATACATATTTAAAATTAAATAACCAAAGCTATTATTTATGCTTTTAGTGAGGATTACTCCACCTAGATATCATATTCTGAAAATTGAAAAATGTGTCCAGTTGTCATTTTTCAATTTTCAGAATATGATATCTAGATGGAGTAATCCTCACTAAAAGCATAAATAATAGTTTTGGCTATTTAATTCTTAATATGTAATCCCTTACAGTTATAATAATTGTACAAATGGCAGCAATAAGCCAACTACCGAGTCGAAGATGGCTGCGTTATCTGATAGCTCGTGATATTAATAGCACCACATACTTGTAGCCGACGATTTCCGCACGTCCATCATAGGCTCTGCCTTAAAATATGAGTGAAGAATGAACCTGGGCACGGGACGAATCCTGGATAGCTCAGTGGTTAGAGCATTGGCGTACTAAACCGAAGGTCCCGGGTTCGATTTCCGTGTCCAGGTGTCATTTTTCAATTTTCAGAATATATATATTTAGTTTGAGTATATCAAGACAATACCTAAATAAGGATATGAGCCCATATTACAAAGTTTAATTAAATCACCTTTCACGTGCATAAGTATAAATATTCTGCCTAAGTTATATAAATAACAAATTTACGTAGGCCTACATAGGCTATCCACATAAAAATATTCTTGTGGCTATGTGAATGTTTGTGCTTTTAATTTTTCTCGTTGATATGAAACCAGCTGGTGTACCCGTCCTTCACACGGGGAATCTATAAAGTAGCGTTGTTATTTTTAGTATGTAAAATTAACCACAAGGAATTGTAAACAAATCTTAAACTATGTTTAAATATGAACCCTTAATTGTTTTAAATTGTGATATAAAACACGAAATGTAGGCCGAATTAAAACACAATGTCAAAATAAAGATATAATCTGAACATGTTTTTAAAGCTGACATTTCTTTTAAATATTATTTTACTATAACTTCTCTATACATGATAGATAGCAGAAAATCAGTATAGTTTAACCTATGACGTGGCAGCAGTGTCACTAGTATGTTTCGCTCTCTGTTTATGTACCCTAGATCCTCTCTGTCCTACCCACAAATTTTGGGTTGAGTCAGAGAAAATGACATTTTATTCTGCTCAGTAATGTCTTGAAAATACCGTTCTAGCTTTTATAACATAGAAATATGTTATATAGTGAGCATTTAATATTATCTCTGAAAGCCTAAGAAATGAAACCTAATGTTGGTAAGTAGAATATAATTTTTAACTCACATGAATAATAGAAAGAAAAATCAAAATGAGAGTTCTATAATGACACTTTTTAATCCGTCCGTATATTTTAACTTTATCAGTTGTAACTGCGAGTTTGTAAGCCCCCTGTGTCCCGGTTCATGTCATATCTGAGCATCAAGAGACCTCTGCAAAGGGTCAGCTCCCTACCCCCATCAGTCTAACCCCCCTCCCCCCCGAGTGTTTTTAGCTGTCACTCCCAGGGTGTTAACTTGTGAGGTGGGGGGGCAGTGAAGGGGGGTTTATATATCAAAGTCTACACCCTATTTTACGACCTGTCACCAAACGAGGTTCAAACCAGCGGCCTTTAAACCGATAATCAGAGGAATTAAAGAACTTGTTACAAAAAAAGGTTCAGCTCTACATTACCAATTTTATAGGAGAACCCAAAAAATTATTTTAAAAATTATCTGAAACATTTAAATCATATTAAATATTTTAGGAGGCTATTTATTGTATTGTTATTTTAAATTTAATTCACTGTCTATAAAATTATCCATTTCGTAACTATAAATTAATTAGATTTGGACCCACTTCATTGGCTGAATGGTCTGAGGCGTCACTTTCATGTTAGACTTACTTGATGAAAACGGGGAGATTGGGGTTTGAATCTCGGTCAAATATACCGAGTGTGGTTTTTCATAAATGGTTTCTCACTCTCCCTCCACATAAATGCTTGTTTATTTTCAATAAAATTTTACGTTCTCAATAATGTAACAGGTACTATGATTTGGGGGTGAATAAAAATAAGATAAAGGTATACGCACAGTGGTCCTCAGTCATGAAAATGGTAAAATTTAGCTAAGCATTATATTTATCTTTCATGGGGTGGAAATTGACATAGAGCAACTAAAGTATGTGCTAAAGGGGTTGAGGTTCTTTTTGCATGTAATGTTGGTGCTCCTATCTACAGTATATGCTAAAGGAGCTAAAGTCAATGACTGTGGTCCTTTCCATATGTAATGTTGGTGCTATCTATCTCCAATGACTATATGCAGAATGTGCAGTTACCTCAAACCCCTGTACAGGAAACTTTTTACTTGAGACAAATGACAAGCAATATATGTTGTATTCACGACATAAAAAAAGAACACAGCTAACATATATCTGTACCATGAAGGTATAGCCAACAAAAGCCCCAAATGAGGTATGTTCATTTATCTGTGAGTTTATACAGATTCCCCCTTCATAGTACACCAATTTAGCATCTTTATTCTGATAACTATGGGGGTTAGAATAAAAATCATGCCTTATCAAGATTATTACTAGCCTTGACGGACACCAAGCGCTTTAGTAAAATTGAACCCAACTTCACTATTAGGGGGACACTCGTTCATCACCTATAATGAAAATTTTAGTATCATAAAAAGGGAACTATGAAAGGTTCTATAGTGCGCACGCACTAACGGAAATAATATTAAACTCAAGTAAATCTAATAAGTTTGTTGTCAAAGAAGTAGATACAGAGGAGACCTCTAATTATTATAAAACTAATATTGTATCTCTGAATAAAGTAAAGACAAAAGTGTTCCAAGGGATTAAAAAAAAGTTAACTTTATGATAAGTAGTTTAACGCATTTTCATACATTAGTGAATTCACTGGTCTCATTTTGGTTGGGTTAACTATTGATTCTATGATCACACATACATTTTCACTCGGACAACCCGCACGACCACCTTTACGGTTTCCAGTAAATGGAGCCTATTCATTGGGCAAGGTTCCCTTGAAAAAAAATACAAAAGGTACATGATACTAGAAGACTACTTCCATATATTCCTCATGAATACCGAAAGTTTTACTCTGACATTTTAAGCTGACCAACAGAAACCAATGAAGATGAACTAAGCAATGCTGAACAGTCAAACTTTTTTATTATTAAAATTATATCATGTGCAAATATTTTCTTTACATTTCATATTAATTGTGTACATTTTTAAAAATAAAATATCATACAAAATAAAGCATATTGGAGTTAGTTTGAAAATACCTAATTTGTGATAAAAAAAAAGGCCTCAGTCCAGAAAATTAAGTATTATTTTGCAACTGTACTAAGCAATAAACAGTATTTTAGCTGTTGTTGATGGAACTGTATGAATTAAATTATATCCTGTATTTATTTTAATTTTTTCATTTCTCTAGGACATGTGTATAAAGCTTGATATAGTTTTTTTCTTGTTTTCTCAAAACTAGGTTGCATTGACTAAGTCCCTTCTAGCATATACCGATTCAATAGTATGGTGAGTTCTAGTGACGTCACTCACACAATCGGCTCCAGTATACATCCGAGAGACCGGTGGTTGGCCAGACGCTGTCTCCCTCGCGGGAAACGAAGAGAGAGCCGTTTGTTACTGGACCATTGATTAAGGTGGGATGGAAGGGAGTGCGAGAAAAGGTCAGTGGTTTATTTTTTCATTTTTTAAGGCAACACTTTTTTTTTTTTGCTAAAATAAATAAAACGTCACTTCAGTACAAACATATAATATAATTTTCTTCTCATGTTGATATCAACAGTTGTTGAATATCTGTCATAAACATGATGGCATTAGATGAGAAACTTTTTAAATGAAGAGAAAAAGTTGTCACAAAATTCCAGGACACACTTGACAGATATTAAAGAAATTTTGAGGTCAACATGTGAAGAAAATTAAATTATATGTTTGTGCTGGAGCAATATTTTATTTATTTTGGCCCAAAAAAATGTGTTGACATAAAAACTGCAAAAACACTGGTTTTTTCTTGCATCACCTTATAACCCACCTTAAGGCAGGGCTGAGCCAAGACCGTTCATATGTTCCATACAAGGGAACATAAAAAAAGTGGAACATGAAGCTTCAACTCTCTTCTATTTTATGTCATCGCATGTCACTAACCGTTCGGGTTACACTGATATCAACCTATTAATCTAATGTGTTAAGGATTAGGAAAATCTAGTTTAGAGTAAATATACCCTCATTTGCGTGGGGAAAGAGTGAAAGAAATGCCTCCACCAGGATTCTAACCCTGATCTCCCCGTTAGCAATACAGCAGTCTATTGTGATAGTGACGACTTAGACCAGTCTACACTGAAGAAAGTGACCTTAAGTTGCTCCGTGTCGATAGGAAATAACTAATGATAATAAAATGTATAAAAGACCAAACACATAGTAAATAATCATCGACAACTGGTGGACATCCTGAGTAGAGACTTTTATTTTTTAGTAAATCATTGTATTAAAAAATATCTTCTAATATTTTCCTGTTGTGAATTTCTGTTTTAAGTGATTATTATTCAAACCCCATTTCAATAGTGGGTCATTAGAACATGGAACCGTGTTTAGAGTAGACTCATAGTTACTCCTGTGTCGGTGTATTCCCTCACCACACGAACAAGATCCAAGGGAGGAGAGAGCCTTGCGTCCAGGTACCTGAATTTAGGAGCGGGCGGGCTAAGGCGTCAACCTTGTGTTCTGCTTATATTTACTGAGGGACGAGAAGTTTGGTTTGAATCCAAGCTGGGTAAACTGTCAGGTTGTTCTATTCTCCCTTATTGCAAATGTGGCTGCATTTATTCTACCTCCTCTACAAACACATTAGTGTGATTATGTGGATAGCCAGGATGGGTACTAAGACGCCCCAAACACACAAAAAGGTAGTATAAAGCCATATTGTTGTTTATAATGAACAGGAATTTGCAGTATGATGAATGACGACACAGGCCTTGAAAATAGATGGATGCAGCCGACACGCAATATATTGGATATATGTGTGACTCAAAAGATCGCTTTCGTTCTATGTAACAAATAATTTATTTTTTATTTTTAAATAGTACTACAATTTTGCAATGAATGATAAGTTATTTAGTATCTCAAATAGTTGTGGAAATACGGAGATTTATGCTTCTGTTACGTACCTAAAATTTATTTTCATAGTAAAATTCAAATATCCATGTTATTTATAATCTTAATCAACGTCTAAATACGAATTTTAATCAAAATCGATTGTTTTTCTCTTTTCGCTTTTTATTAATCTACTCTTAATTTTAGGTTAGAACAGACACACAGACTTACGGCAATGCAAAAATAACTTTTTAGGTTTTGGGGGTAATGAGACGTCGACATCCATCAACATTTCGGGTTAGATATTTTACGGTCCCAATACTTCACCTTTAGTTTTCGAAAAGTTAAAATATATGTAATTGCGTATAGTTTGAAAGTTATTGATTTTATAAAAATATGTTTCAAATAAAAGATTTATATTATAAATAGACCTACATATTAGCAATGCTAAATAATTGCATATCTCAACTAGTTACGGAGATATGACAAATAATAAGAATTTACGCATCAGACCAGAACCCTTAAATTAATTTTGCCGAAATATTTATGGTAGCCATTTTGTTTGGAATATTCATAGATGTTCATTAATGGAATTTAATCAAAATCGTTAGAGCTTATTTTGAGTAAATCGATTTTTTCTCTTTTTGTCCTTCAGTAAACTACCCTTAATTTTAGGATTAGATATCCAATTAAAAAAAAGCCCCTTGGGGCGACTTTATGAAAACCCTAGATTTCAAGCTATGGCCCGATCGGTAGAATAGTTTAGACTCTAGTCCAAGGTACAGACAGACAGACGGAAATTCAAAAACCACTTTTTTGGATTCTGGGGGTCATGAAACGTCAACATTAATCAAAATCTCAAGTACTATTTTTTTGATGATCACAATACGTTCTCTGTAGGATAGCGAGAACGTAAAAAGGGCTCTACGACTAGCCTTCCTCTAACTAATGAAGGGATTTTTTTATAGGTTCACCACAGACAATTTTAATATATTTGAAAATTAGCAGAGCGTTTTTCTTTTTGCCCTGAAATAAGACGTTTTGTAGTTTTCTTTCCTCTATTTCCTATTAACATGGCAAAGTGTGATTGTTGATGAATAGGGACAATAAACTTAGACAGAAATAGAATTAATTCCGTAAAACGACGCAAACAATTGTATTTTAAGTCATGTGGCCTGACAGCGGTTGATAATTTCTCGTTGACTGAGGCGTCGTTGGGGCAAGAAGGGCTATAAACTTTATCAACCCTCCACCCCCATTTATATGTCTCCACCTTGGCTACGTGTCTAGACGAAAACGCCATGTTTTCTAAGAGAAGCACAAAATATAATAAACAAGAATTTAAAAATGCAAGGTGGAGACACATTTCTGTGGTCACACGGTCTTAAGCGTCAATTGATTGGATCACTGGTGATGGGAAGACTAGGGTTCAAATCTCGTTCAAATGTACTGAGGGTAAATTCTCCGAAAAATGTTTCCCATTAAAATTCGGGTACATTAATTCTAAACTTTATCTTAATTCTGTTCCAATTTATATAAATATTTGTATAACCTGAAGGGTAATAAGATGCAGTGCAGAGCAAAAATATTGGTCTTGGCTACAAATAATAAGCCGTGACGAATATTGGCTCTTTTTATATTTGGGTAGTAATGAGAAGGTTGAAGTTAGGATGAAATACACCCAAATTGTACGTGAAGGCTGAGTGATAAACCATTAAAAACTACCATCAATACATGTGATCGGAATTCTAGTCCCAATCTCTCGTCCCATGCAATCTAGTCATAGCAAGAGCAACACCTTGGACTCTGTGACCACCGATACGGGGTCTTGATGTTATTGACCTTGTCCGAGTCTAATTAATGTATCTGCACGTGACTATACTCAGTTCCACGGCACCTGTTTACATAGAGAATGAGATGCAGGTAATCACAGAGCCATTCTCTAATGAATGGTTCGCACAAAGCCCCTCATCACTCTACTTGTGTGATCTGTACGGTTACACGGCTGACGCCTGCCATTTCCTGTACGACAACACGCCTAGCGTCCGTGTTTGTCTGTTTGACTACAAT
Organism: Timema podura; assembly: GCA_033556935.1. Lineage (NCBI taxonomy): Eukaryota > Metazoa > Arthropoda > Insecta > Phasmatodea > Timematidae > Timema > Timema podura. The sequence goes on along the minus strand of JAVRXN010000008.1, from coordinate 47,273,481 downwards.
CACGGTGATTTAGTCAAGGCACGTTTAATTTTATGTCTGGAATATCTTCCATTTTGGAGTGCAATTTTTTTAAACTTTGGTATAATATTGAGTCTCCACCAATACATTAAAATCATAAATATTGAAAAACTTTTTTAAACTAACCAGATATATTTAGTTACCTTTTAAAGATCTCAAATTTTCAATGAATTCGAGGAATTTAATATTCTTATGTTTATCTTTTCCATGTTTATTTGGTTATGAAATGATGAATTAATTTTGCAGTTAATTGAAGTAAAATTAGGTTTGACAGTTAGTACCCCTGTATGTTTTGAGATCAGTAGATAGCTCTGTATGTTATGAGATCATTTGGTAGGCTACATAATATGTTACCAACAAGTGGGATCACCCTGAGCTTAAAACATATTGGTAAGTTAGCAAGTAATTTATAAGCAATGTAAAAATAGGATGTTTTGAATGTAACATCTGTGACCAAAAAAAAACAAAGTATTTAATAAACCTGAGTTATTTTCCTTTGATTCTGAAATTTAGGTAATATTGATATTTTAACTTAAAGCTATCTCCCTATGATATTTATATACTTTTTTAGACAATGTTCCCAAGCTATTGATATTTCGGTTGTTAAACGTCACAGGTGTTACATTTATTTCAACATCCTTAACACAAAAGTTATTGATAGAACTAATTAATGTGCTGTGATATTTAAGATGAGCGCTGTATGACGAACAAGTGCAAAGAATACTATTATGATGTCAAGATTTTTTGATTTTTTTTTACTGATTCAGGAATTTAAATGGAAAGAATGGTCGAAATTCTATGGGCAGTTACAAGTTCAAGACATCATCTAAACTCTTGAGGAGATTTTGTTCAAAGTAAATGCTTCCCTACCAAAGATTATAACATTAGTAAGGGATCAGCAATTACATAGCTTTGACAATAAAAATGAGAATTTGTATGTAGGTGAAGCGGGGATTCGGATCAACTTTGCTGATAGACTACAGCCTAGTTTCAAAGAATGAAATCCAGATTGCGCACTGGTCATACTCACAAGTTACAGTATTCACCCCCTGCCAGTATCTTAAGGGGCTCACAACCTCTTACTATGCTATCAGCGATAATTTGAGCCAATCAAAGCATACGGAATGTACCTTCATGAAGTGGATTGTGTCTAATTTTAAACAGACATAAACTGAGTTCTCACTGGAAAAACTTTATTTTTTCCGACAATTGTCATAAAAAATTTAAAAGCAAGCTCACAGCATTTAACACATGCTTCGTGGCTGAGGATCTTTATGTTAATACAATTGAGTGGAATATATTTGGCCCTGTGCATAGCAAATTCGCTGTTGTTGCTATTGGGGGGAATATAAAACTAACATTTTGGTTGAAGTACCACAGTACCACACTGAGGAATTTTATAAGATAACTGAACCTCACTCTGAATAAACAGCTGTTCTGTAGGTTTCAAAAGCAGATATCCAAAAAACCATCACCACTTTTCTTGATCATAGATGGTAATGTCAACAAATGGGCCCTTCAGTTTTAACCTCAGCTGCCCATCATAGCTTTGGTCATCTGAGGCTAATACTGTACAGTTTATTTTACTAATCAGTTTAAAGTAGACCAGGTTACTAACATTGATCGAAGCCACACTAATGGCATTATTCGCTGCTTACGGTAAGGATGAGGTAGCGATCGGTGTTGGCACATTTTAGCCAGTCTAACACAAGTGCAACCATTACTCAGTCTTAACCTCAGCACGCTTGCACTATTCCTGCAAGCCAGTATCCTTACTATAAAGACTACCTTACCAGCCAGTATCCCTACTATAGAGACTGCCTTACCAGCCAGTATCCCTATTATAGAGATTGCCTTACCAGCCAGTATCCCTACTATAGAGACTGCCTTACCAGCCAGTATCCCTACTATAGAGACTGCCTTACCAGCCAGTATCCTTACTATAAAGACTGCCTTACCAGCCAGTATCCCTACTATAGAGACTGCCTTACTAGCCAGTATCCCTATTATAGAGATTGCCTTACCAGCCAGTATCCCTACTATAGAGACTGCCTTACAAGCCAGTATCCCTACTATAGAGACTGCCTTACCAGCCAGTATTCCTACTATAGAGACTGCCTTACCAGCCAGTATCCCTACTATATAGATTGCCTTACTAGCCAGTATCCCTACTATAGAGACTGCCTTACCAGCCAGTATCCCTACTATAGAGACTGCCTTACCAGCCAGTATCCCTACTATAGAGACTGCCTTACCAGCCAGTATCCCTACTATAGAGACTGCCTTACCAGCCAGTATCCCTACTATAGAGACTGCCTTACTAGCCAGTATCCCTACTATAGAGACTGCCTTACCAGCCAGTATCCCTACTATAGAGACTGCCTTACCAGCCAGTATCCCTACTATAGAGACTGCCTTACCAGCCAGTATCCCTACTATAGAGACTGCCTTACCAGCCAGTATCCCTACTATAGAGACTGCCTTACTAGCCAGTATCCCTACTATAGAGACTGCCTTACCAGCCAGTATCCCTACTATAGAGACTGCCTTACCAGCCAGTATCCCTACTATAGAGACTGCCTTACCAGCCAGTATCCCTACTATAGAGACTGCCTTACCAGCCAGTATCCCTACTATAGAGACTGCCTTACCAGCCAGTATCCCTACTATAGAGACTGCCTTACCAGCCAGTATCCCTACTATAGAGACTGCCTTACCAGCCAGTATCCCTACTATAGAGACTGCCTTACCAGCCAGTATCCCTACTATAGAGACGGCCTTGCCAGCCAGTACACCGTTGCTCGTGTTACTACCACTAAGAAGCAAGGCGCTGCACTGCAAGGGAATCCATTTGGCCAATCAATGTGGAAGGAAAGTCTTACGTGGGTTTGGAAATGTTGATAGGATGAGTGTGAGAGCTAAGTAATGAATTAATGGATCTAGGTGATTGATTAATGTGTGGATCAAAAGGAAGATGTAGGCCATGTAAGATGTGGTAAAAAAATTAGATGTATGTATGAAAAAGAAAAAACATTATAAGTTTTAAGAATAAAGGAGTGTGTATGTATCAGTGTATGGATGTTATTGAAGCTAAGGGACTATATGAGGATAGGGATGTGTGGAGAACATTAGTTAGGGTGTATTAAATATGGAGTGGTTATGTAGTATTATTAATTTTAATCATATTTATAATTTTCAAATTAGTAATTCAAACACGCATCTTTCAGCACTCGTAAAGGTTTATTATTGTTTTATAGTTGCAGGTAGGTAAGAATTTTATTCCCGGCTGGATATTATATTGAGAATTTTTTTTTAATGGTTTAACCATCGCCCTCCAACCATATGTGGCTATATTTCCTAAAGTGGAATAATTCAAGTAAGCTGGCTCCTTTTTCAGGGTTAATAAAGTGTATTATTAGCTACTTCATTAAATTTCTATGATGACATGTGAAAATGCAAGTAGTTATATCCTTCATGCCAAAATGGCGTTGAAAGCTTTTTATAAGGGGAAAGTTGCAGTTAGAATACATGATTTGTTGTCTTTCATACTTTTCCTATATATATCGGATGTATAGTAAGACAGATGTCCTTTGCTGCTAGCTAAAATACTCTTTTTTTCATGTTCGGTTTAACTCAATAGATATTTATATTTTAATTTTAAAAAATACATCCCGGTAGTGCTCAAAATCAAATATGTCTGATATATTTTCATAAGTAAGCAACCTTAATTTTTTAAATTTTTTTTAAGGGTATTGAATATTTTTATGGTTAGTAATGAGAATTTAATAATAAATATATTAATCTTATAATAAACATATATAATTTGTATAGTAATATACATTAAAAATAATAACCTACAGGTACTTATTTTAAATATCTCTAAATAGGTCGTATCTCGGCCTGATGTGCCGAGGTATTTATTTACACGTGTGAAATAGCTAATTTCCATAGTTAATTTGTGTGTGCATACATGTTTGGAGATTAATACACAAATGAAAGATTCTACCTACCGATAATTTAATTGTTGTTTGTATCCCTATTGTAAACACACGGCCTCAATTGGAAGGCATGTTTGTGTAAACATTGTATATTGTGAGTGGTGAATGACATAACGAATGTTACTTGATTTCGATAAACAAATAAACTGGGGAGCTGACACAAAAGGTGGTGTCAGTATTCCTTGGCTAGAAACCAGGCCAGCGGCCCGCTTAAAATGAAAGGTTTTGGAACCCCTCGCGGCTGACTACAGAAAGACCGTAATCTAGGAGGTCACGCTGCCTGCCACGGGGCCACGCGGGCTAAGTCTCGGGTTCATCAAGTGCCAGGGAACCAGATTCGACGACCATGTAGGGACCATCTTGCAGTCAGAGAGGCCATTGGGTGAACCTCATGACACCTGTTTTGTCACTCGATTCTTTATATTCTCTAAGTTCTTCATCCTAACTTCACTTTTAACTTCACATTTGTAATAGATATAGAAGTATTAATAAACCTTCTAAAAGCCAAGTCCAACGTCAATCACGAACCCACACAAGTAATCATATCACCTCCCCCCTTATCCTCGGCCAAGGACATCCTGACAGACCTTAGGCCGATATATTTAAGATACGGACATGGGGGGGGGACAGGGGGGATATTTTTAGGATAGAAGTGGCTAAGAGGTTTTTTAATAATACTAATATTATAAGAATCGTTTCGGGAGTGAAAAACTGTGTAAGGCAACCGCGTCGTACAACGATGGGTACGTGTCGAAGGAACGAGGACTCAGTGGATAGGATATCCAAACCATCAGGGTGCATCACCAGTTGTAGAGAAAAAGCTGTGGATAACGAATGTGGGAATTCTTATACCCAATTACCATTGCTTTAGTTGAAGTTATGGGGGTTAAGGTTGACCTACAAACTCTATTAATCAACTAACATGGGAATTGGATAGGATAAAAACCGAGAATATTAGGCTAGAAGCGGCTCAGAAGAGTATGGGCGAAAATGAACCCAATACCAGAGGTTAGGAATTTCAAATTGTTGCTATTCTTGTGTTTCATGGGAAAGCAGTAGACAACGTCTTAGTGTGTTTCGAGATGGTAGGTTAAGCATTAATAATATTTGGATGGACATATGTTGGGCTAAGGGCAGTAACTAAACTACGGTTAGGAGGAGAGGCTTTGGAGTTTGCTATTTCAGATCCAAGCTGTATAGAGACAGTCAATTTTGAGGGATTGAAGAGAGCCTTGGTGGATAGGTTTAGGTAAAATAAAACAAGCCGATTTTTTAGGGAACAGCTGACAAAAATTCGGCACTTTAAAGGAGAAAGTTTGGAATGCTTTGCGGACAGGATTAAGAAAAGCAACGTCAATACGTAATAATTAAGGGGATGATCCAGTCCGGGATGAAGTAATTCGATTCGAGGCTGACCAGAGAGCCTTATATACATTTTCAAATGGACTTGTGGGAGAAATAGGTAAATTTATGAGACTAGCGACACCTAATACGTTTAGAGAAGCAGTAGAAAGGGCAATAGACGTTGTGGAAGGGGATCAAAGACCTCAGGAGAGGGAGGAAAGCAGTCATAGAATAATTTTCCTTATAAATAAAGGGAAGCCTTGTTTCAAATGAAAAAGCAAGGTCATGTAATGTGGGATTGCAGATCTGGAAAGGGGAGAGAGCAATCAACAATAATGGAGATAAAGTAGTGTTTTAGATGTGGTAGCCTAGGGATCTAGTGAGACAGTGTTTGGGGAAACTAGCCCTCACCCAAACGAGAAAGAGGATGTAGAAGCCAGAACTACGCTCCTCGACGAGAATGGTCCCCACAGTGTCAGTAGAGGAACAAGAAGGCACTAGTGAATTAGTGTTATCGTGTATTTTTGAAGGAAAAATATCGTTTTATAGTAGGTAGTGGGGCACAAGTTTCGGTAGTGTGGCAAAAGAATGTGGAGCCCATGGAGGTGTCGAAACCAAGATTCGAGATTTCGGATTTATCAGGTCACATAATGAAAAACTTGGGAGAAGTTATAGTAGATCAAGTGGTAGGTAAGAAGGCCTACAGGATCGCATTTCAGGTGGTGAAATGTCGGACAGATGCAAGCTATGATGGCATTTTAGGCCTATACTTCCTGACATAAAACTTAAACAATAATATATTTATCATAAGGGAACAAGAAGGACAGGCATAGCCGAAATGAAGTAATCAACCTTGTCTGAGCTATGTAGAATGTTCGGTCCCTTTAGTCCTAGCTGTTGCTGAGCGTTTGTGCCCAGACTGGGGAAAGTTCTAAGGGCCATGATGAAAGTGCCGAAGAAATTTTGGGGTTTGAATGGCTGGATGATAGGTAGGAAGCTTATCTGGTAGATTTTCAAAAGGGAAATTGCGGGACCTATTCAAGTATGGTGCAGTGTAGATACAAGATTACCCAGATATACCCGGAAGGTATAAATGGCCTAGGGTTATATGGGCTGAACATCCATGAACCACAAATTAGCTTAGTTGCATCTGACAAGAGAAAGGAACATCATAGAAGAGAAATAGAAGACAACCTTGGAGGGGAAAGTGTGGGGAACGAACTGAAGACTCGAAATTTCAGGGAAAGCCACAAGAAGGTCGATAAACTAAGAGGGTGAAAAAATCCCTGTGTGTGTCAAGAGAACCGTTAAGGAACATTTTATTTTCGGTGAAAAATAGAAACATCAGACCGCTATACCACAAGAAGAAAACTTGAGAAATTTAAGAGAAGAACCAGCTATTTTGGGAACAAAGCGTAAAACCACTTACGAATAGAAGTGCTAAGATCACAATGTTAATAGCTGACTAAGGACATACGAGGAAAAAATACCAGAAAATTACACGACTCCAGCTAAGCTTTTAAGGAGGGTTCACATTTCGGTCAGACTGAAGAAGAGGACTAAACTACAAGGATGAACTATGAAGACTAATCGCACAAATAACATGATAAGAAAGCGCAACCAACTACGTATCATGTCTGGGGCTGGTTCAATTCGACAAAGACAACTGTGAGGAAGAACCAGGTTAGGAAATTTTTAACAAAATTTACAGGTCCTTTTCAAATCCTTTGAGGTCCTGAGTAAGGTGTTACAGTGAGAAATCCAGCTTCCTTATGGCTCAATAGTAGTTAATGTTGGGAGGCTGAAACCTTTTATGCCTAGGAATCCTAGCCCAGTTCTGATCACAGATCTAGAAGCACGACCTCAAGGGGGACCAAAGAAGACACCAATCAACCAGGAGATTGATAAGAAACAGAAGAGGTCCAGCTTTTTTTACCCCATCATTGACATCAACAACCCAACGAGTAGGAACTTGCCCTAAATCGTTTCCACACAGGTATTCAGTGAGACCACGTAAGCAAATAACAACGTAGGTAGGTAGTGAGAGGAATAATGTTATATTCTCTCTGCGAGGGAAAAAAGTGCAAACGTAGTGAAACAGTGCAGCTCTGTAATTACCAGAGCTTAATAATTTGATAATCAACAGTAAAGAACGTTGGACAGTGAAGAAAAAACTTGTTTAAATTTCTTGGTGAGTTTTGTTGTGTAAAAATAAAAAAACTCTTGATTAATATGCCATATTGTGTTATGTCATAGGTTATTGGTTTTTATTGTGTGCATTGACTAAGATTCTAGGAGAATTAATTGTTGTAATTTTGTGGTTAGGGGAATTGGATCAAACCCAACCTGAACCAGTCGTTAAACCACAGATGCAGGGATAGCATTTTAATATGTGAGGGAAGTAGCACTCTCATAAATAAGTTTTCGAATCATTTTGGATTTTATCCTAAGGCTGTTGTTAGGGGAAAACAAGCAGTTAAACGATCCAATTAAAATATTTTGGCAGTCAGGTACTGGGTTATTTTTCGAAAATAAGGAAAACAGCACTTAGTCGAGCAGTTTCCAAAATTCTCTAGAACAGTTAAAGGAGGTTTTCCATAAATTTAGTATATAATTAAGTAGCTTAGCTAATTTGATGCAAACCAAGACGTGTCAAAAGGAAAGATCTTGGTTTAATTTAAGGGTTAAGGTCCTTAAAGTTTGTTTGGCACCTTAGACACCAAAGATATGTGCCTGTTGCAGGAAAAATAAGCTCAGTTGGATCAGGAGCAAGAGGAATTACTAATAGGTCATAAGAACCAATTAATACTAATGAAGGGGCTACAGGCATATAAATAGAACAATCCCAGGTTCCTCACCCGATTAGCGCAAAATGTTATTGATCACTCTCAGAAGCTGTGTTTACAATATCATGCTAGTGTAGAATCTTTATTGAGAGGGATGCATATCCTTACCTCACATGTAGACTTGAAGGGGTTGCTATTAAGGGTTGTGGAAGAATTAACTAATGTAATGTTGGAATAGAGTAATTTACAGTAAGCTTTGGAGACTAGTACAATAAATCAGTTTATCAGCATGTTTATAGAACCAGGGTTGTTCTTAAGATTGCTTACACTGGTAAGTGAGAATATTCACACGCCCCTCTTAATGATACACCAAATGAAAACTATGTATATACATTATTTTTAAAGAATAAGTTCAGTAAATGCCATTCTTGTGGAAAATAGTTTGCATTAATTGTTAATATAGCATTGTTAACCAGGGAAGGAATGTTTGAGCAGGATAAGATCCATACTATTCCAATTGCTTGGAATAATATAGGAACAGGTATAGAATATGATCTATGAGGTATTTTTAATCAGTAAAAACACTAAAGTATTTAAGATCACTTTATCAGAGATATGTTTAGAATGTAACAGACAAAATTTTGTTATTTGTCCAAATAATTTAATGTTGTTGGAGAGCAATGTAGAAAATTGTATTTTTGATTGGTTTATGTCAAAAGGTAATATTGGATCATGTAAAAGAAGAATAAGTGTCTTAAAGAGCCCTTTCTTAAAAGAATTGCAGCAGGATGGTTATATGTTGTACCAGAGGATACTGAGGTCACCTTTTTTTTGTAAAGAAATTGTAAGTCCCACTCTTTCGATAACCAAGGCTTTAACTAGTACAGGGATGATTATAAATACCGCAGATTATAATTTTATAGGAAGGTATTTTAAGTTCCTGGCCATTCATCAGGGCAAGTTTAAGGTTAAGAGCCAGTTAAGCGCTATGTGATTCCCAGTGTTAAAAAATATAGTTTGGAGTGAGGGTAGTAACATGTATTAATTGGGATACTCTACCCATTTACAGGAGGAATTGGACAGTTACGTAATTTCTGGAAGTTCCACAGTGGACTTGGATCAATTGATTAGCCAAGCTAAAACAAAACTTGCAGATAAACACATTAATGATGTACTTGTTTCTAGTTAATACATGCTGCGCGTGGTAATGTTTGATATTATAGCCTCATTGCATGTGTTCAAGAAAGTAAATAGGAAATCCCAGGGCCAGAAATCTGACCCAGCTAGTTTTACTAGTGTCGGTGTGACGTTGCCAATCAATTTAGCTTACACTAGGACAAATGTCCGTTCATAAGTTAGGAGCTACGAAGTGTAAATAAATTAGAGTAAAATGAATTTTTTTCAAATAGTGGGGAGGGAACTAAGAGATTCAAAAATGTGTTAGAATCTCTTTAATGAAACCCCGGGTAGTATATCACACGGCCTCAATTGAAAGGCATGTTTGTGTAAACATTTATATTGTGAGTGGTGAATGACATAACGAATGTTACGAGGTTGTTATGATGATTCGATAAACAAACTAGAGGAGCTGACCCAAAAGGTGGTGTCAGTATTCCTTATGTAGAAACTAGTCCAGTGGCCTTGTTGAAATGGGAGGATTTGGAGCCCCTCACAGCTGACTACAGAAGACTGTAATTTAGGTCACGTTGCCTGTCACGGGGACACGCGGGCTAAGTCTTTGGTTTCATCAAGTACCAGTTTTGCCACTCGAGCCCAGGGAACCAGGTTCGGTGAACGTACAGGGACCGTCTAGAAGTCAGACAGGCCATTGGGTAAATCTCATAACACCTCGTTTTGTCACTCGCTTTTACTTTCTCTCTATCTTACAGGTAGAGAAAGTATTGTGATCGTCAAAAAAATCGAACTCGAGATTTTGATGAATTTTGACGTTTCATGACTTCCTGAATCCGAAAAAGTGGTTTTTGAATTTCCGTCTGTCTGTCTGTCTGTCTGTCTGTCTGTCTGTACCTCCAACTAGAGCCTAAACTATTTTACCGATTGAGCTGAAACTTGATATCTAGGGTTTTCATAGGGTTGCCCCGAGGGGTTTTTGGAATTGGATATCTACCCCTAAAATTAAGGGTAGTTTACTGATGGGCAAAAAGAGAAAAAGTCGATTTTCTCAAAATCGGCTCTAACGATTTTGATTAAATTTCAATTATGAACATAAATAAATATTCCAAACAAAAAGGCTACTCTCAATATTTCGGCAAAATCGCTTTAAGGGCTCCGGTCTGATGCGTAAATTAACATTTTTTATAATAGCTCCGAAACTATTTGAGATATGAAATTACTTAGCATTACAAATATGTATATATATTTATAATACAAATATTTTATTCGAAACATATTTTTATAAATCAATAACTTTCAATATATACGCAATTATATATATATTTTTAACTTTTTGGGCATTAAAGCTTAAGTATTGCGACCGTAAGAAAAACTAACCTGAAATGTTGATGGATGTCGACGTCTCATGACCCCCCGAACCCTTAAAAATAGTCTTTGCAATGCCGTCTGTCTGTGTGTCTATTAAAACTTAAAATTAAGGGTAGTTTACTGAAGGGCAAAAAGAGAAAAAGTCGATTTTCTCAAAATCGGCTCCAACGATTTTGATTAAATTTCATTTATAAACATTAATTAATATTCCAAACAAAATGGCTACCCTCAATTTTTCGGCAAAATGGCTTTAAGGGCTCCGGTCTGATGCGTAAATTAACATTTTTTTAAATAGCTCCGAAACTATTTGAGATATGAAATTACTTAGCATTACAAATATGTATATATATTTATAATACAGATATTTTATCCGAAACATATTTTTATAAAATCAATAACTTTCAATATATACGCAATTATATGAATTTTTTTTAACTTTTTGGACATTAAAGTTTAAGTATTGCGACCGTAAAAAAAAAACTAACCTGAAATGTTGATAGATGTCGACGTCTCATGACCCCCCGAACCCTTAAAAATAGTCTTTGCAATGCCGTCTGTCTGTGTGTATATAAAAACTTAAAATTAAGGGTAGTTTACTGAAGGACGAAAAGAGAAAAATTTGGTTTTCTCAAAATCTGCTTAAACGATTTTGATTAAAATTCGTATCTAGGCGTTGATTAAGATTATATATAAACTGGCTATTTTCATTTTCCTATGAAAATGATTTTTAGGGTACATTACAGAAGCGTTAATTTCCGTATCTCCACAACTATTGGAGAAACTAAACAACTTATCATTGCAAAATTGTAGGACTATTAGATATAAAAAACTTTTATTTGACATATATTTTTATAAAAACAGCAGTTTCTGAGATATTTGCAAATATATTAATACAATTTTGTGAGCTTTAGTTGTAAACATATACTACTTAAGTATTAACGCAATAATACTCCAATGCCATAGAGTAATAAAATATAAGTAAGTATCTAAAAAAAGTATGTTATTTTTCCTTAAATCTCTTAGGAGAAATGTTTGCATAGCAATGATCTATCTCCATTTTAGACTCAATAGTCAATATTTACATTTTTTATTGGTCAAAATGTATAAATGAATAATTAAATATCAATGCGATGACTTGAAGATCGGCAACACCTTTTAAAATGTTAAAATTTTAACCAAAAATCGAAATTTTAATACGAAGTGTTGACCCTTGTGGAAGACATTAAACTGTTTGAAATGTTCTTAGGTGGACAAAGATGCGCCTCTTTTCTCATTGATTCTATATCATTGTATATTATTTTATGCGTGTTCTTATGTGGAGTGGTGATGATACAATGTACATTATTCCGTTCAGAAATCTTACGAGTTTATAGAAAGAGAGAGAAAGTCTGTGCGGTGCTCCGTACCATTTATTTTATATTCTCTAAATTCTTCATTCTAACTTCACTTTTATCATAATATTTGTAATAGATATAGTAGTATTAATAAACCTTCTACAAGCCAAGTCCAACGTCAATCACGAATCCACACAAATAATCATGTCACCTCCCCCTTATTCTCGGCCATGGACATCCTGGCAGATCCCCGGGCCAACACATTTAAGACACAGACGCGGCAGAGGGGGGGGAAGACACTATATTATTTTTTATGAGATTTCTAAACATATCTTCAAACGTTGGTGTATTCATCAAAGGAATCTAGTAGGAATGCTCAGTTTTGTTTACCTTTTGATCAAACACATACAAATTTTGCTTGGTTATTTCCCCTTTTGGCTGAGTTGTATTCCCCTTTTGGTCAATACGCACCCCTTTTGCTCAATTCTCTTCACCTTTTCGTCGACTACGCACCCATTTGCACAATTATGCTCTCCTTTTAGCCGATAACGTAATCTCTGGCACTTTTGGTCTATTCTTGTCACAACATGTTTGGCCACCAATCCAGTGCCAGGTATTAGTTATAGAATATAACGTCATCACCCGTGGACCATTCCTGTATTGACATATCAAGCTGGCACTCTGACACCAGGTATGAGTCCAGAAATAGATTCTTAAGTCATCAAGGTTGTGACATTATCCTTTACATGTTCCTGTATCGACATGTCGAACTTGAGTCCCATAATAAATTCTGACGCCATCAGGGTTGCGACAAGGTACTGAAAGTGTATCCACGTAGCTCACATTCTATGATAAACATCCGTTGAGAGAGGAAGTCACCCCCAAAGATGAAAACACCAAATCAAATGGGGCAACATTCGAACTAGAGTCAAATATGACAGGTAGATGAAATGACAAAGCCGGATTACAATGTTACAAACGATTATGTCGCCAAAGACAACTAGGATACAAAATCAAATAAGACAAAATGGGCTGGGAGACATAGGGTTAATAACCTCACGTGGGAAGAAATTAACAGGTACAAAAGATTACATCACATGGCACCGTGCCCCAGTGTATGCATCTCGTGTCTTTTTTATGGAAGGGCGTGTTATTGCGTAACTAAAACCCCTTTTGAACAGATAAAAAATGAAATGGATGATGTTTTGATAATCACTTAGCTCTAAGTATATATTTAAAACTGTTGGTCAAACGGTGAAAATACATATTTGAATTTCTTACTGTGTAATATAGCTATGTGGATAGTGTCCCACTAAGCTTCTAACGTCCCTGCATTTTCAATCTGATGCATAAATATATTTTTGTTTGTTTCAGTACATCGGCACTGCAATGATGCTCACTCACTCTGGCTACTCCTCGGTGGGACAACAAGAACTGTACGCTATGTGACGTCACGCCCGAACATCTGTGACGTCACAGCCGGCCATGTGTCGCCACCACTACCAGCATAGTCCCGTGTCCACTCATGGAAAGGCTCCCTAGACGTACTTCATATTGTTTACCTGCTTCCTTTCAACACAACAGCCTCGTTCAGAGTGGTCTTCCCAGTCATTGTGTATTTGGACAACGTGATAGAAAGTTATTTGTTCGCGAGAACGGATTATAGGATTAGATGTATATGTTTTTTCTTATTGTAATGTTACTTGACGGATCAATCGGAATAAGGTTCCACTCACTCCTTAGTTACACTAATATCCGTAAGAGATTCATAACAGCTTTTATAATGTTAATACAGTTAAAAAAAATAATTTTATAGAAACAAAAGACGCCAATTTAAAAATACATAAAGTTAAAGCTATAAAAATTGTGATATTTATATCTTAAGAACCTTTTCAAATCGAAATTATAAAGCTTTATTTACACGCTCACCGTAAATAAATAGCAGACTATGCTTGATTATAGTAACAATTCACACGCTAGCAGAACTATATGTTGACCAATGATTTTTTTCAAGAACAACTATAAATAGCTGATTATCCACTTGTATTATTTTATAGTATATAATCAGACCTTTAATTTTTTTTTATCGCAATGGATGTTTTCAAATTATTATATTGGGGCATGAAATAAATCTAAACAGAATAAGAACAACACACATGTTTCCCATTTACGAGTTATTTCAAATAATCTCACAACATTAAACGCAGCTGTCTGCTAGTATCTCACTATGTTGGTGCATGCGTACTTATTGAGTTAGCTGGTTTAGGTGCATGCACACTAATTACTTCAGTTGGTTTAAAAATTTGATTGAGTTTCCTAAGATCATGTTGTGGCACAGAAAAAAGAAAGCTGGAATTAATTCAAGTCACACTGTGTGAACGACGCCGATGAAGCTGAAATCTTATGATTTGTCAATAGATCGTCACGTGATTACGTTTCTGCTCTACTCTTGTTTTTCTGTGAACGTGTGCATACAAAGTAATTCATTAGAATGACAAATTTAGGTCATTATATTAGTGTTGTCTATGACATGCACCACGTCTTGTTCGTATTATAGTGCTGTTATAACGTGCATCACGTCTGGTGCATATAAATGGTGTTATCCGAGCATGTAATGTAACATATTCGTGAGATTGGGATGATCTCACGAACGTGCTACAATAGGCTCACGAATGGTTTGTGCCGACCCACTGGCTATCTGTTTTTGCAACGAAAACAAAGGGATTTTCAGCTATAACTGGGACGCCATTTTTTTTTTTAGATCATCTGTGCGTTTCCACGAGCCATTGCGAGCTTGTCAAACTGGACAGAAGAAAGTTATTTGCAGGCTATCGAAATTTATCAAAAATATGGTAAATTTAATTATGATCTAACTACTTATTTTCAAAATAGGTTAACTCAGTGGCATTGGGTTTTGAGGAGTGATTTTTAAAATATAAATAATTAGTAGATATGTAATTTATTAAGAAAGATTTAGTACAAATATTATTTTTATTAAAAGTATTCTATATACAAGTTTTGAAAGAAGTCTGAGACCTGCTAACAAAAACGGGATTATATAAATATTTAAAGTCGTGGTGGGCGAGAAAACATTATTTTATTGGGCAGCCATTTTTAATAATGTTTTATTGCTTCCTCGCTATTAGACATGTCCTATCTGTAGTGATCCCTCGGACATACAGAACGGAGATAACTACGTCGTTTGCTCGTGGCGTGCTTGGCCCACCAACGACTCATAGATCAGACATTGACACCAATAAGAGATATCAGCACGCACGCAATTCAAATAGTGTAGAGAAGTTTAAACCACTAAGTTTTCATTGTATGGTTCTAGGTAGTATGGTGATAAGATAAAATAATTAATAGCTTACAAAAAAAAGCAGCATTATTATTAATATACATATCAACTACAATAATTGAAGAACTAAACATGAAAACCAGATAAAGATCAACCACAAAATTTATAGGATGCACAAAAGTCGATTTATTGCTAAATAACATCGTAAAATTTAAAAACCATTTTTGTTATTGAAATACATATAAAAACAAATTAGAGCCAAGAGAAATGATAAAAAAAACTGCTTTTTTTAATATCTATATAGTTAATTCAAAAAATACTAGCAAACCCGTGCGACCTTTGGTAAATATAGCAAAATATATTGTTTACTTCAGCGAAGACAGTCTAAACTAAAGAATAGAAATACTTTTCTCAAATTAATAAAACACAGACGTAAATTTTAGTTTTAAAAAACTATTTAAAAATGTAAAATTTATAACATATATTGAGGCATTCATATTTACAAATTGTTTGAGAAAATTTCAGTATGGACAAATTATTTGTCAAATTTTCGTCCCATATTCCCAGTGGTTTCAGAGATGCGTTTGGGGAGGGAGGGGGTTGTGAAGGATTATTTGGGTAAGGTTTCAAGGAGAACCCCTCAATCATAAAGATGGGCCGCATAGCCCCAGTGGTTCCGGAGATGCGTCTAAGGGGGAGTGGAAGGGGTGATCTTTTCAACTAGTGGTAAAATGGTTTTAATTTTAATAATCTTAATAATGGTTGCGCATCTTCAGGTTAACAAATTTCTATTAAGTCCTCATTTGTCAATTTAGACCTATAAAATAGATCGATGTTGGGTCTGACAAGAATATATTTTTGTACCAAAGAGATGGATACATATCTGTTTTGTGTTCTTAATTCTCCTGATTTTCAGATTTTGGTCTTTACGGGGTTCTCATTCCCAAGTTTTCAAATGTCTGCTCATGATTGTAAAATGATTTAAATTTGCTTGGTAATGATAAATATACACTCACTTTATTTAAATAAGCTCGGCACTCTGGAGGCGACGTATACAAATTGTGTCATATTTAAACTGTAAAAAGATTATTATTATTATTATTATTATTATTATTATTATTATTATTATTATTATTATTATTATTATAATAAATAAACGCTATGAAGTGTGAGGGCACTAATGCATTCATCTTATCAATTAGCTTACTACATCTGAGAAAATTTGCGTTTGATTCCTATTGGAGGACGTTTTGAATAATTAGTCTATATATTAAGACCAGTAAAAGATATAACTAAAAGTCAAAAGAAATAGTTGTTTGTTTTAACTATACTGAAACTGAAAAAAAATGCATTGTATTATAGCCACTGTTGTAAAAAGTTTAAATGATTTAATAAACTCCTAAAACTTAAATAGGCCTAACCCAGTGAATATGAGCAACAAGTTCAGTTTTTTTTATCAAATTCACACTTTCATTATTTATATCGTTTATTGCAATAATTCATCACAGAGCGTACTAGATTTTAAATAAATATAGCAACATAATATGTATTTTATCAAACCTAAGCTTAGGATTTCTAATAGTATTTTCTTAAAAACAATCTATAGGCGATTTTTCGCGAATGACTTGGTCACGTCTTGGTAAAGAGTGTTATCAGCCAAGTGTTTCCAACCAAGGTATAACGCGAAAAGGAATTTCAGTTGTTTCGTAAATTAAATGGTGGTTGAGCTAGAATATGTATACCAGCTGGTCGGTTAATTTATATAAACACCCATGTACCACAAATCGACGGAAAATGAACTAGTTAATTTTATTCTTAGTTAGATTGATGCTTATTTTGACTTGGTCTAATATTTACACAACATACGAGATACAAAGCTAAACAAATCTTCCAAATAATAGCTTGCAGGGAACATTAAGTATGTGTGTAAAGGTAAATATGCTTAAATCAGAGATTCTCAACCTGTGTGCTGGGGCACTTATGGGTGCTGCAAGATTTTGAGGGGAGAAATGTTAAGAAAATATAATAAAGAAAATTATCACAAAATAATGAAATTAAGAAAGAGAAGAATTTTAGTCTTTTAGTGTTTCTCT